>CM076573.1:266515476-266902266 GCA_034641835.2 Pinus albicaulis
AACCTCATACCACTCAGGTTATTTTTGTTTCCTCAGATTCCAATGAATTGGAGGGAAATCCTCCCATTCTCATGATATAGGAGGTTGATCCTCTCGTTCTGATAACATAAGGGAAAATTTCTCCCATTCCCACGACACCCCCTCCATGTAGTTTAGTCACTTCCTTTGATTGGAGTTCGCTGGCAAGATACCATCTTCCTTCTTATGTGCCCTTTGAGATCACAGTACAGGCCTATAATGTGGTCGTACATTTCATTATAATAGATGAAAGTTAATCTATTAGTATCTTGTCCTCAACTACTTGGCAAGCTTTCGGTTCTCTGTAGCTTATGCCTGTTATGCATACTCTATTAGCATTTAACAGAGGAACTAGTCAACTGTTATGGATCCTTCCTAAGTTGCATATTACTTTGGTAGGAAATACTGTCTATAAATATGTGATGGTTATCCAAGGCCCTTTCTACTTTAAATTACTCCTTGGGCATGACTATACTTATGTTATGGGAGCTCTTGTCTCTTTTCTCTTTCATGTGATATGTTTTCCACATGAAGGAATAATTGTGACCATTGATCAGTTGTCATTGATTCATCCTAATCTAGCTCCCAATCAACCATCATCCCTAAATGGTCCTTAAATTCAAGTGGTATCATCCCCACCACAGGTTAATTATGTGGCAACCTGTTCCATGCCTCCGTCTACTGATTATCTGGTCAGTGATACTGTGCGTCATGTACTAGGGGCATTAGACCCTAATTTCCAGAGTGTATTTCTCTCGTGTGATGAGAACCTCTTGGAATCCATGAACTCCTATGGGCCGTGAACAAGTTATTCAGAGCATATTTCCTTTTCTTGTGTAAAGCTCCTTAAAAAATGAAACAAGATCTTCGAATAAATGTTCATTTTCTTGTGTCAAGCTCCTTAAAAAATGAAACAAGGTGATGGAGTAGAGTTCCTTTTCTTGTGTCGAGCTCCTTAAAAAATGAAATAAGCTTTTTGGATCAAATTTCCTTGCCTTGGGTCAAGCTCATTAAAAAATGAAACAAGGTGTCATGAGGATAGTCCTTTTACTATGTCAACCTTGCTAAAAAATCAAATAGGTTCCTATGAGCATAGTTCTTTTACTGTGTCAAGCTCATTAAAAAATGAAACAAATCCCCTTTTAATTCGAGTCTTTGATTAGATCTCATAAATTCCTAGTCGAGTCTTTCACTTGATCTTATAATTGAACCTTAATTCCATCCACCTGTTAGTAACTAGTAGTCTACTTAGGTGAATAAGATGAATCTTAGGGGGGCATGTACCTCGAATTGAGTCACCATGTTGGGGGCATGCAAACTTATTCTAAGCATAGTTTGTCTCTGTTTGAAGCTTATGAGAAAATGAAACCAAATCCAAGCATATTTTTTCAACATGTTTCAAGCTTGTGTAAAAATGAAACTAATTTCAAGCATAGTTTGCTATGTTTAAATCTTGTGAAAAAATGAAACCATTCTCATGCTACCTCTCGTGATTGCCTATTTCCTTCCATATGAGCCTTGGTTTTTGCATTCAATTTTCACCATATGCTTGGCCAATCATACACTCTCACTTTATTGTTTTATCCTTTCCTAGGGAACTGCTACGATGAAGTGGTCTTCCTAGCCCGCCTATTGACCTTCACATGTTTTGAGCAGTTCCACCATCACCAAAACTAGTTGCTACCCTTTATATCACTTGTTCCTCCAGGCAGAGTAAACTTTCAACTCTTTTATGACTCTCAAAAAATGAAAATATTTCCGAGTACTTGTCATTTCGAACTCATTAAAGTAAATGAATTGACGTAGTCTCAATATACGTTTACCCCTTTTTTGGGCCAAGATTCACTATTTACGAAAAAGGAATACCTTGATCGAATATTTTCAAGAGGTTCTCTGAGATATTTTTTTCTACCTTTTTGTATTCAAGAGACGATTTACCAAAAGGGAAATGATGGAGTTTTATTTTCGTTTCTTTTGAAATTCCTTAAACATGAAAAGTTACTGAGTTATCCTTTCATTAGAATCGTTAAAGATTAAATAGTGAAAGACTTGTCACCATGAAGAGGTCAAATTTATCCTTCCTAGGCTCGTTAAAATTACTAGGATGGATTCATTCGAATAATGAACCTACATGCTCAGCATATGTTATCCTCTTCACGCTGGATATCAAAAATAAATAGGTACTCGTTAGAAATAACGGGGGGAAATTGAAAGTGAACATCCTATGTGTATTTTGGGCAGCTTTTCGCTCTTGAAAATGACACTCATTTGCAGTTCGTGTCGAGTTGGGGATATCCTTCATTCATCATTTTGCCTTTGTGGGTTCAGGAAATCCATTTTCCTCCTATTATATCGCCATTTTTTCCATCATGACCTTTGATCTGATTCAAGTCAAATGTTGCCACACTCTGGAGTCATGTCGCCAATATGTTCAAGAGAATTCCTTCTTGTCAAACATCATTTTCTTATCTGACCTCCTCTGTTACAATCCCGAATCACTCCTATCATCTTGATATATCTTTTGTTATGTGTCGATGATGTGGGAATCATTATTGCCCTCCTTCAACAAATCACTTGTTGTCGACTTCAGCTCATTATCTGGGAAGGTGGTTTAGAAACTTCTTTACAGTACCTTGGAGCTTGCATGCCTCAATGGAAAGCTCATTGTGTTGGACGACAGATTCACACCATTGGCCTTAGATATAATGATTCTACAAGTGTTATACTTCAACACATTTATTCACATGTAATGTTCCTAAATTAGCTTCAGCTAATTTGGAACGTTAATTTTGCCTTATTTACTTTGCATTTCATGATTAGTGAATAAATTTTCAAGGAGGATGTATAATCCTCTTGCAAATCAATAATAAATCAGTGCTTATGTGAAAAGAGGCATAATTAGGCCATTGTAATAAAATCTTGCAGGTGTGAAAGGGCCAAGATCACCAAAGGAAGATCCTCGCTTGATGTTAGGGACCTCACAATGTACCATTTTGACCACACATTTTGACACCACTTTACTCGATATAGTCCATATTTAAAAGGTTACATTATCATTTTCCATCCATTTTATCCAAAGGTATATGAAATCCTCCTCTTTACTATGTATTTAATTTGTTTTGTATATAATTCCACATTACTTTTTATATTTAATCATTAGTCGAAGATAGATAGTTGCTAAGACAAGTCTAAAGGATCACAGATAATTCATGATATGATCGCATCATCGAAAAGCAGCCTAAACTCATTTAGCTAAAAAGCAGTATCGTACACACAAACTCGTAGTCGAGACAACTCGTGATTTGTGTATTTTAAGAATGATGACAACGAGACAAAGACGAGCAAGGGAAGCTGCTACATGCGACCGTTTTGAAGCTAGTATTTTTGTACTTATTTATAACAACATTCTAGGATGGAAGAACAAAAAGATCCCGTATTAAACAAGAGATTAGATTTGGATAAAAATAGGATTTCTATGATGTAACTATAATAGATGTCTCCTCTTTAAAAAGAGGAGACATCATCATTAGGAGGGGGTTAGAAACTCATGAGTACATTTCTTGAAGCAAGAAAGAGCTCTTTGCTCATTGCAATGTATCGTTTCTGACAGGATGAATAAAAGTTCATTTTGAGCGCTTCAATTTAATCTCTTTCCTCGAGGAATCTTGTGAGAAGGACATGAGCCCGCCTTCATCACAAGATTCACCCAATTGCTTCTGTAGTTTGTTTCTTTTTATGTTATTTGCACCTCAATTTAACCTTGTTTGTTGAAGAATTTATACGAGCTTTGTGTTTCTTATTAAGCACTCTGTTTTCTTCAACATTGTATTAGCTTTATACCATTCATTCTTAAGAAGTCAGGGAGTTACTTTCTTTTACGTCATTTTTTTTACTAGATGAATGTGTGATGCATTGATATCATGAAACATAGTCTTTGAAGGTTCTCGTTTGGAGGAATAGGGTCCTATTCCCCATAGGTTGATCTTCTTTTTCTCAGTGTGGGTTTGATATCGAAACAGTGTGGTAAAGATTCCCTGTTCAAGGGAATAGGGTCCTGCTTTTTCCGCGTTGGTTTTTTTCTACGAGTGTGATTAATATCACGAAACAAGTGTTGAAGATTCTCGTTTGGAGGAATAGGGTCCCATGCTCTGCATATGGTTGATTGATCTCCCTTTCTTCGTTGTGATTTCCTTTCATTATTTTTTTCCTAGGATCCTTTTAATGAAAGTCACGCAATAGAGGGATTTTTTTCTGCTGTAACACAAGTAGGCTTCATATTTGTTAAGAGTGAGGGTGTGAACAATTTGATTGATATTTGTGTGATTGATGCTACAACATTTCTTTGCTTTTGGAATTGAGCATATCCGATGCGTGATTGTATTTGGAATAAATAGACCTTCCCGGGTTGACTAATTTATGTGGTGCTTGAATTGTTAAAAAAATTAAAGCGACTAACATTTTTGGCGCATACGTTGTCAAGGAAGGCAATTATAGATTTCAAAAGCATTGATGTTTTCTTTCTAGATGTGATTGTATGAGAGGACGTGGAACCCAGAAGAAAACTAACCCTACAAGTGGCAAGGGAAAAGGAAGGGGAGGAAGAAAGACTTTTATCGTCGAAATTGTATCAAAGGTTGAATCATCACTGCAAATTAAGCTCTCGAAGACCAAAACCTCAACGCTCCCCTCAATCGAGACACAAAACAAAAGAAGTTGTGAGCCTTGAAAACGTAGAGGAACCGAGTAACGACATTAAAGAGCTAGTAGCCAACGTCGAAGAAATTAGAAGAAAGCACTAAGGAATCACAGAAAAACGTTGAGGAATTAATAGAAGATATCGGACAACCGATGGAAAACATTGAGGAACCGTAGAAGATTTCGAGGATCGAGCAAGTGCAAAGAGGAGAACAAACAATGGAAGGAAACAACGAAGAGTTCTTTGGTGGAGGACGTGTAGATCCCGAAGGAGAAGGAATGGATGAAAAATCTCTCTCTACCTTGGGATTTCCTATCGTTGATCTCCCCTAGAGTAACAACTCCTATGAAGAATATTCCATTATCGACTTTTACCCAACTTCCATGGTTTATCCTCTCGAGATCCGGATGAATTTCCTTTTGAATTTGATATATTATGCATAAGTTATAGATTATGTTACTAATGCTTAGAAATTGAAACTGTTTTCTAGCAACATTAAAGGGAAATGCGTTAAGATGGTTTTCATGAGCCCTCTGAAGCTAGGTAATTACAACATGGGAACAAAGATGAAACAGAAATTTCTGCTTAAATATCAAGATTATTGTCGAGACAAGAGAAAAGAGGGAGGAATTATTCAACATGGCACATAAGGTGGACAAGAATTTGGAGGACTATGTGGAAAGGCATCACGAGATAATATGTAGAGATCTGATCATCCCGAATGTAAGTAAAGAAATTCGTGAAAACAATATTACTTAGAGGATTAAGGGATGATTGTTTAGACATGCTTAACATGCTTGGTAAAGGGGATATGTCTAAAGAATCATATGATGAGATTGTTGAACTCGTAAAAGATGTTCAAGAGGAGATGCAAGGAACATAGCAAGTAACAGAGATTCCACTTATTCAAGAGTTCAGTAAATCAGCCAGCTGGGGGAGCAACAAGGGTCTGAAATAGGTAATTTACTTGAAGAATTTAAAACTGAAATGTTAAGTTCTTTTTCTTCACAAATTGACACCTTGCAGTTAAAAGAAGCAGTTAGGCAGAAGCTATCCCTGCTCGTCTTACGCCCTAAATGCAGAGATAAACATCCACTAAGGGAATGCCCATTGGACAAGATACCAATCTGCATCCTTTGTGAGAAAGATCATGAAACACAACAATGTCCCTTTCTACCGAGAATAAAAGTAGCATTGCAGCCAACGGAAGAAGAAGCTGAAGCAGTTTATCTGTTAACACAAAGAAGAAAATGGAAACCAAGAGGACAACGTATGAATTCTAGCATGCCATTTACATTTCTTCTAAATCGTTGGAATAATTATCCTTCTTTCAGTCAGAAAAATTACCCTCCCTTTAATCAGATGTAATACCCACCCTTTAATTAGATAAATTACCCACCCATGCAACAAACAAAACCTCCCTTTGTTGATCCTGCAATGTCGACTCCTTGGTCCCCACAACAACCATCTTCTTTCAATCCATGGAATTCAAATTGGAGAAGCCAAAAACTCCCATATCCAAATCAATTTCCTCAATTTCAGCAACCACTGCCTACCACTACGAGCTCCATCAAATAATCAAATGAGACCCTCGATTACATTGCAACCAAATCCTAACCCCAATAATAAAGTTGTGCAAGTCATTGATATTCGAAATCTGCCTCACATTTTCTACTATGCAATGTAATGATATTCATTTGAGATCCGGGAAAATAGTAGAACCTATCATAGATGATATAAACTCTTCTGATTCCGATAAAGATGAAACCGAGAAACATAAAAAAGCACGACCACCCTCTAACAAAGGGTGTTGAAATAACGAGCCACATTCCCTAGAGCGTTTAGTTTTGACTAAAACACGCCCTGAAACACTTGCTTTTAATCTTTTAGGGGAATTACAAAACTTGTATGTTAAAATTCCACTATTACAGGCACTAAGAGATGTACCAATATATGCCGTAACCATGAGGGACATTTGCGTTAAGAAACTCTGTAGGAAGACTAAAGACCCCTACGCTCATGTTATGGGTGACCTATCCGCATTAATGTCTGAAACTATGAAATATGGTGACCCGGCCATCCTACCGTGATAGCTCAAATTGGTAAAATGATAATTCCTCAAGTTCGCGTAGATTTAGGTGTTGCAATAAACATTATGACTCTCGAAAACTTCATCGTTGTTACAACTTGAATAACACAATTAGAGATACACCAACCATCCTAGAGTTAGTCGATCGCTTCTACAATTAAACTAGAAGGAATTGTTGAAGATCTACTTATCTCGGTTGAATCTCGGAATCATCACAATTGATTTTGTGGTATTACAAACTAAAACAAAGTCGGGGGACACTCTTTAATTCTAGGAAGGCCATGGCTAGCTACTACTGATGCCTTTATCAAAGCATACAGATCCGGTTCGATGACAATTTCTAATGGTTATGAAACTAAACAGCCTTACTCTTTATCCTCATGCTACACCCATAATTAATAACGAAAATTCTGTAGTGGATGGATTATGATGATAATGCTATTCAACTCTATTTTTAACTATCGGACAAGATTTAACTCTTAAAGACAATACGAGGATGAAATAATTAATAATTTCATTTGCGAACCTTCCTCTCGTAATTATCGAAACACACAATCAATTGACTACACTTTTCAAAACTGGATACCAGGGAAAAGATTGAATCGAAGATTTATCTCGTGACATTAACCGCCATCTCCTCTAAAAAGCATAACAGTGAAATCGAACTCTGTAAAACATTAAATATAAATCGATCTAACAAATGCTGAAACACAACAATTAATGAATTTATCACTTGAAAATAAGGAATCATTCGCATGGGATTACACGGATATGAAGGGAATCTCTCCTGAATTATGTACTCACCAAATTTATATTAAAGAAGGTTGCTATCGATCTCGTCAACCCCAAAGACGAATGAACCGTAATTTAAGAGAAATTGTTAAAGAATAACTTCGAAAATTGCTTAATGCCTGATTTATATACCCCATATTTGATGAATGAATGGGTTTCCCCATTGGTAATAGTCCCTAAGAAAAAAGCGGGAAGTGGAGAGTGTATGCCGATTAAAAGAGCCTTAAACAAAGCTACTCAAAAGGACCACTTTCCTTTACCCTTCATTGATCAAAAGTTGGATAGTCTATCAGGAAAGAAATTCTTTTCCTTTTTAGATGGATTTAGTGGGTATAACCAAATTAGAATTTCACCCCAAGACCAAGACAAGACCACTTTTACTAGTCCTTGGGGAACTTTTTCCTATAGAGTTCTTCCATTTGGACTATGTAATGCACTCGAAAGAACTTTTCAAAAGGGTCGTTATAGGAATCTCTTATGATATGTTGAATGACTCTATGAAAATATTTATGGATGATTTTACTCCTTATGGTGTGTCTTTTGAAGATGCACTAGAGAATCTTGAGAAAGTGCTTAAACGTTGTATTCAAGCTCACCTCTCCTTAAGTACTGAGAAGTGTCATATGATGATGAGTGAAGGGGTAGTGCTTGGACATTTTATTTCATCTCAAGGCATTTAGGTAGACCCATCCAAAATACTGTGTCATTCACAATCTTCCTATTCCTAAAACACAAACTCGATGTAAGAAGTTTTCTTGGACATGCTGGATACTACAAAAGATTTATTAAAGATTTTTTTCTAAGATAGCTTCTCCATTATTTGTAGTTGCTTATGAAAAATGTTGAATTTAAGTGGACTAATCTTTGTTGAAAAGCGTTTGTAGAACTCAAGCTATCGGTTATCTATTGCTCCTATTTTTGAGAGGACCTGATTGGGCACTCCCCTTTCATATATCTTATGATGCTTCGGACATCTGCAATTGAGCTCGTCTTGGGACAAGAAGAAAACCATCTTCCTTATGCTATCTATTTTATCGGGAAGAACATGACCTCTTCGAGCTTAATTATACAATGACCTAAAAGGAATTTCTCGCAGTAATTTATGCCATTAATATATTTCGACATTACATCATCGGTTATCCTACTTTTGTCCACACCGATCACTCATGCTATTAATTATTTAATGAAAAAACTGTCACAAATGCCCGAGTTAGCGATGGTTATCTATTCATCGCAGAAGTTTGACATTACAATTGTAGATCAGCCGTAAAAAAAATGTTGTTGTTGATTTCCTTTCACGTGTTAAAAAATGATAATCATGTTCTCAAAGAGATGATTCCTTTCTCGATGAGTATTTATTTGGAGTCTACGCTCACTCTCCTTGGTATGCGGGCACATTGCCAATTATTTGGTTGCAAGAAAGTTACCATCACACCTGCCATATAGGGAAAAGAGAAGAATTGTTCAACAAAGTGCAGTATAGCTGGATAAGTGGGTGTCTTTTCTACATGTGGCTTGATCAGAAATCCGAAAGATGCAACGAGAGGATGAGGTGTACGATATACTAAAATCTTGTCATGATGGCCCTCAGTGGAGGGCATTTTGCTGATAAAAGAACAACACACAAAATTTTTGAGGATAGGTTACTATTGGCCCTCATTGTTTAAAAGACGCAAAGAAATATAATAGTGGCTTGTGACAGCTATGTCTACAGATGGGCCAACCCAATCATAGAGATCAAATGCCATTAAACCCCCGTGAGTAGTACTCAGACCATTTCTGAAAGATGGGCCTTAGATTTCATAGGACCCATTAATCCTCCATCCAATCCAAGAAACTTATATATTAGTTTCTACAGATTATATGACTAAATGGGTGGAGGCCAAAGCACTTATTAGAGCCAATGAAGAAGCTGTCCTAGCTTTCTTATTTGAGGAAATATTCATTAGATTTGGAATACCTAGAGAGCTAGTTACAGATGGAGGACGTCCATTCAATTCTCATGGTTTTAAATCTACCTTGTAAATATCATATTCATCATAGAATGACTACACCATGCCATCCCCAGGCCAATGGGCAGGGTGGAAAGCACAAATAAAGTAATAGAAGCCATTCTAACTAAAACAATGAAGGACAAACTCGTAAGGATTGGTCTCAAAGGCTCCCCCTAAGCACTATGGCTTACGAATCTACTCGGAGAAATACTACGGATTTTCTCCCCTAGTGAATTGGTTTATGGTAAAAGTGTTGTTTTTTCTCGTGGAATTTGAAATCAAAACTTTAAGAACTGCTCAGCCGTTAACCTTGATTTGACTGATGTGCGACATGACTGAGGTTACATGCGATTCTTGAATTGGATGAAAAGAGATTAGATGCCATTCACCGTACAACCATGATTCAACAACAAATAATGAAGTGGCATGATAAAATTATCAAACACAAGTAGTTCCAAAAGGTAATTGGGCCTTATTGCTATGACTCTCGGTTTGAAAACTTTCGTGGTAAGTTATGAACAACATGGCTTGGACCATATGAAGTAGATGTTGTTTTTCCCAATGGAACAAGAAGACTTGTAACAATTGATGATTCTAAAACACCTCTACTAGTAAATGGCCATAGGGCTTCGCTATATACCAATGCTCTATTTCTAAAGAATATTTTTAAGATCGTTTATTGCATGAATGATACACATTATATTTTTTTAGGGGAGTCCTATGCTCCTCACGACATTTAATTTTCTTCACTATATTTTTAGTATTATATTAGATTTAAAACTAATAATCCCTCGTCAAGGGTTGGCATGTTACAATTGTATTTTTCGGATTAAGGAAGAACTCACTAAGGAGGACAGCTTCATCACAAGAATATCTAAAGCTTCAATAAGATAAGCTTTGTTTCCCTCATCTCAATTCATTTCCTCATTTCCTAGCAATGTATCTTTTATCGCTATCCCCTTACTCCATCTTTCCCTTCTTCCTATTTTTCTCCGTCGTACCAACTCCCTGAAACACCATCTTTCAACCCGAATTTCCCGTTCCCCTACATGCTGAAATCATTCCTCAACAAGTACTTCCCAGCTTATCTTAATTCCGCATCATTATATTCCATTTTCTTTATTTTTCCATTCGTCTAAACACCACTTTCAAGCAACATGTCATTCATTTTTCCATCACTGAAACACCACTTTCAAAGAACTCCGTCATCTATCTTTCCATTGCTAAAACACAATTCCTTTCCGTTGCTACACAATTTTTTCCAAGACTCCCACTTTTGCTCTTTAGATCCCTTGGGTGAATATTATCCCAGATATTGATGCAGACTCCAATATTCTCATGTTTCTACATTTTAGAGAAATCTAAAGATTCTTCCACTCGTATTTAGCCACTATGAACAAGCACTCTATACTTCGAATTATAAAAACGAGGTAAAAAATATAAGTATGCGATTTTTTATGTAATACGAGCTAAATAATAGTTTAAAGAGAGGATATTCCCCATTATGATTACAATCCCCGCACACTTAAACATCATTTCATCACACGTAGGGGGGAATTTTGAAAATTAAATCATCATTCCACACCATCCAATCCACCGTCACTCTTCATATCCATTATTTCCACCGTCATTGATACTCCACATCCTCGCCGCAACAATTAGTCCGATCGAGTCTCGGTGTTTCGCTCTATGCGCCTCCGCATTTGACTCAAGTTAGTAGCTATGGGAGGCCCGACTATCGGACCATGAACCCTAGCTCAATGGCTCTTCTCGAATTATTTCCTGATGCTTACCAAATTTTTTCAGCAAGTAGGATGGGTTACATATTTTGAGAGTGCTAGGAGAATTTGATCCTCGACAAGTTTTGGAGTTTGCATAGAATTTTTAGGAGAATCACTCTATTGTCCAAGGGGTCCGAACTTTCGGTCACGTAAGAAGATATAGCACAAGTTTCGTGGATTACCAGTCCACAGTGCTCACTGGTTTAGTAGGAAACAAGTCATCCTAAACACACAGAGAGGACTTCCTTCTCCCGGATGAACAGAGTTGAGATTAAAGGGCCGTGGCATAGGTCCGCATTCATTACCTCCCCCATGGCCAAAGGTAGCTGAATTTATCAAGCACTATTTAACTTAAGTAGAAGCGCTACCAGTAGTTTATCACACACGATTTTGTTTTAATGAGTCATTTACAGGGCATGGTCGATTAGTCAAAATTCCTTATTATCTCGCTTGGATGTATTAAAAATATGTCATAGTAATGTAGACGGGTAAAATACCCCTTACTATCCCTTACCCATCATCACTCGTGTCAATTATTAATTCGGAGGGGTTTTTCCCTAACAAAACCGCCCTCTAAATAACCCCACCCCTACTTCTCCAACAAGCCCCTCGAAATTCCCCAAGAAACCCCCAAAAGCTCTTATGAACGAAACCTGAAGATATTCGATCCTCCATTGATTCCATCTTCGTAATCCGCTTGACCCGTCCCCAAGTTCATCCCATTTAGCAGTCATCCCATCCCGATGTCCACATCTCTCAGCGATGACTCTCAAGCTGAAACACCCCCATCACCCCCCTACTCATAAAAGAAAGAGAAGAATTGGCATAGGCTCTATCTCAAAAAAGGAAAACAAGGGCCACATCCCAATCAGTCACCTCTTCCGACAACCCTTCTCCTAGAAAAGAATCTTCTCATAAAAAAGAAAAAAGAAAGTCACTTCTTTTTCCGCTTTCCTACTTAGGAGAAAAATGAAAATGATCGCTGAATCTAAGTCATTCCCATTTCCCACCCGACCTCAGCCATATCTTGCTAAACCTTCATTCGTCATCACCATTCCAAATTCTCGAATCATTACTCCGTCTCGTCCCGTGCACTCGTCTCCACAAGAACCAAATGCCCAGTGGTAATATGACATCATTTTCTACTCAAAAAGTAACTCGCTCCATGAGAACCAAGCACTCATTCAAGAGTCGAAAAGCAAGAAGCAATCGCGAAGTGCAAAACCAAAAATCCAAAGATGATCATATAAGAGGGAACCATCTCAGAATGGAACACAAGAACCAACTCACAATTATGAGATAGCAATCAACTCAAAGAAAAGCAACCAACACACGCAGTGTCTACTCACCATGTCATCTTTATTAGAGGAAAATGAATTTTTTGAAGTCGCAGTTAGAGGCCTACAAAAGAGAGTTGTAACGGCAAGGGAAGCCCTTTGATAAAGAACTAAACCTCTACATGTTGGCACATATAGTATCAACGACAAAAGAACGACCCATGTAAAAGAATATATGTGCCATGAATTGGAAACATCTACCAATAGGCTCGGATACAAAATAGTTAAAATCCTAGTGTTCTAGGCATCCACATCACTGCATCAAAGAAGAATGCCCTCACCGCCATACAAGAACCAAGTAGGGCCCTCAAAAATTCTAGAGAAAGAAACCAAGCCATGAGATATCATGCCCTCGTATTAGTTAACTCCGACTACTAAATACTATGCGTCACACCAAAGACTTATAATGCGCAACACAAACTCATCATGGAAAGAGTTGGAAATAATGAATAAGTGGAAGCAACATTATGCTATTGATCAATATAAAATGTTACAACAAAGATAAGTTGGTATAGTGTAATCAGATGTATTTGAACTGGGATAACTAGAGCAGGATACTTCAAAGCAACTTAAGGATTCCAAGAAAGAAACCAAGGACTTAAAAAGACAAACTCAGTTCTCGATGTTTTCATTAGTGTAAAAATTGTTAGCCACCCGGGGAAACCTTCTTTGAATTATTCTCTGTTTCTTTCTCGAACGCCTTGTTTATTTTCATTTGAAAGAAATTAAGGACGGGAGACCTCATGAGTTGCTCACAGCAGAACAATTTTTCAAAACATTTGCTAAGGCCTCCGCTAGTGATCAACATCTATTATGTGAACTTTATCTTCATAATGAGGCTATGCACTCGAAAAACGGATAAGTCAACCCTAATCCGATTGTTGGTGATATACAAATTAGAGCATTTGTTTCTTTCTTGCCAATAAAATCACATGGAAAACCGCTTTTATCGTGGGAAGGCACAATGAGGATAATCGCTTCCTCCGGATAAGGCCGAACCTTCAAACCCAACCATTTTTGTAGCAGTAATATCGTCAATTTTTGCAGTGCCAGAATGAGAAGGTACATACAACAATTGCAACTCTCAGTACTCGAGAGTGTCATCATTTAATCAGAGGTCAAAGTGATTGTTTCTTTGAAGGAAAACACCATGTTACGGCAACAGTCTATAAACAAAGACAAGAGTATAATCCCTTTAGCCCTCGATAATCTTCAAACCCGCACTGTCCCGTAATACCAAACTATGTCGATGCATTCAAAGCAATGCGCCGAGAATTGGATTGGTTATCATTTTCACTTCCCCGTCTTATGGATGCCACCGGAATGATATCACCCTCATTATAGATTAGCTAAACAGAGACGAAGCGTAGCATGTGCGTAAACTCGTGAGTAACCGGGGATTCGGATCTTCAACATAGGCCACCTTCCATAGTTATTTCTTGAGTAACTTGCATGCAAAGAGTCGTACTCGTACTCGACTCGGAAAGTAAAAGTTGCATGAGGACATGTAACTCTTTCAAAGCTGGGGATGTTAGGAC
This sequence comes from Pinus albicaulis, assembly GCA_034641835.2. NCBI lineage: Eukaryota > Viridiplantae > Streptophyta > Pinopsida > Pinales > Pinaceae > Pinus > Pinus albicaulis. Next base: position 266,529,722 of record CM076573.1, read on the forward strand.
CTCACAATGTGCCATTTTGACCACACATTTTGACACCACTTTACTCTTTATAGTCCATATTTAAAAGGTTACATTATCATTTCCATCCATTTTATCCAAAGGTATATGAAATCCTCCTCTTTACTATGTATTTAATTTGTTTTGCATATAATTCCACATTACTTTTATATTTAGTCATTAATCGAAGATAGATAGTTGCTAAGACAAGTCTAAAGGATCGCAGATAATTCATGATATGATCGCGTTGTCGAACAACGAACCCGTTGTCAAACAGTCAACAGACACGCAAATCCCGTAGCCAGACAACTCGTGATTTGCATATTTTAAGAATGATGATAGCAGACGAAGACGAGCAAGGGAAGTTGTTACATGGACCATTTTGAAGCTAGTATTTTTGTACTTATTTATAACAACATTCCAGGATGGAAGAACATCAAAAAAATCCCTGTATTAAAACAAGAGATTAGATTTGGATAAAAATAGGATTTCTCTAATGTAACCTGATAATGATGTCTCCTCTTTAAAAAAGAGGAGACATCATCATTAGGAGGGGGTTAGAAATTGTGCAGAGTACATTTCTTGAAGAAAGAAAGAGCCTTTGCTCTATTGTAATGTATCGTTTCTTGACGATGAATAAAAGTTCATTTTGAGCGCTTCAATTTAATCTCTTTCGGGGAATCTTGTGGAGAAGGACAGGCCCGCCTTCATCACAAGATTCACCCAATTGCTCCTATATTTTGTTTCTTTTTTATGTTATTCGCACCTTAATTTAACCTTGTTTCTTTGTCAAGAATTTATACTGAGTCTGTGTTTCTTATTAAGCACTATGTTTTCTTTAACATCGCATTAGCTTTATACCATTCATTCTTAAGAATATGGGAGTTACTTTTTCTTTTAGTCATTTTTTTACTAGATGAATGTGTGACATGTATTGATATCGCGAAACAAAGTGTCGAAGGTTCCCGTTTGGAGGAATGAGGTCTCCGTTCCCCGTAGGTTGATCTTCTTTTTCACGGTGGGATTGATATCGTGAAACAGTATGAAGATTCTCGTTCAAGGAATAGGGTCTCGTTTTCCGTAGGGTTGGTCTTTTTTCTACAGCTATGATTAATATCAAGCATGTGTGCTCAAGATTCTGTTTGGAGGAATAGGGTCATGTTCTCTCGTTATGGTTGATTGATCTCCTTTTCTCTACGGTGTGATTTCCTTTCATTATTTTTCCTATGATCATTTTAATGAAAGTCTGTAATAGAGGGATTGTTTCGTTGTAACACAAGTAGGCTTCACTTTGTTAAAAGTGAGGTGTGAACAGGTTGATTGATATTTGTGTGATTGATGCTACAACATTTCTTTGCTTTTGGAATTGAGCATATCCAAGGCGTGATTTTCTTTGGAAGAAATAGACCTTCCCCGGGTTGACAATTTATGCGGTGCTTGAATTGTTAAAACAATTAAAGCGACCAACACTTGACCAAGTCAACAACGCTGTCTAGATTCATTGAACCTCCTTGATGGACTGCGCAGTTCTAGAAGGGGTTTCCAGGTGTGAAAGGAACCAAAAGAGGAAAGTGGTTTAGGGTTTTCCAAGAGACTCACATGTTATAAAAGGAGTATGAAGGCTCATGAGGAGGTTGTTGATCATATTTCATTTTGAGAGCTTGCTAAGGCAACTCCATTTCTCTCTACTGTTCAGCAAGAGAAAGAGAGGATCTCCTGCTTAGGAATCCTCTATCCTTATTTGAGTACCTCTTGGAGGGAAGTGAGCTATATTGGACCACTATCAGGTTGGAGGCCGAGCTATGCTTGTATTGATAGCGTTGGCTCATTGAGGGTTTTGCAGCTGTAACAAGTGTAGTAAGGGAAATTCTAGATCTCCAAGGATATAGTTGTTTTGAGGGATTTCTCTCAGGGAGGGTGTTTTGTGACGACCCAGAAGAGGATCTCTATCATATTTTCATCTCAGATCTGTAATTTATACTTATTTCAACATTCAGGCCTAGCCACTTCGCAGTCTCCCTATTCTACTACATTATTTCTCATATATTGCTTCATTATTGTCTAGATTTGCTATTGTACTTGTTTTTGGTGATTGAGGCTTGCCTCTCACCTTCAAGATTTATGAAGTAGCTTGCTGAATATTATGTTTCAGATCTGATGTATTTAATTAATAAATTCATCTTCAGAAATTACTAAATATTTCTGCATTTTTGTGCATAAAAAATTATATCTACACTTTCTAGTGCATTATTTTGTAAAACCCTTAAGGGGATCTTGATTATAAGGCTGAGTAGTTTCCAGATCTGATATGGATCTGATGTTTCAGCCATGTTTCTACTATATATATGAAATATAATTTCATGCTACTGAAGCACACTTAGAGGGACACTGTCTATTTAGATCTGCACTTTCTACATGTCTTGCAGCTCCTATTTTTGAAGATTTCTCGCTTATTTCCTCATGCAATTCACTATACTTCTCAAGGAACTAATTCAAAGTCTGATTTTCTGCTGCCGTACTGTAATATATGTCTGATATCTGATTTCTAGTGATTTCCAGGACAAACTGCGCAATTCTGAAGTGGGCTCTTGTTCATTCCATCAGCTCTTCTCTTTAGCTGATTTATAGCTAGTTAGCTTCGTGGGAGGTCTGTTTAAGGCCCTCAAGCCCATTTTTTTTTCCTAAAATTCTGTATGGACGTCCCAAAAAGCCTATAATAAGGGAACACAACCATGAGAAGTGTTATTCTTGCACCATTTTCCTTATACAGTATTTTCCCTAAGCCTCTTGCAGTTTTTCCTAGTAATGGAATTTCCCGCTTCTCCCTTGTTTGGTTTTTTCTTCTCTTTGGACCCATCTCTAGTTTTCATCCTATCCTTAGAGGTGATATAACCAGTAAATTCCCTACTATTCTATCTCTGGTTTAGAAGTTGCTGGTGTGTTATCCACACCACTGTGATCCCATAGAGTAATATCTTAAGATATTCCCTACTGAGCCCATTTTCTCCCATTTGGAACATTAAATCACACTTGTAGATTGTATTGATGTAACTTGAGGGCCATCATCATTATTGGTGGTTTCTCTCACACCTGTTAATGGTTTTCATCATTGACCAGTAATCAGGTGGTTTCTACCATGTTCGACACCAACACATTTATTTGCATCTCTAGATTCATATATTGGGTTGATTGAGATCGCGGTGAAGACCCTAGGTCACATATTATTAATTTGGATCCATGTTGTAGGAAGTTATTAAGTATTCATGATTATATACATGATCCTATCTATACGGATGGTTGCATCCATAACGCGGATCCATTTTTATGATCTCTTAGATGGATGGCTACGCCCATGACGTGGGTTAATGTGTTATTTGATGCCTAGTGAAGAGTCATGTGGTTAGGCTTATTCATAACATAGATGTCATATATTGTAAAATGTTTGATTTGGCAGGTTTCTCGGCAGTGATCTGAGTTCTTTTCCTTGGTTCATAAAGCATTTCAGCCATGAAATTTGACTGTTAATATGGATCTATCACCATCCATACTGATGCTTACTTAGAATTCAAAACATTTATATTCCTGAACCAAGTCTTGGGAATTGGGAAAAAGCTGTTAAAAACTCTTAAATGTTTCCTGTGTGCTTTTTGTAGTCACATCCTCCACATGCAGTGATATTCCCACCTTTAGATGTGCACATATTTGCTCTATTTTCCCATAAAACCTGTGCACCCCATGTAAATTAAATTAAACGTGAAAAGTAACTTCTAGAAGCATAGTTGGGTGCATATTCTTCCAAATAAAAGCCTCTTGAGTCTCGTCAGTTTGAGCTATATCCCTTCACTCATGGAACTTATTCCCTTGGATCAAGGAACCATAATCCCTTCACTAGAGGATCTCATCCCTCTATTGATGGATATGAAACCTCCTCAATTTCTCCTATAAATTAAGCTGAAACTTTAGGGTTAAGGGTACATTGGGAGTAGATAGTAGAAGGTACATTGGAGATTACACATTGTACATAAGAGTTCATTGAAGACAAACCTATACTGGTCATTCTAGAGAGGAAGTCTTGTCAAACCAAGGAGGAAGATTGTGAAGGCATATGGGAGAGATCCGTACGACATCAAGGCTTAGGTTGTAAGATTTCTCTTTAGATTCTTGATAATACATATGGATCCCTTTTTCTCATTGTGTTGTTTTTAGATTCATTAAAACAATCAAAATTCTTAATCTCCTTGATAATTAAGTTAAAATTGTGTTTGGATTATTATATATTGTAGGTGCTTTTGATTCTTTTCATGTTTATGATTTCATGTTCTTCTTAGCATTGATGGAATTCTTCAGGACAGAATCCAAGGCCATGTCTTCTTAAAAGAGTCAAGCATGAGGCCATGTCAGACCTAGTGGAGTAATTGTACCTACTTCATTGGTAGAGATAGAAGATGTGCACATAATACAAATTGTAAACCTTGGATTAAGCATTGTCGAGGAGTCTGAGATCACTTGTTAGTAAATGTTAGGTCCCTATATTACTAGTATAGTCCCTTATTGTTGTTAGTGTAACCCCCTTATTGTTATTATTGTACCCTTGTAACCCCCATTTTGTTATTATTGTGCCCTTAAATTATTATTGTTAGGTCGGCTAGGATTACATTGTGGCCCACTAGGATTACATTATGGCCCCATGGACTCCTATATATAGAAAGGAGGTTTTGTGAATTGTATCATCCAAGAAATTGTTCATTTATGTAATTTATTGGAGGTTTCTAAGTGGCTTATTTCTACAAGGCATTATCTTTTTTTCTTTCTATTTTTTAAGTCACATACAACATTTGGTATCGCAGCTGATTCTAGGTTTCGTTCGCTCCAAACAAATACCGTGGAATTTTCTATAAATTTTTTCTACTGGGTTTCGTAAGCTAAAATTTTTAGGTGCGAAATCAAATTTATATTATTAAAAATTTAGCTATTCAATATTTCGTAGATATCCTTGTTAGGTATTTTTTGTTTCTCCTAAAACGTAAAACAATGTGAATTTTTGCTATATATTGTTTTCTACGAATGTTCAGAATCTGAAATTCATATCGTACGAAGCTGAAATCTTGAGGAAAGTGGTCAAAAAATTTTGGAGCTTGGTTCACAATATTTTTTGAGATATGTTCTGTGGAAGGTAGTGATTTTTCAGGCTCCTGAATTTCATCTCAAAGAGGTGATCATGGGAAAAGTTCAATAACTCTTTCTCTGGGTAGTGGATTTGAGTGTTGTAAAAAAATTTTGCAAGTACACAGACTGTAGTTTCTTGGCTATCAATTTCAGAGACAAAGGACGAAACTGTGACACGTGGCAAGTCATACAAGTTTTCTCTACTGAACCAGTCCAGAATTAGGTCATTGTGGGAGATTGGACACAACTTTGTCTTGGGGAATCAAAATTAGATCAGACCTGTGGCATTTGAAAGAAGCTTCAGAGGGCTACTACAGGGATGAATTTAAAATATTGAAAATTTTCAATTACAAATATAATTCAATTTCAATATCGAGATCCTCAAAGCAAGTAAAAGAATAGGTATCAATATTGGATTCTAAAATGGCGCCTAAAAAGAATTCAACACCCATTAAGCCTTCAGAAGGCTCTACCATGACTCATGAATATGAAGAATTGCAACATGATCTATCAAAATTACAAGAGCAAGTGCAACAAATTTCACTCTCGCAAAGAGAAACAAAAAATGAAATGGAAGTTTTGAAGAAAGGCGTGGAAGTGAAGATGGACAGTTTGAAGAAAGGCATGGAAGCTAAGATGGATGGCGTGGAAGTGAAGATGGACGGTTTGAAGAAAGGCGTGGAAGCTAAGATGGATGGCATGGAAGCTGGCATGGAAGCTAAGATGGATGATATAAAATCAAACATCGAAGATTTGACAAAGTTGATACAAGAAATGTTTCCTAATGGTGAAAAGATAGTAGAAGAACCTCATGATGAGAACAAAATAAATGTTAATCGTGATTTCATAAACTCTAATGTTGGCGGGAAGAACCACCATATTCTAAAAATGGATATGAGGAAGTTTGATGGAAAGGATCCTGTAACATGGATACTACAGATGGAGCAATATTTTGATCTCCATAACGTGCAAAACACACAAAAGATACGCATTGCAACTTTACATTTAGAACAAAATACATTTGTATGGTATCGATGGCTTTGCTCCCGTAAAAAAATTGTCACTTGGTCAATTTTACGGAGGAAATGATAGCACATTATGAGGATACAAAGAGCAACACCTTCTTTAGCCAATTGATAAATCTCAAACAAAAGGGTTTAGTGGGGCGGCACATTGAGGACTTCCAAAAATTGAATATAAGGGTAACTGATATTCCAGAGGAACACAGGATTGATCTCTTCATAGGCACTTTAAAGGATAACATCCAACATGAAGTTCGTGTTCTGGAACCTGATTCATTAGAGAAGGCATTCAGGTTGGCAAGAAAATTTGAATGTAAAATTATGGCGACAAGGAAGCCTACTACTCAATTCTATAAAGAAGGAAGTGTTGCTACGCCTAGATTTCCACAACCTACAAGGTTGACACCACAACAATTGGAAGAAAAAAGAGCAAAAGGGCTTTGCTACGGTTGTGATAGAAAATACACTAAAGGTCATAAGTGTGCTGAGAAGAAATTATTTTACATAGATTGTGAAGAGGAAGAAGAAAATGAACAAGAGGATATACACCAGGAACCAGCCCCAGAAGAGGAAGAAATGAATCCAACCATATCGTGTAATGCACTGGCAGGAATTACCACTCCTCAAACTCTCAAGATAAAAGGACAAATCAAGAAGAGAAAGGTAATAGTGTTGATTGATTCAGGTAGCACCCATAATTTTATTCATTGTAAGGTAGCCAAGGAATTAAATTGTTTCTTATACCCAGCACTAGAATGTCAAGTGATGGTTGCAAATGGAGGAACTATAAATTGCTCTGGAAAATGCCATAATATCAAGCTAACCATGGGGGAATATGTATTGACTATTCCAATGCTTTCCATTCCTATTGGAGGTGCTGATGTTGTACTAGGAGTACAATGGTTACAATCTTTGGGGACGGTAGCTTTTAATTTTCAAGAACTTTTCTTGAAATTTTTTTCAGAAGGAAAGGAAGTTAAATTACGGGGTATTGAAGGGAAGCCGGGAAGGATAATAAGCTCTAATGTCATGACAAAGCTTCTAAAGAAAGAACAACGAGGCGTAATTGCACAATTATGCTCACTAGAAGTTCCGACATCAAAATCATCTATTTCTGCAGATCTCCAACAAGTCTTGGACAATCATTCCAGGGTGTTTGAAACTCCCAAAGGACTCCCACCTATTCGTGATCATGATCATGCTATTCATTTGATTCCAGGAAGTGTTCCTCCAAACATCAGGCCTTATAGATATCCTTACTTCCAAAAGAGCGAAATTGAACGTATGATTGCAGAAATGTTAGAGGCGGTATAATTCAACCTAGTCAAAGTTCTTTCTCTGCTCCTGTAGTATTGGTACACAAGAAGGATGGATCATGGCGAATGTGTCCGGATTATAGGGAGCTCAATAAGCTCACCATTAAAGACAAATTTCCCATTCCTGTGTTTGATGAATTATTGGATGAATTACATGGAGCAATTTATTTTACCAAGTTGGATCTTCGTTCAGGATATCATCAAATTAGAATGAAGACTGAAGATATTCCAAAAACAGCATTTCGAACTCATGAGGTCATTATGAATTTTTGGTCATGCCTTTTGGCCTTACCAATGCACCTTCTACATTTCAAGGGTTGATGAATTCCATTTTCAAACCCTTCCTTAGAAAATTTGTGCTAGTATTTTTTGATGATATACTAATCTACAGCGAGTCTTGGAAGGATCATGTTGAACATGTTGACAGGGTGCTCAAACTATTGCAGGAGAAACAATTATATGCAAAAACATCCAAATGTTTCTTTGGAGTACAAGAGGTGGAATATCTGGGTTATATTATATCTCACGAGGGTGTTAAAGTAGACCCTAACAAAATTAAAGCCATTAAGGAATGGAAAGTCCCCAAGACAATAAAGCAGTTGCGAGGATTTCTCGGGTTAACAGGCTATTATCGCAAGTTTGTTAAGAATTATGGGAGAATAGCGGCACCTCTAACAACATTATTGAAGAAAGATGATTTTCATGGACTCCTGAAGCAACTAAGGCCTTTGAACATCTTAAAGAGGCAATGTGCCTAGCACCGGTCTTAGCTACGCCAGACTTCACAAAAACCTTTATTGTGGAATGTGATGCCTCAGGAAATGGAATTGGTGCAGTTTTAATGCGGGAAGGAAGACCCATTGCTTTTGAAAGTCGTCCAATCAAAGGAAAGTATTTACAGAAACCTATTTATGAGAAGGAAATGTTAGCAATACTGCATGCACTAAAGAAATGGCGAACTTACCTAATGGGGAGACACTTCAAGGTAAAAACTGATCATGATAGTCTTAAACACTTTTTGGAACAAAGACTGTCTTCAGAAGAGCAGCAAAAATGGGTCACAAAGATGTTGGGTTATGACTTTGAAATAATCTACAAAAAAGGAAAGCTTAATGTTGTTGCGGATGCACTCTCAAGAAAGAATGAAGAGGTGGAAGCATTGCTTTGTGCCATTTCTATTATCCAACCAGATTGGATAACCGAAGCAAGAGATGAATGGAAGAAGGACAAAGATGTATGGACACTCATTCAAAATTTGAAGCAAGATCCTAGTACATCTGATACATTTAGTTGGAAAAATGATTCCTTATGGTACAAAGATCGCTTATATCTTTGTAAGAATTCCCAACTAAAACAAAAGATTCTTCTGGAATTGCACACTTCTCCTTTAGGACGACACTCAGGATTTTTAAAAACTTACCACAGGGTGAAGAAAGAATTTTTTTGGGATGGCCTTAAATCTGATATTCGAAAGTTTGTGGCGGAATGTTTGGTTTGCAAGCAGAATAAAGTGGAAACAATTAAGACCCCAGGACTTCTACAACCTTTATCCATTCCAAGTCAACGTTGGGAGGAGATTTCAATGGATTTTATCACAGGTTTACCTAAGTCCGAAGGAAATAATGTCATCATGGTGGTAGTTGATAGACTTACCAAGTATGCGCACTTTTGTGCATTATCTCATCCATTTAAAGCAAGTACAGTTGCTACTACATTTGTGGACAGAATTCAAAAGCTACATGGAAGCCCAAGGGTTATTGTGAGCGACAGAGATCCCATTTTTACGGGAAATTTTTGGACAGAGTTATTTTCTTGTTTGGGTACTCAATTAGCTCATAGCTCATCTTATCATCCTCAATCTGATGGTCAAACAAAGATAGTAAATAAATGTTTGGAAGGATATCTATGTTGTTTTGTATTTGATAAACAAACACAATGGATCAAGTGGTTACCTCTTGCTGAATGGTGGTATAACATTTCCTTCCATACTGCAGAAAAAATGAGCTCATTTATGGCACTTTATGGATATCATCCACCATCGATCACATCACCTTTAAGGGAAAATTTGAAGGTTCAAGCAGTGGAAGATCACATCGAGCATCAACAAGAAGTTCTCCAACTCTTAAAGGATAACCTGAATTTGACACAAAATCGAATGAAACAACATGCAGATCAACATCGTAGCGAGAGAAGTTTTGATGTAGGAGATTGGGTATTTTTATGGCTACAACCATATAAAAAAATGTCCCTCAAGCAAGCTAAGAAGGATAATAAATTATCGCCAAAGTACTATGGTCCCTACAAGGTGTTGCAAAAGATTGGTACTATGGCATACAAATTGGAGCTTTCCTGCTTCTTCGCGAGTACATCCAGTTTTCCATGTTTCGTGCTTAAAGAAGGTTATAGGTGAAAATATTCCAGTTCAAACAATATTTCCAGAACTTGATGAGGAAGGAAAAATAATATTGGAACCGGAAGCACTCACGGAAACAAGAACTCGATAACTATGAAATCGATCAATTTCAGAGTATCTCATCAAGTGGAAGAACTTACCCACTGAAGATTCTACATGGGAGGATGAGAATTTTATACAAAAGCACCCAGAGCTACTCAAGCATTGAGGACAACACCTTTTTTGAAGGAGAGGGGAATGTTAGGTCCCTATATTACTAGTATAGTCCCTTATTGTTGTTAGTGTAACCCCATTATTGTTATTATTGTACCCTTGTAACCCCCATTTTGTTATTATTGTGCCCTTAAATTATTATTGTTAGGTCATCTAGGATTACATTGTGGCCCACTAGGATTACATTATGGCCCCATGGACTCCTATAAATAGAAAGGAGGTTTTGTAAATTTTATCATCCAAGAATTGTTCATTTATGTAATGTATTGGAGGTTTCCCCCTCGAAGTGGCTTATTTCTAAGGCGTAGATATCTTTTTTCTTCTATTTTTGGAGCTAGTTACATAAAACTTAACCTCGTATTTACCACATTGAGGAGCTTGGCAAGGGTATTGAGCTTTGATACTCTAACCTTGCGTGTATATTAGACCACAAACTGTTCCCCCATATTCAATTGTCTCAATTGGTAACCTTGGTGGCTATAATCTTAAGGATTTTTCCCAAGGTGACGTTGGAGGTAAGGTCCCACTATACCTTGATCAAACGTTGACTAGACTCAGTTGGACTTTCCAGAGGGTAGTCCTCAGTTCGAGATGGCATAGTGGAGTTACTTGCACTAGACTGTTTCATTAAGTAGGTTTTCAGGGTAATTGTTCTAACCGCTAGTTTTCCACATTAATTTCTGCGAGGTTGGATTTCATCGCCAAATAGTGATTTTATTGTGGAAACATATTGTTTGTGTGTGGATTTCTTCTTAGATTTTAGTACCATGTGTTCATTTTTTAATACTTTTAGAGGTTTTATGTGTGATTCTTTTGAAATTTTTTTATTTCATGTGTTAAATAAATTAAACGTGGCTGAATTACCGAGACATTCACGTAGAATCCAAGGTGAACCCCCTGAATATAGCCGTGCAATTGGAAAAAATCAAAGTTGAAAGGGTTCAATCATCAGAACCAGGTCTTCTGAACTTTTGAGAATCATATGTCATAATACATCTTGATTTCGAAGTTAATCAACCTCATATAACTAAAACATAACAAGATCAACCAGAAATTTCTGAAGTAATTATAGTTGCATCTATCATTGGCGAGTTTTCATATACATAGCTCACTGAACCTGAGTCTGATTCCACTTCATCTGAGTCACCTTCTAATGTTATATCCCTTATGAATGGTCATCCTCATTCACCTCGAGTAAAGCTTCTCATCACTGAGGATCTTCCTCCTGGCCTTATTAGCATTGAAGAAATATCTAATGAAGAAGAAGAAATTGAAATTCCCTCCCATCAGGAAACTTTAGATTTAAGTTATAGTGAACCGATATACCCTTTGGATTTACATCTTAGTCTTGTACAACTGGACCCTTGGTATCTTCAATTCACCAATTTTTTACATGATTCTGGTCATAGACATCCATGACACTGAATACCATTCTACTCTTTATCAGTGTAAATTCCTAACACAAATGTATGAAAAAATTTCAATTTAGTTGTGCGTGACAAACAACCCTAACAAAAACTATGGTTTCTTAACTTCTTTAGATATGCAAGTGATAGTTAAAACAAAATTTTTCCAGAAACCTGATCTATGCAGTAAAATTAGTTAAACAGTGAAAAGAAATAAGAAATTATCCATACATCCAATGGATAGGTCAAGATATAAAAAATTTGATATGTATTATAACACCTGGGAAGAGAAAAAATAATGATGTTACCATTCCCCCTCAATGGGATGTGTTTTTGGTTGTCCTCAACACTTCAGATCCAGAAGTTTCTCTGTCTTGATGGTGTAGAAAACCCAAAATGTGTTGAACTCTATGGGAGCTAAAGAAGCAAATAAAGTAGTAGCAGTAATTAGAATGATCAAATCGTGACAATGAAACTGATCAAAGTGAATAATGAATGGAAATATCCTCCTATTTATAAAAAAATATTGAGGTATCCTCGATAATGGAGAGTAATGAAATATTATTAACCAAGATATAGATCTAACTGCTTGGAATATTTTATTATATTTTGTTGGAGGGAAAAGGTATTTAAATTGGTTAAATACCTTTATTTAGAAATAACAAATGAATAAATGATTTATTTATCATTTCAAGAATGGGGTTAAGGAATAATTAAAAAATACTTATTTGTTTAATTATTTCTTGGTGATTTAGTCAAATTTAACAAGGAATAATAACTAATTAATGATTTAATTAATTATTCATACAGAAAAATAAGAAAAATAATGGTTTATCTAATTATTTCTCATAATTGGGTTAAATATGACCAGGAATATTATTTAAACAATGGTTTAATTATTTATTCCTATAGGAAAATCAAATAAATAAGGATTTATTTAGTTATTCCTCATGGGGTTTCCTCTTTGAACTAGAAATAACTTAATATAATATGGTTGATTAAATTATTTCTTATAGTGAAAGAAATTTTACTATGGTAAAATTGGTCTTACATGTTGTACTTCAATCCATCTAGTTGTAAATGGTTATTTGGCCAAAAATGTGTGTAACATATTTCTCCCTAACGTGCAAGTGTTAGGAGCTAATTGTATAACCGGAGTATCTTGTAAGAACACGATCACTAGACATTGAAGGGGAGTCAGAGAGAGAGAGAGAGAGAGAGAGAGATACATAGATAGAGTGAAGAAAAGAGAGGACATTAATTGAGGGGGTGAGACCTATAAATGATATAAGTCTCCTTTAATGTTTGGGTACTTGTTATCAGTGAGGCAGGGGAGGCACACCTATGCCCACTGAAATGAAAAAGTACAAAGAATAATGGTGAGCCCAGCAAAATGAGACTGAGCTATAAAGTACATAGTAAAGGGTACATGACATGCTAGCATAAAATGTGTCACAAAAACATATAATGGATCCCACATATATACTATGCCTGGGACAATAGGCAGGACTTAATATAATAATATATGAATACATGAGACATAATAACAACCAAATAAGCCCTGATAAATAGGAAATGGCTCTGAAAATATGAATGGATCATCTGAGTGATACATGCATGCTATGGGCATTGCAAATGGCTGGAACTGAACCCATCAAATAAACGGAGCTACATTTGAGGTTGTAGCATAATATGAGGTCATTCAGGCATGTGGGGGGCTACTTGAAGGGCCCACCCCTCATGAGGCCTAAAACATCTCACACACACTTGAGAATCACTGGTAGAATTTTTTGGATCACCAAACCATCAAGTATATGAATCTCAATCATGCGATAAGGAGCTGAAGCGGAGTGGAGGAGAAGAAATCAAGTCAAAGGGAAATGAGGAATCCCTTTTCCTGATACAAGGCACAGAACAAGAATGGAAGTTGGAAGCAATGTACACCGCCCTCTAGACCTGTCTACTGGAATGAATGTTCTGATGTTGACAAAAGGAGGTCTTCCATAGGTGAGGCAATGAGGAATCCTCAACTAAGGCATAAGGGATCATAGTAAAGTGACTAATGGATTGACACTAGGGATGATGATGGAATATGGGATATTGAGTAGCGGACGAATGACTTCCCTTTTTAGAGCATAAAAATCATGGATGACCTAGAAACGACTGACTCGACTCAAGAGGGGATGGGGGACATAATGACTCGAGGAAAAAATGGTCAACACAAGTGAGGGAAAAGGAAAAAATGGTGGAATACTGTAGTAGGAGGCAAAGGGACTCGTGATAGACTCCATGAATGCGATGGTGATTCAACTTGGATGCTTTGAACGAGGGTGACTTTATGATGCTGCCACATAGAATAGGCCAGGTGGGGACCATACAAACAAGATAAAAAGATGGTTACTCATGAAAAAAATCGACACACATGTTTTCAAGTATGAAGGAAATGTGGTGCCCCAAGTACAAGTAGCGCAAGTGAAGAAATCCAATTTTGAGAGGCGGAAAAGTGACCCTACTTGGAAAAATGGCTTCCTAGTGAAGTGTCAAATTACCAAAAACAAAATGATACTCATTATAGTTCTCGTTGAGAGCGTTGCAATGGCATCGACTATTCGTTAAACCAAGCTATGGTTTGGTCACAATTATGGAAATAAAATTTAGGGTTTTTCTTTTAATAGTGTGATTTCCCTCCAATTTGATTCATTTTCTAGTGGAGCTATGGTGAATTTGGAGAGGAGGATAAGGCCCTAAATCTTGTTGTGATTGTAGCAGACAAAGCGACCATTGGAATGAAGATATATCAATTGTATTTTGGTGGCCTAACCCTACTCTACTTTTTTAGCAGTTCAATTTTCCAGATTAGGTGCTCAGAGCTCAGGAACAACACCCTTCCCATCCTTAGGGTTGGCTTGTTCTTGCTGGGGCCTGTATTGCGACTCAGCTTGCAGTTTCCAAAGGGGAAAACTGTGAGCTCGTAGGTATAGGTATTGAAAATTGTGAGTTGTCCAAAAAGTGTGTTTTGTCCTATTTTTGGCTCGGGACTGAGACTTGATGAGTTAGGATGCAGTTTATATTTATCTGAGCTGATAGAAATGATGGGTTTGTGCAGGTATGGCAGAGCTGAAGATCAACTAGAGAGAGAGGGATTTGGATGCACTTCGTGCTGAGATCCAGGGGATCAGATGGTCTGAGGCACACTTGCAAGGTATGGGGTTCTGAAGTTGGTTGAGAACCCACTGATGAGGGTAGGGGATCCCTTAATGTCCAGGATATTCAACTACTAGGATGTAGACCAGGAGGCCTTTATATTGGAGGGGCATAGGATCGAGTTTACCATACATGACATCTACTTCTTCACTGGAAACCCGCCACTAGGGGTGGTGGGAAAAATACATACGGTATTACCACGTGGGCAGAACATATCAGAGTTCATGGAATGTCACTATAGACCAGATGTTCATGCTAAGGGCACGACCATATCAATCAGTGATCTAGTGAGGTTAGAGACACAGGCTTTCAGTGCATCAGTATTGTGGATCCTAGGAAACCAGGCATTCCACCCCCTAACTGGGGGGCAGATGATGTTAGTTGAGAGTGTACTGAGTGGGACCTACTATGGGTCGGCCCAAATGAAATTTTCGTTAGTGAAATGATAGGTGTCTCTATGCAAGTGATAGGTGAACCATGACTATTCTTTCGGTACAGTGTTATGCTCGTTCTTCTTTGAAAATATCCCCACACTTCAGCCTCATGTGTAGATCTAGGATGGGGGGCCACGAGATGAGCCCAAGATGTGCCGCTGAGGGGACCTACTGCAAAGAGGAGGATGTGGGTGATTTAGAGGGGTGATCTGACCCACATTATTCGCAAATTAGGATCAGATGCCTCTATATATAGATGACTATCCATACAATGGTATGAACTTTTAGGGGGACCTTGACTTACCACTTCTGCCAGGTCAAACATGGGGACTAGATGGTAAGTGAAAATTGCTATATATTATGATGCATTTTAAAGTTTTGAGAAAATGTGTTTGGTACTGATTCGTTACTTTTGGTATGCAAATATATCATCGGTGAAGCCGACAGGGTATATGGGACAACCCGTAGTGCCAGGGGCTGCAGAGTCTAGTGGAGTGAGAGGAGACCAGAGACCTGACTATGAGGCTCTGTTGGAGGATGTCTGCCGGAGGTGTGAGCTGATGCTGACTGGTGTATCCTAGCATAGATAACATGATCTTGAGGACCAATACATTGAGGGATGTATAGGGCTACCCTTTAAGTGGATAGGGGTCATGCGGCGCATGGCGATAGTCGAGCAGACTGTGTGGGATCTGCGGGCTAAAGGAGCCAAGCTATTAGATCGGGACCCTCTACATAGTGATTAGATGTAGGGGTGTGTGGTGCATCCACTTTTGATTTTGTAACATTCTATGGGAATTTTGAATGTATTTAGAGTAGTGGACTCCAAAACATTTATGATTTTTTCGATACATAATATGGATATGCATCCTTTTATATATGAAAAATGTATGGTTCACCATTTGTTTTATGATTATTTTCTTGTGTTAAATGCATATGATAAGTGCCACTATATAATATTGTTTGCAATGCTATCTACATAGTGATTTTAGGCTCTAGGTACATGACTTAATGTAATGGTTTCAAATTCACACAGTAAGAACTTGACTCGTAAATATCTTCTAAAAAGGACATGGATATTCAGACGACACACACCATTCAATTTCATGACAATAACTATGGAATCTAAACAAACATGAAGATGAAGGATGTGATGATCAAGCGAATCGACTTACAAACCTATCACTGCATCGTATTCAGCCTGGTTATTGGCGGCAGACCCTCATACGCCATTGGAGAGGACTAACGAATGTATGGGGGTAAAAATGGCCCAAGCTGCTGAGGATAGATTCCGAGAGAAGTAACTTACACCATCGACATAGCCGATATATGGTGTGGATGGTGGATCCATATGAAAGGTGCCGCAAGACAAAAAATGAGATGATGATGAACAATGCAAGCTACCTAAATGCATTACAGAAATAAAAAATGCATCTCAAAGGGAGATGATATGGGTAAAATCTCTTAGGGTAGAGTGAATTGCGAGGGTTAGGAAGAAGTTGGCCTTCAAAATACTATAGAATGTATGCCCCCTTTCCCAATTCCTTACTAATAATTTAAGGTCCTAGCCATAATGAGTCAAAATTCCCATGACCAAGGACATCATGGGCTTAGTCATACACTAGAACAAGATCACTTTCGTGAAATGTACGAGGGTGGAATTTTCGGTCATATTGAGCTTTGGCGCACTTCTTGGCCACTTAAATGGTTTGCAATGCAGCATGATGGTCTTCAGAAGAACACTTTAGCATGATAATTATTTTTTATAAAGGTTGGGTGTTAGGGAGAAGTTTGATGGCTAGGTGAAGGGAGGGGATTTCACACTCGATTGGTAAGAATGCCTCGCCAAAAATCAGGTGGAAAGAAGTAAACCCGGTGGTGGTTTTAACAAAAATTTTATAGGCCCACAAAGCAGGGAAGAGAATAAGGTGCCAGTTGGTTTTTTTCTTTTTCACCGTGCATTGAAGCATAGTTTTAAGGATTTTATTTACCGCTTCAACTTGACCATTACCTTGGGGATAATAAGACAATTAATATTGGTACTCAAATCCCAATAGAGAGGATAGCTCACACCATATCGCACCTTAAAAATTTCATCCATGGACAGATACCAATTTTTTTGGAACCCTGAATCGAGCGATAACATGGTTAAAGAAAAATAGAGTTGTGGTAGATGTCATGTTATTATAGGTTGGCATGGCCACGACCCATTTGGTTAAATATTCAATCGCCACAATGATATAGTTTTGGTTACCAGTATATGGAGGTCGACACTCCATAAATTCAATGGCCCACTTGTAGAAGGGACCAGGTAATATGATAGGATGGATGGGAGCGAGCGGAGCTCATGCATTTGGGGTGAATAGCTAGCAATTGGAACAACATTTGAATGCTTCAATGTAATCACCAAATAGAGAAGGAAAAAAATACCCAACACGCATGAATTTTTGGGCAGTAGAAAAACCGGAGATGTGGCCACCACAAGCGCCGTTATGGTAGGCATTAAGGACTTTCTCAGCTTCAGCATGCGTGAAAAAAAAATGGAGGATAGAATCAACACCATGACGATAGAGATCATCACCAATGAGAGGTAGCGGGGGGTTTGGTGTCATATACGTTGTCGAGCATCACGGTCAAGATGGGAAGCAAAATTTTGGGTTCGCAAATAGGTAAGGATGTTGTCATACCAAGGATCATCTGAGGTAATGGAAAACACGTGGTCATCATGTAAATCATAATTTATCGATGGATCACGCATACCAGTAGGAAATTTAGAAATGAGTTCAGCAAGGGCTAAACCTTTCTTACTCTTGGGTGTGAAAAATTAAAGATTGAATTCCTGAAGGATAATGATCCAATGAGTGTACTTTCCATTGATGATCCATCAACTCAATAGGAAATCCATAGGGTTGGAATTGGTCACGACTTTGGTGGAACATGTAAGGATATAATGACGATTTTTTTGGACCGAGAACACAACGGCCAGTGCAAACTTCTCTTCATGCAAGTAGGGAGCAGGGGACCCACAAGGTTCTTACCGACATAATATATAACATGTTTATTTTCAATGTCATCTTCTTGGATTAGGACCCAAGCAACCAAATGGGTGGACACTGAGATCTACAGGATGAAATCCCTCTCAAAGTTAGGAGGACTAATCAAGGGAGCAGAAGTGAGAGCATGTTTCAGGGCATCAAAATACTACTGAGCATAGTCATCCCAAAAGAATGGAATGTTATATCTAAGGAGTCTTAGAAACCCATGCGCAGTGGTGGCATAGTCAAAGATGAAACTAAAAAGGAAGTTGGCTTTGCCTTGGAGGCTTTGCAAATGGCCCAAGGTAGGAGGAATGGGAAGCTCAAGAATGGTTTGAACTTTGAGGAGATCAAGCATGATACCATCTTTGGACATAGTGAATCCCAAGAGATGGCTGAAGGGAATGAAAAATACGCACTTAAATGGGTTGAGATGGATATTATACTTGCAACATCGAAGAAATATGGTACGTAGATCATGAATATGTTGTGCTCAATGCCTAGAACGAGCAGTGAGATCATCAAGGTAGGCAAGGATAATATGAGCCAAATCATGGAAACAGTATGACATGGCCCACTGGAAGGTGCCTCTGAAATTATTTGGGCTAAACGTGATGACCCTATAAGAAAAATTTCCCCACAGACTAATGAACACATTTTTTAACTGATCAACACAATGGATAACAATCTCATTGCACCAGGAGAAACCATCCATAAAGGATAGAACTTCATGCTTTGTACACTCATCGATGATCTAATCAATGAACGGTGTGGGGAAGTTGTCTTTGGGACAATATTTTTTCAGGTCATGAAAGTCAGTGCAGACACAAATGATGCCTTGTTTCTTGATAATGGGAACCAGGTTGGAAACCCAAGTGGTGTATTCAATGCGATAGATAAAACCAGCCTACTTGAGCTTATAAATTTAGGCATTGATAGCCTCTCATCTAGAAGGATTAGTGAGTCCCAAATTTTGATGGATAGGAATGGCATCATGCCATGTTTCGATATGGTGTTCGACAATAGTGGAATCAAGACTGGGCATCTCTGAATAGGATGAGGAAAAAACATCAAAGAATTCCTTGAATAGCTTGATGTAAGCCTCAATTTTTTTTGGGGTGAAAGTGCCCCCAAGGTAATGTTTTCTTATACCCCTGGTTTATTGAAAATGTTTTTTTTTTTTTTCTAAATAAGAGTAATCTATTAACAGAGGGATAAAATTACATCATGACCGCAGTAAAAAACTACTGCCTTGGAGGCAAAAATTTCCTGAAAAACAGATATGGAGACTGCCCTTTGACAGGGAAACCAGTCAGAAAAATATTGCCAAAACCCACGCAGGGGAGCCAATTGTGATCTTCCTGAGTTTTCATGGAACCAAAATTATACAAAAAGAGGCTAAAAAACCTCATAACTGTTTCCACATAAACATGCCCAGTAGTATGGGCCACATGGAAATAAGAAAGACTTATAGTAAGCCTACTAATCATCTATAAGTTCTTCAACAATACGACACCAACCTGAAGTCATCAATTCTCTAGCAAGAGCATCCTCAGATTCTGAGGGACCTGGATCAGCTGGAGCCATAACCACGTCAAGAACGCTGCTAGCTAGATCCTCCGGAACCTGCATCGATGCGCTGCCAACCCCCATCTGAATATTCGAATTCTGGGCAAGATCAGCCCCAGGTCTAGCTAGATGTGCGCTTGAATCCTCGTGGAAGACCACCATGAAGAGAGCAGTGATTCTTGGGCGAATCAGGGAGCTGGTGAAAGTGAAGCGCGTAGAACCAGTAGTGGGTGGAGGCAAGGTGGCCGGAGGTCGAGGAGCAGGGGAACTCCAGCAATGGCAAGTGTCAGGATAATGTCTCCTTCCACTGTGTGTCCAAGGGTAATGGCCAGTCAACATGCCGCTGGAGAGAGAAGGTGAAACCAAAGAAGGCCTGGACTGGGCGCTCGAAGGGTGACCCCTGGTGCCTCCTCTGCGACTCTGCATCCTGTAGTGCAGTCGAGGCATTGTTGGAGCCAAAAGAATCCAAACAGCAGCCATGGTAGGGGAGTAATAAATCGAAAAGAGACCTGTGACCCGAGAAAAGTGCCGAGGGTTCAAAAGAGGCAGTGCCTCTAACAGACTAGAGCATAGATCCAAGAGAAAATCCCCCTCCAAGCAGCACGAGACACCAGGTTTGGAATAACCGACTCCACACAGGTTGAAAGCAGAAATGGTACCGGAGACCAGAAGGAGGTAGACACAATGCGTCTGAGAAAAATACACAGTGGGCTCATCGCTACCCCACCCTTTAACCTTCCCTCTCACGTATCATGAATCCCCCATCATAACTGAAGCATTGAAGTGAGCCGAGCAAGAGTGAGTGATGGTAGATACCAGTGCGGTGGGCGTGAGGTGAAGTACTGAACCATTTGCAACAGAGCCTTTGATATCTGCGAGGTATGAATGTCGTGATCCGTCGCGTATCGGCCAGAAATCCTCAATTTCCTGGGTGGGCAGGTGTCGATCCACCTCACCGCACCTCTATCCCATCGTGTTAAACATCCTTTGGAACACCCACATACAGGAGAGTTGCATCCCTTTGGATGAGTGTTTTGCATTCCTGTGTTTGATCATGGTTTTGAATTATGTCAATAGCTCCAGTGAGTAGAGTGTGCTCAATATCCACCCCCACATTGGCCAGAAGGTTAGCTACCTTTTTGCCTTCGCGCTTAACATGTTAGAAAATGATAACCCGATTGGTTTGGAGCCATTGTTCAATTTCTTCCAATCTGGCTTCGAGTCTCCAACTGTTAGCAATTTTATGTGCATGTGTCCCATTGAGGAGTTGATTGGCCATGTTGATGAGGATTTTGGAGTCACCTTCTACCTCCAGAGGATGGAAGCCATGTCGCTGGGAAAGGAGTAGACCTTGCCAGAGACCCTCCAATTCAGCGGAATTGTTTGTATCCCATCCAATGTTACCGAAAAATAATAAAACAGGAAAACCCTCATGATATCGAAATACGCCTCCAAATCCAGGTTTTCCAGGATTTCCCTTTGAAGCTCCATCAAAGTTTAGTTTCGAATAGAACTTAGGAGGGGGAGTCCAAGAGAGCTCTCTGATGTTATGGCCTTTTGAAGGCCTGCAATTGTGCGTACTTTGAGGAAGTTGTATGTTCCAATTCTCCCAGATGGTTTTCTCATTTGCAAGAGTGGGATAATATTCCGGATGCCAGGTTTGAAGATCCAAGGTCTCTTTGAGATTAAGACAGAGGTTGCCCCAAATAATGTCTAAAGGAGTGCTTTGATATTTGAATATGCACTTGTTCCTTTCTTTCCAAATTTTCCAGAGGAGAAGACCAGGAATAAATCTCCATAGTTGGTTGAGAAGTTCACTTTTATAAGGGTTCTGGTGCCAATGTCAAATGGAATTGATTATATCATCAGACACTTTGCAATTCTTTTGGAAATGAAAGCTAGCCTTCTCCCACAATTGGATGGCAAGAGGGCAAGAATTCAAGAGGTGCTGGAGAGTTTCTTCCTAAGCGTTGCAATTGGGACAAATGGAGGGCCCATGGAAGTTTCGTTTCTGAAGATTATCCCAAGAGAGGATTTTTTGGTGCCCCAAAAGCCAGAGGAAGAAAGAGAATTTGGGCCAGGTACCCGGTGACCAAATTCTGCTCCAGATGGGATCCAGGGGCCTTGGATCATTGCTTATAATTTTGTATGCCTCTTTGGTGGAGAAAGACCCTTTTGGGGTATATCCCCATCTTAGGATGTCCCTGCCACTGGAAGTTCTAATACGTCGATTCTGGAGTTCACGCTCCATGACCTCCTTGGCCTGATTGTCTGCAGTTCTAATTAGTTTGTTGATTTGCTTCCATTGTCTGTATCCCTGTGCTATCTACGGCATCCATTATTGTTGTATTGATTCCTATTTTTTCTCCTCCCACTCTTGGCTAGGAGGCGGACTGTAGATGTTGTTGAGCTTTGGTAGTAGTTTCCAGGAATCTGTCCAGAACCTTGCAGAGCTGCCGTTCCTTATTCCCAGAAGCTGTGTTGTTGGATGAGCGAGTAGTGTTTTTTGGAAGCATTCCATATTAGTGATCCATTTTCAATGGGAGTGAATCTGATTAGCTCTTCCGTTGGTCTGTGACTGGCGTACTTGGCAGTCTAGAGGGCTGCCCATGGCTTGTTCGGAGAGGAGAGCCATTGCCACCATATTTTTGCACCCATTATTTCATTACTGTGCTATGGATCTCTTAGCCCTGTGCCCCCGCTTTCTTTTGGCTGGCATGCTGTCGCCCACTTTACCAATGCCAATTTGTTGTGTGTGCCTATTGCACCCCAAATAAAATTGCATTGTAGGGATTTTATTTTTTTCAGGACCCATTTGGGCGCTGCCAAAATAGAGAAAAGATAGAGAGGCATCGCCTGCAACACCGCTTTGATTAGCACTGATCTGCTAGCTATATTCATCGTTCTATGCGTCCATAGGGTGAGGCATGATTCAAGTTTCTCCAGGATCATACGCCATGAGGTATGCTTGATGGCAGAGTCTATTAAAGGAGCACTTAGGTATTTGGAGGGTAAGGAGGCAATGGAGAAGCTCAGGATGCGGGCAATGGCATTCTGAGTAACAAGAGGGGTGTGAAAGAAGAAAATCTGCGATTTGGACGTATTTATACTCATCCCTGAGGCATTAGAGAAATCATTCAGAATGGATTTAAAGATGGAGGCTTCTTGAACAGAGGGGTACCCAAAAAACATGTTGTCATCGAAAAATTGTTGATGAGTAATAGGTGGAGAGTTGTGGATAGACAGACCCTTGAGACGCTGGGAGAGGAGGGCATGTTTCCATCGAATCCACATTGGGGAGAATCCAAAGGCTGTTAGAATTTTTGAATATAGATCCAGCTTAATTTATCAAAGGCTTTGGAGAGGTCAATCTTGAGAAGCATACCTACCTGTTTGGAGTGCTTGAGAGAGTGTACGATTTCATGAGAAGTATGATGCCATCCAATATCTGTCGTCCTTCAACGTATCCAAATTGTTCCTGACATATGATTAAGGGCAATAGTGGCTTCAACCTGTCAGTAATTAATTTGGAGATCACCTTATAAATTACATTGCATAGAGCGATTGGATGGAATTTTTCCGGAGTATTGATGTTCTCCTCCTTAGGGATGAGGGCGATGAAGGTTGAGTTCAGAGCTGGTAGAAGCCAATGAAGAGTGCGAGATTCCTACACCATTAACCATACCTCCTCTTTTATGAGATCCTAGAAAGAGTGGAAGAAGGTAGTGGTGAAGCCATCTGGACCAGGGGCTTTGCCTTCCTTAAGCTAGTGCACAGCTAGGTCCACCTCCTGAGGCACGACAGGTCGAAGAAGAAGTTGGTTGTGTTCTTTTGTTATGAGTTTTGGCACATTTTGAGTGATCTTGTCAATTGCAGGTCGTCTATCTATTGGGGGTTCTTAATGGACCTCTTTGAAGTGATTGATAAACTCCTGTTCGATCTCTGCATGGATTTCCACTCGATCCCCCTCTCGCTTTTGTATGAAAGTGATGGTATTGTACATTCTTCTCTGTATTGTAGTTCTATGGAAGAATTTGGTGTTCTTTTCACCTTCTTTCAGCCATCTGATACGGGATTTTTGCTTCCATATAATTTCTTCCTACTTTCTGCGCTCCTCCAATTGATTGTGAATGAGCTTCTCCTTTTCCAATGTCCCTTCCGTATAGCCCTCTGCGATTATCTATTGCTGGATTTCTCTCATTTCTTTGTTTAAATCTTGTTGTGCCTGGAAGATGTTTCTGAAAGTCTCTTGATTCCAGCGCTTTATCTGAGATTTCAGGAATTTGAGTTTCTATTGAAACTGATACATTTTTTATCCCTCTGGCATAGGGAAGTTAGTCCAAGGTGGATCTGATGACGTCATTGAAAGCGGGGAGGGTGAGCCAAAAAGCTTCGAAGCGGAAAGGGCGTCTGGTGGAGTCACCTGGTCTTTGCCATTGGAGTGGGATCGGCCAATGGTCTGAGCCTGAAAATGGAAGGATGGATGTCGTGATTTCGCCTCCAAGATGTACTGCATTGTCAGAAATGAGGAATATGTCAAGTTTGGAGGCGATTTGTTGCCGTCTGCCCTGCAATTGCTCCAGGTGTGCATTCCATTGCAAAATTGTAGATCGATTAACAAATTGCTTTGGATAAAGTCTTTAAAGTGGCTATTCTCCTGATCCAGTTTAGCTCAGCCTCCTTTCTTTTCCTCCAGCTTGGTAATCATGTTGAAGTCTCCTCCAATGATCTAGAGAGGATGGATTCTATTGAGGTTGAGTACCTCGATTGTGTCAAGTAGTGCAATTTTGTTGCCTGCTTCCTGAGGGAAGTAGACGTTGGTGAGATGTCCATGAATGTTAGTGCCTATGATATGAAAAGTGGCCTGAATGATATGATGGGAAGCACGAAAGTCTGAGAGCGTGATGGCTTGCGTGTTTTAGGCAATTTCCAGTCCCCTAGAGGCACCTGAAGCATCCACTGCAACCGAGTGACAACCTGGCCATGCTCTAGAAAGGATTTGACCAAGAGTGTTGCTTGTACATTTCGTTTCCTGCATGTAGAAGATTTGGGGTTGTTCCTACTTTATCATGTTTTTAATCATTCTGAATTTCCCAGGGCTGTTGAGCCCTCTTAAATTCCATGAAGTGAGCTTCATGATTCACTATTAGTGGTGTGCTTATAGTACTTTGTCAGCTTAGCGTATCTACCTGAGTCCACCAGGATTTTCCCTTTTGTGATAGTTCTTTGAAGATCAGTCTTTCTTCCCCATTTTTTAGAATCTTTAGGGGAAAAGCTATTATCCCATTGACTGCCCGGCTGTATGCCCAGTTGCTGCTGCTGGTAAGCCCTGGAGATGATGACTTCCAGGGTGTTGAGTTGATGCTCTTGAATCTTGTCATATTCTTTCCTTCTACATGCTTGTTCCAGTTCAAGAATGTCAAGACCTCCCAAATCAATGCTTTCCGGTTCTTCTTCCATATGTTGCGTTTGACTGCTTTCTGCAAAGGTGAATGTAGATTGCAAAGGTTGACTAGGGATGCAATCCACGTCCATGCCATTTGGCTTCCAATCCGGATCCTTATGAGTTGCTTTAGGGAATCCAGAATTATCATTCAGGGGTGAGGGAGTGAGGGTATAGCTCGACTGATGTGGGGGGGAGGTAGGAAAGGTCATTGGAGAGATTGGCATGGTGTGCTGAGGCGGGTCATCCAATTTTTTTGCAAGAACCTCAAAGCTATTTCTTGTCGAAGGAAAAAAGGTGCCATCCTGCTGGGGTTTTTTCCTAGAGGAAGGTTTTTTATGCGCTCTTCTTCGATTGGCTACTTTAGTGAAGCCATCTTGGGTCGACAGATCTGAGTGGTCAGAGGTTTGGGTTTTTGCATTCAGAGGGAAGTCCCTGAAAAGATGACCAAGTGCATGACATTTGCGACAGCGAAAGGGAACATGTTCAAAATCTAAGGGTTGAATCCATTCAAAGTCATCATGGTAGAGGCTTACCGAATTCGGAAGGGGCTTGTCCAGGCACATGAAAATGAAAATACGGGCATAGGAGGTGTATCTTAGCATCTTCGTTTCTTCAGCTATTTTAATGAATTCTCCTATCCCCTTGCCAATGTCTCCCAATGAATCTTCATCCCTGTATTCCAGTGGGAGCGAGTACATCCAGATCCAAATGAGTGCCCAACTGAAATCCTCCTTGTCAGGGTTAAATCTCTCAACCCACTCCCTTAAATACAGACCTGCGAAGTTGAAAAAATAAGGGCCTCCATCCATGACCCTATTTCGATATTCGATGCAAATGAATATCGCAGTGAAAAATCCCTTTGGGCCTAACTGTAGGGTAACATGCCCCTTGGGTTTCCATTTGGCCGAGATCCATCTGTGCAAAGCTTTTTTAGTTGGCCGGTATCCAATAAATTTTCCAATGAGAGCAGGGTCCCTCATGTACTGGATTTGTCCATTAATTCTGTGGCTAGGAAGCTCTATCTTGGGTTTTTCCACTGCTATGGGTTTGCATGTCACTGACGTGACCTTGGGCATTTCCTTTTGGCCATTCTCACCCTCTTGTTCTTCACTGCGCTTATCTGACTGCGCAGTGGTAGCATTTTTCGTGTCTTGTCGGAGGGAATCTCCTGTATCTGTGTGTCCTTGATATGGACCAGAAGGCCTTGTCATATATGGCGCTTGATGGTCTTTCTCGGTGGAAGGGGAAGGCTTTGCGCCCCCCCCTGAGGGTTAGCCATTGTAGAGCTAACGATGCCAGCGAGCTTCAGTTGCGCGGAGGGTAACAAAAAGAATAATGTGACAGAGGGCGAATAAACTGTGCCATTACAGGGGTTGCTAGGAAACCCTAGGTTGCAGAGCCGTCGCCGATCCAGTTTTCGGTGTAGAGAATCTTATTGTTTCATGATACCACTTATTAGATTATGTTACAAAAAATGTTCCAACATATTTATGTAGACATATACATTGTTAACATCGGTTTATCGAAAATGTTAATTTTAATGGTAGGAGAGATATTGGCCATATTCCCTTCTTTGAAAGCATCCAGTGCAGAAATGGGATTTCTAAACCAATTGACCTCATCAGGGATAAATTCTTTAGAATCCACAACATACTGGTCATGGGACTGCTGCGGAAGGAATTACGCACAGTGGTACATATCATTCCAAGGAAAGTTAGGGGTGGTCATCTCTTCCATAATGTCTTCATCAGAATGGAAATGGGAGGACTGGCGGAAGAAATACCACATGAGGTGGTGGGGCTACTTGAAGCATCATCATGAGATATACGGCTCACATACACCTTGGTATAAAGGTTAGACGAAGACTCGCTAGTATATGAAACATCTAACGATGTTGAGCCTATGGTGATCGGTGAAGGAGGTTCAATCAAAACATAAAGGGATGCCCCAGAGGGGTATTCCACCATGGATCTCATGGATGACGACAGATCAAGGATATTGGCTGAAGGTTCCATCATTTTGACATTGGGGGGTGGTATCAAAATGGGTGTAGACATGTCCTTTGGTTCTGCTGAAGTAGAACTCACAAGTAGAGGAGTATAGGTTCCACTACGAGTGGCCTCTATTTGGCGAACAACCTCAAGGGTGTCCTGAAAGTTGTTGAGATGGGGAAAATGATGAAAAGAGTGGCCATAAAGATCACACAAATCATAAGGGTTATTTGTGCACAACGATTTGATTTTCTTAGGTGAATCGGGTAATTTAACATGGATCTTCGGGATATCAGATTCAGGAAATGTCTCATTTACCACAAGTTTGAGACGAGGAAGCTCAAGAAAATTATGGATACCATGCCCAACAATATCACCCAAAGCACACAAAGGTGACTGCTTTGAAGTCTTAGGAGGAGCAGAAGCTGTTTGGGGGGCCTTGTTCTTAGTTTCCTTTGTTTTAGCTCTCCCCCCCTCACTAGATGCTTTCGAAATAGGAGTATATTCCTATTGAGATCAATTAGGCACTAAAAAAAAGGAATCAGTCATAGAAACCAGTTGGACTGGGGTCAAAGTGGTATAAGGTTTGAGCTGACCAAGTGGAGTGTTGGCTGGGGAATCAATGTATCATACTGGGATCCCCAGGGTCAAATTGGGAAGGCTCAACATAACCATAACAGGCACCGAGAAAAATCTGAAGGGGGGAGCTAAAAATGTTATCTGACCTAAAGGGTAGTGTCCTAGTGGAATGGCTCCAAAATGGTTAAGGCTAGGGGGAACCATTCCTGGTTTAAAAAGGTTGGAAGAGACACACAAAAAAAAAAAAGTTCCTTGAGGAGAAGGTCGTGAAGGCTCCGTCAACTGACCACTAGCAGGTTGTGGAGGTGTTGGCTGCTGGCTAGTCAAACTAGACCACTTGTGGCTAGCCCAAGATGCTTGCATCATGCAAAAATTTGATCGGCTGGGGTCAGTGATAAGAGGGGGGGTGATCGGGGAATGCACTAAGTAAGGTGGAATATTTATATACTCCTCATGGAACACTGCTGAGAGGTGCGATTGATTGCTTATTGGCCACGAAAGATATGATGGACTCGGGGGAGGTCTGAGACTTCGGTTCCTAGTATGTCAATTGATGGATGGTGACAATCTTTCCATTGTGAGAAAAGTACGTCTTACGGTGAACCTAAGATGTGAAAAAAAACATCACATAGGTATAGCTATGGCCCAAGAGGATATTTTAATCCAAGGGGGCATCAATGACTCCAATGTCAACACAAACAGTCTTTCCCACAAGAGTGACAAGACAATTGCGGAACATTCCAAGGGGCTATGAAGGGTAACCGTCCCAAGCCCATAAAGTGATGGTGGATGGGGATGATTCGGGTGATCTGATATTATTCCAAACATACGCGGACATAACGCAAGTGGATGTGCCCTCATCAATGATACATCATGATATAATGGAATTACGTATCTTGACTGGTATTGGGAAGGAGAAGGATGAAGGTAAGGGGGGATGTTCTGATTTTTCAACATCAAATATGATCAAACGATCATATTAAGGATCCACAACAACCAAAGAATATATTAGAGCTTTTCATTGAGATGGGCATGATTGGAGGTCTTCCAGCATTGACATGGGAGCAGGAGATTGTGCCAAGTCATCTACTATGTTGTAGTTGTGGGCGGCTTTGGTAGAAGCAGCATTTCGGTGTAACAGCCCTTTGGGATCTTGTCATTGACCTCTGCCTGAGGCTAAGGGATATATAAGGGAGAATTGGATGTTGAAATGGATTCTATGGAAACTTTGTTTTGGGACTCAGTTGTAGACATAGCGGGTGGTTTTTCATATTGTCATGATCGGGTCTGAAGGTTGACATCAATAGTATTGACCTATTCAGAATTCATCATGAGAATCTAGTACTCAAGGGTACCAGACTGTGAATATTGAGGGGCAGCCTAACCTTGAGGGGGTTGGGAAACCACATATCCTTTCTAAGGAAAAGGATTAGTGAACATAGTCGATTGAGTTGCCACAGTATTTGGAGGAACCAAAGCAATGGCTTGTTGTTCGCTATATGTTGCTTGCGCTTCCCACAAATAGCGCATCTAGGGTAAAAGGGGACAGTCATGAGAATAGTGGCCATGGACACCACAACAAGAACAAGGCTTGTTTTTATGAAGAGTCATGATCTACTTGGGTTGATCACCCTGTTGCTGGTTTGTAGTGTTAGGTTGGTTCCCTTTCAGTGAATTTGGTTGATTACTCTGGCACCCTTTATTACCATGCGCTAGTTGGTTATGGTTTCCTTTCCTCTTTTTCTTTTAATTAGGAGCATAATTCGCACTCTGCTACACATACACGTGACCCTAAGGGGGAGGTGGCTATTTTGGCGAAGGTTGAGAAGGCACGGGAGGCTGCGGTGATGATGTCGGAAGGGATGGAGCATCAGGATATGGATAAGGATAGAAATTAGGTTGAGAAACCTTGGGGTAAATAGGTTGAGCAACAGCCAACCTTGGCATTGGTTGATGTAGTTGGGAAAATTCGTAAGGCATGCTTTGTCCTAGATACATGTTTATGGGAGGGGGATAAGTGTCGGAGGATTTGGTCCCTCTCTGAGGAAAACCATAACCCATGGAAGGATGAGTATACGGATGTGAAAGAGATCCAACGATACCATCAGTGGCATGAGATGCCCCTGGTGCATTGGAACCACTAGGTCTAGGAAGATCCAGTAAAATGGTATAAACATAACCCTACTGGGCGTAGATCAAGTCATATTTCAACATGATTTCAAGAGCTTCTTAGTCGGTCTAAGGGAAGTGAGACGCAACAACTTTACCAATAGAAGAAAAAATCATTCTGAGAAACCAATACAGATAGACACTGTAGTCGAATGTAGGAGCTCAACCCAAGCTTCTCCTTCTATGCCATTCTTGGGCATGGTAAAAAAGGCAGGTGGCAGAATTTTGACGGAATGTAGTCAACAATTCGGTATCAGTATCATAGAGGAGAGGTAACTGGAAGTAGGACAGAAACGCTTTAGTAAGATTTGCAAAATTGGAATGAGAGGTAGTGGCCTGGTCAACATACCACTTGGAAGATTCTCCAATGACCATACATTGAAATAAACGAAGGCGGATGGAGTCAAAGGTGATAGAATTAGACGAAAACGACATATGAAAGGAACATATGTGATTAGTAGGGTCCTCTCTAGTGTCTTGTTCAAACTTAGGAATTTCTAAAGGAAGCTTAGTTGGCATAGCAGGCTAACCTGGATTGTGGAGTATAGGGTTGTTGATTAACTAGATGGAATCAGGAAGGCTTAAACCTGCCATAAAAGGTAGAAAAGGAGTAGCTAGAATGGTTCTAGTAGCAGCTCCAGCATTAGTGTAGGGACCACAACCAACTTGAGGACCAACACCTACATTGGCACCTCACATCGTGACGAAATGAGGTTAAGGGGACTCGGCAGAGGACTAACTCATATTCTATGCTGTGGATTAATTATTCCTAACGAAAAATGATTGTGAAGGCCTTGGAGTCTCTGAGATAAATGCCTTGGGGGTGCAATGATGGCAAGTCACAAATGACAAGAAAAGTTTGAAGAGTGATAAACAAAGCCTCAACAAGGCAGATAAATTAATTATGATGTTTATGTCTTGGCTTGGTGGTGTAAAACAAGTTCTCTTCACTTTATGTGTGCATGTGTGCAAGACATGTGTTAATTTTAATCAAGCCCAGACGATTGTATAAAGAAAAATAAAAAAATGTTGAAGTATTGTAAATAAAACTAAAACAATAGTAAAATAAACAGCTACAAATGCATAAATTCAACCTGTAGAAATTTATAAACACAATAATGTATTTTCAGATTCTCCTGATCTAACAATTTGATCTTATGTTAAATACAAAACCCTTCAACTTAATTCTTTGTGGAAATAAAATCGCCAATTGCAAACATATGAAGAAAAATCAATCACACATAACAAGATGTTTTACTGGGAAAGCTTAAAGATAAAAACCCCAACTATCATATATTATGTATATCAATGGAACATGTGACAATCTCATCTCATAGAGCTCTCAGTACAATATACAATCATCACACATTGTCGTGCAGAAATTTGCATATCTATTGCCTCCTAACAGCATGCCTCCACTACGCAATCCATGCTGAAGAATATCCCTGAATGAATTCGATCTTTCCCTGCTTTGACTGTGCAATATTCATTGCAATCTCAAATGTCTATGTAGATGCATTGAATGCATCACTATAGTCACAACTAATAGTCAAACACACCCTTCCACCTATCTCTCCAATGGGTCTCCATTGGGTATCACATGCAAGTAGTTAACTTCTGTATTTCTTCAGTTGCAAGTAAGACACTACTTGTGAATTAATTAAATAATTAATTCACTCATCTTTCACTACTGTATCTTTAGTTACAATTAGCACAACTGAGTTTAACTCACTTAACTGAGTTAAACTAAATAAAAATTCCCATAACTACTCTTCCAACTCTGTTACAACTTGCCACAATCAATTATAACAAAGTCCTCCATGCATGAGTCACCAAAAACCCTAGGAATTGCGTAATTCCTTCAGCCCACTAATGTGCAACACCTGTTCAATGAAATCAAGTGCTCCAAGAGAATAAGTTACTATTTGTTGTCTGATTATTATTAAGGGCTAATAATAATTGACATGCATTCTATTTTTAGATTAGCGATCTATAAATAGACTTTTCCCATGTTCTAAAAATAGAAATTCATCCAAAGATAGAATTTTCTCAACCATCTAGAATCAACATCCTGCTAATTTTATAATATTCTCACCATTCTAAAAATAGACAAACACCTAAAAATAGCCTGCGGGCCCCACCTAGTGAAGGTGCTTAATTTTCACTTAGATCATCATCTTGTTGAATCTCAACACTCCCTATCAACAAGAAAGGGATTATCCTTCACCCTAATCTTGTCTCTATGGTATTCTAATTTTCTCTTGGTGAGCGCCTTTGTCAGAATATCTCCATCCTGATCTTCCGTAGGAATGTACTGAAGTAACATGATGTTTTGCTCCACACAATCTCTGATATGATGATACCTGATATCTATATGCTTAGATTTATTATGAAACACAGGATTAATCGAGAGTTTAATGCAACTCTGATTATCACAATGAATCACTGTAGGGTCTAAATGAGAACCAAACAAACCGACCATGATCTTCCCCATCCAGATAATCTCACGTGCAACTTGAATTTCTGCCATGTATTCCGCTTCCGCTGAATTGAGTGCCATTGATCTCTTTTTCCTATTGTACCAAGAAATAGCTATAGATACGATACTGAAAGCCCCTCTTGATGTGCTCTTTATGTCCGTTGGGCTGCCTGCCTAGTCAGCATCTGTGAAGCCATGCAACTTCACCTAATCCACCTGTCTGTACCATAAGCCATACTCAGATGTGCCCGTGAGATATCTCAACACATGCTTGCCCACTTTCAAAAAGAGCTTGGTAGGCTTAACCATTTCTTGACTAAGTTGGTTCACCACGTAGCATATTTTTGGTCTTGTATTATCTAAATACACGAGTGAACCCACCAAGTGTCGATAGACAACAACATCCACTACCCTTATCGATGTAGCGTCCTCTTTCCTCAAACTTCCTGGAAGAGGAGTATCCATGGGTTTGGAGTCCTCCATGTGAAACTTACCAAGTATCTCCCAAGAATACTTTCCTTGAGACACAAACATTTTACCTTCTTGCTGCCATATTTACAATCCAAGGAAATAATGAAGAAGACCCATATCCTTCATCTCGAACTCCTTTGCAAGGTACTCCTTACATGAGTGTATCATCTTCTCATCACCAGTCAGTATTAAATCATCAACATAAAGAAAAATGATTATAATCTTACCCTCCACCACAATCTGGTATAGGATTGCATCCGCCTAACTCTTGGTGAAGCCAAGTCTAGTGAAATAGCTGTCAATCTAAGTGTACCAAGCACGGGGTGCTTGCTTTAGCTGATACATCTCTCTTTTGAGTCTGCACACATGCGACTCGCTACTAAAGATCTCAAATCCTTCAGGCTACTCAATGTACACTTCTTCCTCAATGATCCCATTAAGGAACACAGTCTTCACATCCATATGATGAATGTGCCAACCCATCTATGCTGAGAGAGCAAGGATGGTCCTTACGGAAGAATACCATGTGACAGGTGCAAATGTTTCTTCATAATCAATCCCCTTGATCTGTGAGAAGCCACAGGCAACAAATATTGCCTTATACTTATCAACACTTTCATCAACAACTTGCTTTACCTTGTAGATCCATCTTGAACCTAACACTGATTTACCAACTGGACTTGGAACAATCTTCCAAGCACTGTTTCTAACAATGGAGTCATACTCCTCCATGATTGCATCTACCCATGTGGGCTCCTGCACTGCTTCCTGAAAATAAGATGGCTCTGTCACGATACATTTTATCATGAGAGCCATGTATCCAGTATATTAGTTAGGAGACTGTCTTTGTCTGCAGTGTGAAGTAGGGACTCCTACATTCTATGCCACATCAAGCTTTAGCCTATCAGCTTCTGCGGTACGCCTACTGCCAGTTTTTGATGTTTGGTTCTACAGGAGTGGACTCCTCCACTCCATGAATCTCCTCCTGTGGTTGATACACATCTAGAGGCTCATCTTTGGGAACCAGAAGTTCCTCATGTGCATGCAAGTGTATCTCCCTCTCAAGCAACAACTTCATGGCTTTCTCCTCATTGAATTTTATATCCCGTCAGACCACAGTAATTCGACTGTTTCGAAAATACACACAATAATTATGGAGCGTTTCTGTGTACCCCACAAATATTTCAACTTCTGCAGTCAGTGTTAAACACACACATAGAAAGATAAGCATGAGATACTCATATTATTCACCATAGATTTACATTTATAATACAATGGTGTGACTCTTAGATTCATCTTCCAAGGTCACTTGGCCTCCTTTGTGACTCTTTGCCTTCCACAGCTACCCATAGAGGATTAGGTGTTCAACATTCCCCCCCTTAATCCGAAGGGGTATGTGTGAGTCCAAGAAGAGAGTTGCAATACAAATCTGCAAAATATGCATGGCAGCACTTAGGCTAAATTAGCTCTCTGAAATGTTGTCATAAAGAGGTGGTTTAAGGATGACCACCAACACTGGAACGCAACGCTTATTGCAGTTCCCGAAACTCTTCCAAAACTGGCAAGAAGCTAAGGGCTTCTACTAGAGGAATTGTCCCTCATATATGAAGAGGAAGACCTTCAACCTAAAATAAGGGAAGTCTACAACCTGTGATGGTTTAAGGATGACCACCAACACTGGAATGCTTGATGTAATTCCTAGAACTCTACCAAGGCTGGCAAGAAACTGAAGTCTTCTGCTAGAGGAAGTGTTTTGAATTCTTTAAAGAGGAAGAATATGAACCTCACATGGATGGTTTAAGGTTGTCCATCAACCAAAGGCGTGCTCATGGGCATCCATGTCTCTGGCTACAACTCTGAATCTAGAATGATGAATTGTGTCTCAGGCTCGCTTGAACTGTTTTGTCTCTGGCTACAACTCTGAATATGGAATGAGAGATTGTGGCTTAGGCTCACTTGATGTGTCTTTGAAGCTTGTAGATGACCACCATTTCCCCCCCATATTAGGTACAAGGTGATATGATGGTGAAAACTCAACTAAAATATTGTTCAATATTCTAGAACATGGTCTGACATGCGACTTAAACATCTTCTTGGCTATTGATGCCCATTTCCAAGAAGCGATCCATCTAAGATGAATATTTGTTCTTGCAGGAGGCTTGTTTCTAAAGCATCTGTGTGAAGAATGGGTGTGGCGACCATAGTGCTTGCATGGATGAAGATAAAAATAGTGGTATTTAATATGGCCAACTCAATCATAGTGTTTCCATTTTACAATCTGTTGTTGTTGTGGAAGTGGAGCAAGATCTGGAACAACTATAGGTGAACTGTCATAAAGAAATCTAGCACAATGAAATTTAATGGGCTTCGAGTAGTCTAGAATATGAAAGGACAACTCCTTGTCATATCCAAGACCTGTTTGGTGCTTGTTGTGGACAAGTTGTTCCCAAGGTCTAATGATGGGCTTGGGAAGTGCAGACTGAGTTGTTGCATCTACATGTAAATTTTCTTTTGTACAAGGAAATGAATTTGAATCGTCTGCAACTTTATATTCTTGCTGCTGATGAGAGTCCTTCTCAATTTTCTGAACAAAAACAGGTTCAAAATGATGACTCTTTTTCTAAAGTTCATCTTGCTGAAGCTAAGACTCCAACTACAAAAATTCTATCTTTTCATCTGCATCTTCTAGACAATTTTGAATATATGAAAGAGAGGCTTTGTTGATTTTTACCATTTCATCAGCACTGGAATGTGTTAGAGTATTCAAAAACTCCAATATTTCATAAACTTTAGTCATAACAATGTGCAATAGTTCTTAAGAAAAATAACTAAATTCTCCAATTTCCAAATCAATCACCACCTTCTATACAACAACCATCAAACTAAGCCAATGTGCATACAATATCAACAATCAAGATTATTCATACTTAGTCTTCATACATATCACTTAACATTTATATGAACCAAATCATATATCCAACTGCTTTTCTTTTCAAGCCAATTGTTGAATTTAATGCCCAACAATTAGTTCTTATTCAACCTTCAACAAGAAAACTTAGGGCTCCTTTACCAAGGAAAGTGGCCCTTTACAATCCTTCAGATAGACTAAATAAACAACCACTTAGCTCCTTTTAGGCTCAAAATCTTCTCAACAACAAACTTCACCTTTCCACTATGTAGACAATCCATCTATCCATTTACCATCTCCTCTCTCTCTTCTTCTACTGTTGTTTCTTATTTTTTATTTTTTATTTTTTAAGGAAAAAAAAATTGGGGAAAAAAATCAGAGGTGTTATGTGAGGGAGGGTTTATTTTGGGAGGTATTTAATGGGGGAGGGAACTACTGGGGAAGGTAATTATTGGGGGAGGTGAAACTAGGGAAGGTAATTACTGTAAAATAAAAAATAAAAAATGAAAGGCCAAAATTAAAAAACATGAAACACACTTGCCAGAATTAAGAATCTAAATTATAAGATTATTATTCATTCATTTTTTTCTGAGGGGGGGAACTGTGTAAAAATTATAAAAAAATAGAGGGTGTTAAGGCCATGAGGGGCGTTGTGTGGAAGCCAAGGGTCGAGGGGAGTGTGAGGGGCACGTGTGACTATTGGGGAGAGGGGAGAGGGGGCCGAGGGAGGGGTGCAGAGTGGGTTTGGAAGGCGGGTTGGAGAGGAGAGAGGGGTTGGGGAGCATGAGAGGTGAGCAGTTGGGGAAGATCGTGAGGGGGCGTATGGGTGGGAAGAGTGAGAGGGGAGGGACTGAGTCAGTGAGTGGAGGGGGAGGGGAAGGGGCAGGAGGAGTTAATGAGGTAAGGGCCGAGAGGGGAGGGGAGGGGAGATTGGCTAAGGGGTCGTGGAGAGGAGAGGTAAGGGGAGGGTGTGTGAGTGGGGAGGGGAGTGTGATGGGTGAGCGGGGAGAGAGGGTGAGGTGGTGAGGCGAGCGGAGCGGAGAGAGATGGGTGAGGTGGATAGAGGAGGGAGGGGGTAGCATGTGGGACGGCGAGGGGGTTTGAAAGGGAGAGGGTCGTAAAGGCCAAGGGGAGGGAGGGAAATGGAGTAAGGGGGCGGAGGTGTTAGAGGATTGAGCGGGGAGGGAGGTGGGTAGCGGAGGTGAGCGGTCAAGAGGGTGTGGGATGGTGAGAGTTGTGAGGGCTGAGAACAGTGTGAGGGGAACGAGGGGTATGGGTGATGTGTGAGTAGGGAGGTGAGGGGGGCTGAGGGCAGAGGGTGAGGGGGCCGAGGGCCGTGGGAAGGCCGAGTCCTCCAAAATATTAAATTAGCAGCACAACATCTATTATTGACACCTCTGATTTGGAAAGTAGCACTCTAAAATCTGTCAAAAATTTGTTGAGTCCAAAATGTGCAGAGCAAGAATCGAAGGCCAAGCTGAGAATGGCACTAAAAAGGATCTGAAATTTTAAGCCTCTAGTAGTACAACTCTCACAGGCATCAATACATTCAGAAATAGAATTCCCTTCAAGCATGCATTCTCTGTAATCTTCAAGCAGGACTAAACAGTGCAATCACACCATGAAACAATGTTCCAAAATTACAGCAACAGAGTGCGGATAGTAGCTAGAAACAAAGCTCCAAAGATAACTCTTATTTACATAGAGGCCACAGATTAGGTAATATGGTGGGAAAATTTGTTAATATCAAAAACCATTTTACCAAAGGTAGGAAATTGCAGAGAATAGTTTCTGGGGGTCGTAGCAACAATAGAAGCAAAAATTAAGCTGTTAAACACACATGGAGAAGACTATGCTCAAAAAACTGAAATTTTACCTTACAGTGCCAACTCCATATGTATTCCTTGTCTGGTTCCTCAAAGCTGCAGGCTCTGACGAAGAGATGGAAAATTTGGTATTCTTCTTTATGGAACTAAGCTTGATGTAAAGGCCATAAAGAATAGTTGCTCAAATTGGAGCAGGGTCAGAATTCGCCTGC
Organism: Pinus albicaulis; assembly: GCA_034641835.2. Lineage (NCBI taxonomy): Eukaryota > Viridiplantae > Streptophyta > Pinopsida > Pinales > Pinaceae > Pinus > Pinus albicaulis. Next base: position 266,567,578 of record CM076573.1, read on the forward strand.
TCTGCAGACTTATGAATGCTACAAAAATGATCTTTGAATGTTGCAAAAAAATTCTGAATGCTGCAAAACTTGATTCTTGAATGCTGCAGAAAATTTTTGAATGCTACAAAAATGACCAGAATTTTTGCAAATTTACACAGGCCACAAAAATAAATGGCTCACACAAGTTTGAGCTGGTTATGAATGTATCAGCTCTGATAACATGTTAAACACACACATGGTGTATGAATAAACTAAACACAAACATAGAAAGATAAGCATGAGATACTCATATTATTCACCATAGATGTACATTTATAATACAACAATGTGACTCTTGGATTCATATTCCAAGGTCACTTGGACTCCTTTATGACTCTTTGCCTTCCACACCTACCCATAGAGGATTAGGTGTTCAACAGTCAGCTCCAACTTCTTCCTAACATTCTTGGACACAAGAACATAAATAGATGAGCCAAAAATCTTAAAGTGAGAAAAATTCGGTTTCTTACCAGTAAAATCTTCTTCAGGTGTACTCATGCCAAGTACTCTATGAGGGCAACGGTTTTGCACATAAACCACAGTGTTACATGCTTTCGCCCACAAGTGCATTGGTAGGCCCCGATCATGAAAAATAGTTGGTGCAACACCCACAATTGTTCTGTTCTTCCTCTCTGTGACCTCATACTGTTGTGGGTTATGAGGCACTATGAGTTCTCTTCGAATTCCTTCTTTGCTACAGATGTCTTTGAATTAATTCAAGATATATTCACCATCATGATCACTCCGTAGAGCCTTCACTTGCTTCCCCAAATCCTTCTCCACCAATGCTTTAAACTCACAGAACTTTGAAAATTTTTTATCCTTCTTCTGCATGAAGAAGATCTAGCATCTACGAGAATAGTCATCAACAAAAATAACATAATACCTATGTTTTGTTGTTGAAGAAACCGAGAATGGTCCATACACATCTATGTGAATTCTCTCCAGGATCCCTGAAGCATGGTTCTCCTTTTGATAAAAGGTAGTCTTCACAAACTTACCCATAGTAAATCCCTTACACTGATCTAACTGTGAAAGTGTACCCTTGGGAAGTCCAGTATAAATTTGCTACAAAATCTTCAAGGTGCCATGGTGATAATGGCCCAATCTCCTATGCCATAATTCGCCCTCATCCTGACTCACCACTTCTTCTTCCTTTCCCACCATTGTAGCATAGCCATCTACCTCCAGCTTGTAGATATTCTTGACTCAAATCCCTATCCTCTTGGTTTGACACATTTTTTTATGTCGTAGGAAATTTTTTCCATCACTGAAAACAACGTCATAACCTCTATCCTCCAACATTGCGACTGAGACCAAGTTCTTCTTTAGACCTGGAACATGCATAACATATTTCAATAGAAATGATTTACCTGACTCCCTCTCAAAAGTAATGGTACCAATTTCGGTCACACTATATCATCCATCGTCACCCATCTCTATATGCATTTGGAGATCTTTCTCCTCCAAGTCGCTGAAAAGCTCCTTATCTCTAGTCTATGGAAGGAATCACCAATATCAAGATACCACATCGATTCCATTGCACTTGAAACCAAGCATGTGATCAAAGAGAAATCAAGTTCAAATTGTGAGGCAAGGGCCTCACTAGCTGCAGCTCCATCAATATTCTTGTTCTTCTTTTTCTGTGGGTAGTTAGTGGCAAGATGCCCATGTTCGTGACAGTGAAAACACTTCACCTTGGACAAATCCAACTTCTTGAATTTAGCCTCGGATTTTAGATGGGATTTCTTCCCCTTCCCTTTCCTCGCTTTGGCAGCCAAAGCAAAATCCTCATCATCATCATGTTTTGATGAAGAGCCATCCCTGGTACTCCGCCTTATCTCCTCCTGCACTAGATCCGACAAAAGTCACTCCTAATCTGGCAGTTTCTCCCGCCCATTGACAGAGTCTTGATAAGTGTGCCAACTCTTCGGAATTCCAAGGAGAGAGAAGCTCACCAAGTCAACATCCAAAATTTTAATTTCCATACTCCCCAGCTCATCCCTAGATTAGACAAAATTTGTGAGATACTGTGGAATATTGTCTCCCTTCTCCATTTTGATTTTTTTGATTTTATCTTTCAATGCCAACTTCCTATGGTTGTTGCTGCTTTGGAAAATATCTATCAAAGCCTTCCACATTGCAAATGGAGTGGCTTTCCTATGAAGGCTTGACACAATATGGTCTTTCATACCTTCCAACATAATTCTTCTTGTCTTCGCTACTTTCTTTTGTCAAGCGTCAAGTAATGCAGCATCCGTTGAAGTGGGCTTAGGAACATCGCTATCGATGAAATCCTTCATAACATTATATTCACGCACCGCCTCCATCCTTGTTGGGCCATAATTTTGAAATACGGATAAATCACGCTTCCCTAAATAGGTGGTAGTCTAGAACAACAGATGAAAGACTAGACAACTATTTTTCCTAACTCAGAATAAACACACAGAGAGGATTGGAGGTTTACTTTGTCAGTCGCTTCCAAATGGCTCCTTCTGACACTTCTGTTGCAGCTTCAAATTCAAGCGGTTTGTATGAAATTCTTCCTGCAAGAAAGAACACTGAAACACCAAAAAATGCAATAATATAGATGTATATGCAAGTTAGTTTGCTAAATCATTAAAGCGTAAACCATATACATCAACTAAGATCTTACAATATTGAAAATCAAAGCCAATACAGATGCATATAGGGAAAAATAAGTTGTATTCTTTATTGATGATAGAAGGAGAGGTTACAACCAGGTGACTGATTTGAAGTGACCCTTCCAGGAACGTCCCCAAGCCTCATCACAGTATAAATCTCTACAGGAACAACTACACAAATCTAGCTCTCAATTGAAAATTCTCCAGCATTTCTCTAATCAAAATTATTCCTTCTAAAGCACTCATATTTGTGCTCAATTTATAGATGAACTGTAGGTTGTTTTGCAATCAATGACTTACCAATAATAGGAAATACATGTTTCCAATCATGTAGATGTCAAATGGACACTTGGATTCGAAGCTTGAAACATGTGAACTCTTTCAGAAGGCACTGGCCAAGTGGAGATTCTGGAACAATGAGAATTTCATTCCCAATGTGACCAATGCACCTGTGAATGTCAGGAAGTGCTTTGCAGAGCAGCCTTGCATAGGGCTACCTACATATGAAACACACTTAGTCCCCTTAGAGCCTATGTTGTTGAGCTCTCATATGCGATATAATAAGCTTCAAACCTTGGAAACCTTTGCTTGATGAAAGTCTTGCTTGATTTTTCTTGTTCCTATATTGAAATGATAAGGAATCATAGACGGTTAATCATTGGTCCTGGAGATAATGCCTAGTTAACTAGGTCATTGGGAATGGTGCCCAAATTGACCTATAACAAATTCCCCCCTAAAGAATGATGTCGAAATAATAATAATAACTTTTGATTGAGATGATTTACACTGTGATGGGATAGAGATGAAGCGGAGTGGTCACCTGCGTCAATATTACAATACATTACATCATGATATATCCTCTTTGATCATAATTGTTGAGGGTAGGCATTCCCATGTTCAACCCATAAACAATCTAATAACATGTACATAATTGAGAAAGTCGTCTTCATTCGAATGTTTCCCAAATGCAGACATGCCTATAGATATAGGTCCATGTTTGGATGAAAATCTATATGTAAGGTCACCGTACAGACGCTATGTACAACAATCATGAAATCGCAGCCAAAATGGATGAAGCTAGATCTGGGGTTTTATTATCTCGTTCACTCGATCATTCGGGTATAAGTCTAGCCATGTGAATACATGATTTGTAGTCGTACACAGAAAGACATCGTTTGATTATCAGCCAATGATGTGAGTTGTTAACAAACGCGAGAGAACCATCATAAGTGTCAATGGCCCTCAAGGTACTGCAGTACATTTCTTAAGGTGTGAATAGATGATTTGATGTCGAACGCCAAACAAAATCTTTCGGTCAAAGGTCCAGAAGCGAGGATCTTGTCAATGCTGTAACAAGCCTCATGGTACTGGAATTTGATGTTTCTAAGTGAACTTCCTGGATATTGATTTCTCATCGACAGGAAGCCACCTTATTGCGAAACGGGAGTTACTGATTTCGGAGACAAAGGTATGACTTGATATAGCAATTTTCAGGGATGACGGTCATGAGAATGAAGGCTTATGAGTATTGCAGAAGGATGAAGTATTCAATGGATGACTTTTCTTGAACATATCGGTGACACCGTGATGAGTTCGCAGCATTGACCCAAAATTGAAGTGAAGATATGATGAACCATAGGTGTGAATGAACCGTCAAGATAATTACCCAACCCAAACAATCACAGACATGGAGTGAAATAAGTGTCATGTTCAAGAGCGACTTGCTACCATAAATAATTCTTAATTATTTTTCCCAAATTTTCCACGGTCATTTGTTGACCAGTACCTCTTTATTGTTTAACAAGCTTGAGGAGGATAACATTTTATTGACCTATAATTCAACCCTTCAGGTGAATAAAGTATCGCTATTTAATAATTTAACAAGTCTAGCGATGAATGAAACTCGATTCTTTCCATGATCGACAACCCCGTCACTATTTTATGTTTTAACGAGCTTAGCGACAGTGATAGCTTGGTCCTTTTTCATATTTAGAGTGTTTGAAAAAGAGGACGAAAGAAAAATCTATAATCAATTTTTTGTAAATTTGTCACTTAGACCTAAAAAAGTGTAAAATAATATCTGAGAGAACCTCTTTGGTCATGTTTAACCAAGGTATTCCTTTTTCGTAAATAATCTATCTTAGTTCAGAAAAGGGTTAAACTTATACTGAGTAGATATCAATTCATTTACTTTAACGATCTCGAAAAGACAAGTGATCAGCAATATTTTCACATTATCAAAGTCTGAATAGAGCTGAAAGAAGACTCCAGGGGTTCCTTTTTTGCTGTTATCGAAGCTCGAAAAAGAGATAAAAGTGCGCTTCAAATTCTTTTTCATTTTTAACAAAGCTCGAAAAGTAAGGAGGAAAATTATGCTTTGTGGTCAAGTAATTTTTGTGAATCTTCATGACTAATCTATTCATCAGTTCTATTTCCTGTTTAGAACAACATCAAATGGATTAAAAATACCTGTTTCATGATAAAAAACATAATAAAAATTTAGTCATAGCAATAAATTTAACTTGTAAATAATTAAATGACTATTAAAAGTAGTTTCACTATTCATTTTTACCTTTCCATAGTTACCATTTTCATTTTGGAGCTTTGACCCTGATTTTTCCCCCGAACTTCAGTTTTTGATTGCGGTAATTTCTGTGGATGGATTTCATCGACGTTTGATCCAGGTTAGTACCATGAACCTCCTCTTTCCCTTGGTAATCATTTCATCTCCAATTTCTGTAAATTTTTAGGGTTTTAATGCCCCTAGGGTAAATTCTTCCCAAAATGAGGGAAACACACCCCTAAATGTCAAAATGTGCATTGCATAGCAGGTACAGTGAAGGTTACTTGTATGTACAACACACTATCTCAACCTAGGGAGTGCATTGGGCGCAGTTCAAGTTTTTTATTTTCATGTTGTGCCCATAATTTTCCTAGTTTTTTGCAATGAATGGAATCTAATGGATCTTATGGTTATATTTTAGGTTTCCTTCATATTATAATGACGATTACATGGAGAGAAAGAGAACATGAAGAAAAAGATATTATTTCCTTAAATGATATGGGTACTGTAAGAGCCCTAAGAGATTGTGGATTACTTAAGTACTTCAAATTGTCAGGAATGAGGCAAAAAATAGAACTCTTGGAGTTCTTAGTTCGAGCATGGGATCCAGCGATAGAGGAATTTGATATTAAGAACCAAGTGGTTCCCATAACATTTGAGGATGTGTATTTTCTCATAGGTTTGTCAAGGAGAGGTTTTCCCATTTCACTCTCAGGGTCTACCATTAGAGGAGAGACAGTGAGGGATTATATTCTGAAGTACTGTTATCCATGGGAAGAACCTAAAAATATGGAAAAATAAACATCCGAGATGTCATATATTTTCCTTTGATAACTATCCTTTTCACGATCGCTAAACTTGCTGGCACCGTTACACTACATGTAGCGAATAGATCATATATGCAGTATGTGCTAGAGTGCTTAGAGCCAATAGTCTTCAAATGGTCTGAAGCTATTAAATCTCAAATAAAGGAACAAATGAAAAAATAAAAGGGAGGAAGGAAGAAGAATTTTAGTTATGGTTAAATCCTTATCTCCTTCACTTTCGAACGGATTCCACTGATGCAACCACAACATGTGACACTGGATATAACTAGTCCTAGAGATCCTCGGATGTAGAGATGGGCAGAACTCATGGGTCGACATGCAGGCCAATCGACTGTTGTGTTCTCTATTGCATTCTTTACCTAGTTCCAGCGACAGATTGTCACCATCGATGAGTACGTATACGTAGGTGTTGACTTTCAAGGAGATCCAGATTTAGTATTGCTAGAAGGTGCTCAGGGGTGCAATGGGTAAGAATTTTTTGACCATGTTTTTTGATTTTCCTAAGGTTTATACAATTTTTTTGTATTTTTATGTTTTCCCAAGACTAAACTAAATGTTTGATGTAATGTAGATATTGGTCGTTTTCAACTAGTAGAGGAACTAGAGTGCGAAGCAGATGTGCCAGCAGAGAGGGCCGTTGGGAGAGCAGTCCTTCAGGACCTTGATATGGTTGAGACTCTAGCTGAGCTTCAGTAGCACATAGAGGGGTTGCCCTTCGGAATTCCAAATTTCTCGATTGAAGAGTTACCCATGCGACTGCAGCGACACGCTATCGGGGTTCCTAACCATTGGATGGGGTTACTCTGTAGGATTGCTAGATCTATAGCATGTTACCATGAGTACCACTAGTTTACTTATGACATTTTGCATACATTTTGAGGTCAGATGACCAATGTGTCTTGGGCACAGTTTTTTTTAAAAACCTATAACTATCTACCTATATGATTTCAGATTTTTTCCTATGTTTATTGTGCAATCCTATTCAATGATGTGAATTTTGTCTTTACATATGTTGCAAATGTCTATCTAAAACTTGATTAGCTAATGACTCAGTCAATGTGTTCAAATTTCTGGAAATGTGTTGATATTGAACAAAATCAAAATGTCTTTCCAAAAGTCGAACTCTTAGGAACAATCTAAGAAGTGTTGGATTTATAACAGTATAAACACTAGTAAGCTATAATACCATAAATTGTGAGTCTAACCTTATGATTATGCGGTTAATACTAAATGAAGTGGCATCAGAGAGAAGTTCGATCAACGCACTATACTCAGCGATATTGTTTGTCAATATACCAATACAAATCCCTTGAAAACTCACTAACTCGTTGTTCGGAGCGAAAATGGCCCACACTGCAGAGGATAGATTCTGCATACTAAGACTAGCACCATCAGCATATCCAAAAAACGGTTCCAAAGATTCAGACATCTACGATGAAATGTAAAGCAGATTACTGATGTCAAGAAAACTCTAAAAAAAAATTAAGATAATGAATGCAAATCAACGGCATATATACAATATAATACAAAAAATTACTACGCTCATGATTAAGCATAGTAACGTTTAAGATACAACCCATTTCTAGCTTTTTCCAATGGAATCCCATCATAATCAACTAACTCATAGGCACCCTTGGCAAGAACTCTTTTGACAATATAGGGGCCATGCCATAATGGCTCGAATTTCCCTGTACCTATTGCATCAGCTTCTTGATCATAAAGAAGGACCAAGTCACCCTCTAAGTAGATGCGAGGCTAGAAATTTTTGTCGTATTGTGCCTTTATACGTCTCTTATGCACTTCGTTGGCCAATTGGGCTTCATGACGCGTTTCATCAAAATGGATGAGGTTAAGGAGACATGCTTCTTCTTCTGAGGTGTCAGGTAACAATTTTATCGCGAGTTTTAATGATGATATTTCACATTGGATTGGTAATATAGCTTCCAGACCATAAACCAATTGAAAAGGAGTAAATCCAGTTGTGTTTCTCACTGAGGTTCGATACACCCATAAGGTAGAGTATAGGATCAAGTGCCAGTTCCTTTTACAGACTCCTATCATTTGTTGAAGCATTCGTTTTAGAATTTTGTTAATAGCCTCAACTTGTCCATTCGATCGTGGATAATAAGGAGTAGAATTATCATGTGACAATCCTATCTTGGTAGTCAATTCAGACATCATATGGTTGCGAAAATGCTTCCCATGGTCCATAACTATAGCCTATGGGACCCCAAACTGTGCAATAACATGATTAAAGAAAAACAATGCAGTTGTTTGTCCCGTGTTGTTGAATGTAGGCATCACTTCGGCCCATTTGGTAAAATAGTCGACTGTGAAAATAATATAACCATGCCCCCCAGATGAACGAGGGTTATAGGTCATGATGTCAATACCCCATTTCGTAAATGGTCCCACAGAGGCAACAATATGCGTTGGCGCTAGTGGTTTGCAGATCTTACGATAACAAATATGGCATGCATGACAACTTCTGACTACGAGGATACAATATTGAAAAATAGTAGGCCAAAAGTAACCAGCACGGAGTGTCTTTTGCGCGGTAGAATATCCAGATAAATGTCTGCCAAAAGCCCCAACAATACAATCATTTAACACTTTTTCAGCCTCCTCATGAGTGAGGCACCTCCTTAAAATGGTATCGACACTACGACGATAAAGCGTATCATCGACGATCATATAATCTTTGGCTTGGTATCGAATACGTCATTGTTTAGAGCGAGAGGTATCAAGTCAAAAATTTTGGGTTTGGAGATAAAAAATGAAATCCTCATACCAACGATGAGATGATCTGACCAGAAACAGGGACTCTTTTGGAATAGATGGTTCCAACGTAGTTGCAGTAATATCAGAGGGAAGGTCACAGAGAAGCTCAACAAAAACTAAAGGCTTATTTGACTTGGATTTGATGAATTCCAAATAAAATTCCTACAAAATGACTATCCATTTTGAATATTTTCCTCGCAGAAATTGATGTGATAAGATATAAGTCATGGGGTTGCATCCGAAACTATTGTTTTTTTTCGAGCAAGATATAATGGTGAAATAATTGGACAGCTTGAATAGCTGCCAAGGCAATATTTTCTACCTACGAGTACTTAACTTCCGTATCATTGAGATTACGACTCAAATAATAGATCGGATGTTCAATTCCATCTTCTACTTGGACCAAAACCATAGCAATGGTTGTTTCAGCCACGATGATATATAGCGAATAATCATTTTGATAATTAGGAGGATACATTAATGACACTCGGAAAAGATGATCCTTGACAACATCAAAAGAAGCTTGCACAACTTGGTCCCAATGGAAGGGAACCCCCTTTTTCAGTAATCGAGTAAATCCTTTATCCATTTCGACGTAGTTTGGACTGAACCTTCTTAGGAAGTTAGCCTTTCCTTGAAGTTTCGATATCTGAAGTAAATTTGATGGCGTAGGAAAATCAAGAAAGGCTTGAACCTTCAATGGGTCTATTCGAATTCCTTCTTTTGAGAGTGTGAATCCAAGCAATCGACCAGAACCAACACAAAACACACATTTATGTGGATTGAGGCATATCTTGTAGTTTTGGCAGCGTAATAAAATGGCTCTCAAATGCATCGGGTGATCAATCCGATTTCATGAATGCGCTGGTAAATCATCTAGATATGGTTGAACAATGTGCTTGATTTCATTGAAAGCATAATCCATTGCTCTCTGAAAAGTATCCCCAACATTCTTTAAACCAAATGGAAGTTTCCTATAAGCAAATGTGCCCCAGGGACAAATGAATGATGTCTTATGTTGATCATCTGGGTGGATATTGATTGGATTGTAGCCAGAAAATCCATCCATGAACGAAAAAATTTCGCATCCAGCACAATCATCAATAATCTAGTCGATAAAGGGAGTAGGATAGTTGTCTTTTGGACAAGCCTGATTAACATCCCAATAATTGACACACACTCTAATGGTTCCTTTTTTTTCATGACAGGAACGATATTGGAAACCCACTTAGTTAGTGGAACAAGGTAAGTGAAACCAGCACACAAAAGTTTTTCAACTTCTACTTTTATGGCCGTGGATTTCTTTGGATGAACAGGACGAAGCCATTAGCGCACTAGTTTGACATTAGGATACATATTAATAGTGTGTTCACTATACTAGTATTTATGCCTGGAATTTCCTTGTAAGACCAAGAAAATACATCACGAAATTCACGAAATAGAGAGCGATATGATTCAAGTTTTGATGGAGAACAAGATACATCGACATGAATATTTTCTACAATGCCAGGTTAGGTCGAAATATAGATAGAAATGATTTCTTCAATATTTTACAAATTTCGCTCAGAATCGATTGCATTAATTGGTAAATAATTCGAAAATAAATTTTTGATTGATGGGTGATATAGTTCACTAAGATTGTTTTCTTCATAATCAGGAAGATGGGAATGATGATGATAATTTTCCCATGGTTCTCCTTCTTACATAATAGCTTCCAAAATATTTTCATCTATCAAAAAAATTGAGGAAAATGGATCAGTTGGAGTACCAAAATCTAAGGAACGATCAACCCAAACACTCGGCGATGCTGATTTTGGATTTGCCACCTAAGCCAAATAGATTGATTGCTATGCCAACTCAATAGCGTTAGGTAGTAAAAATTCATCCAACGTAGAAATATCAAAATCACCCATACTCTCCCTTAAGCCAGATAGAGTGGAAGAGATCCTGTAGCATGTCTTATAGTTGCAATTTATGCCAACGTCGCAGGCGGCGGTAATGCAAAGGTTCCCGTGAGAGTGGAATCCTTTAAGAGTCCTACACTAATGTTCTGAATTTCTAGTTGGGGTAAGTGAACAAATAGAATGCTTCCAGTTACCTGCGAAGTGGAGACAAAGAAGGATAGTTGATTAATGACTATGATTTTACCTTTATGTGGAAAGGAAATCATTCTAAAATATGTAGAAACAATTGCAGTCATTGCATATACCCATGGTCTTCCAAGTAAAATATTATAGTCAAGGGGTCCGTCAACAACCTCAACATCAATATTTACTATATTTCCCTCTAATTCAACATGCAGGTTATTGATAATACCACAAGATTTATATGTTCTTCCATCAAAAGCCTTCAACATCGTTGATGATTGTGATAATTGTGGCGAGCCGAGTGACATCCAACAGTTTAGAGAGATAATGCATGTAGATGCTCCCTCATCAATAATAGTGCAATGAACAAGGTGATTGAGAACATTTACTTGTATGGAGAATTCCAATTCTGCTCATAGCTACGGTACATAGCCCATATGATTAAAGACGACAAGATTAGAATCAGTTGGATCAATTCCACCAATGGAAGACAATAAATATTACTTCTAGGAGGGACAATTTTGTAATACCTCAAGAGTAGACATATCTGAAGGGGATTGAGCCAAATATTCAACTATATTATAATTTTGTGCAGCTCTTGCTCGAGGATTATATGTCGATTTACGAATTACTCCCTTTGGTGGCCTAATTGTCAATTTAGGAATAACAGTAGGCAGTACTGATTCAGTAGACAGATTCGTTGTCGAGGTAGTAGGTTGATCAGTGGCTTGACTACCATAATATTTATTATGCATTGACACCAAAATACCTTGTGAAGGTTTTGTGGTGGATAACATTAACACTTCAGAACTAGGAGCTGAATCCGTAGAAACCAAATTAGTATCCAGATTTCGAAATGGGTCTGTCAACACAGCTGATGCATGGGAAGTCTTGAAAATTTTTGAGACTTCAGCATAGTGAGGAAAATCCCTAACAAAGTGTTCCTCATTAAAAATTATGCATGGAAAATGAGGTTTCCAAGGTCTATATTATTGATCAGATGATCTTTCCTGCGGGTTAGAATTTTGCTTTTTCTTTTATTTCCCCTTTTTCTTACTTCCTGGTTTCTTGTCACTTTTGCCTTTGTCAAATGACACAACATTAATTTTGGATGTAGGAGAAGGATTAGATGTAGTAGCATGGTGTGTGTTTGCAGTGCCTATCAAGCCATCTCTACCATGAGAGTCCTTTATTTGAGGAGGAACATTGACATTAGATCTCGGTGCATTAGGAATTTTTTCATAGAGTGTGCTAGGATGAGTGTAAATCAAGTCTAAATATTGGGCATGAGTGATAAATTTCTCTTCTGTGATGACACCACCCTTAGCCACATCCTCAGTTATAGATGGTAACAGGGACTTAATGAACCATTCAACAAGTAGTTGATTCAGAACAAATGTCTTAACCATTCATCGACGACAATGCCACCCATGAATAGGATCAGAGATGTGAGTAGCATTAGTCTGTTTGAAGTTGGTCAAGAGTTCCATTCCAATTTTGTATCTGATAGGTAACTAGAAATGGGTCAAAAAGACAGTAGCTAGGGCAGTGAAATTTTCAAAAGAAGCTCTAGGTAAGTCAATGTGCCATTTACCAGCCGAACCTATGAGTGTACGCTAGAAAAGACGTAGTCGAACAGAATCATCATTCAAGGAGTTTGATGAACATCATAAATGATAAGTCATGACATGAGTCGAAGGATCTTCTCGAGGGTTTCCATTTAATTTAGGAATATTGGAGGGTGTTTTATGGGGTATCATCGGCCACCAAGGAGCATAGTTGATAGGATCATTGGTTAACCGATTTAAATCTAGTAATTCTAAAGTTGCAACAAAAGGAAACTGTCTATTAAGGTTAGGTTGAGCATAGCTAGGGTAAGATGGAATTTCTTGAGCAACAGGCCTTTGACCACCAACATAAGGAATCTACTGTTGGTAACCCAGATAGGGGTTGTTTTGCATAGAAAACACTTAAGGATTATGTTGACCAAAACCTGGATATGATACTTGTTGCATTAAATAGCATGTTGAACACACACATGGTGTATGAGAAGGATAAACACACACACAAGAGACTCAACACATAATGAAGGATAAGCGTGTAGCTTTCTTATTTTTCCATTATACATGATGTACATTTATAGTACAATGACGTGACTCTTGGTTTCACATTCCAAGGTCACTTGGACTCCATTGTGACTTTTCACATTCCACACCTACCCATGGAGGATTAGGTGTTTCAACATTCCCCCCCTTAATCCGAAGGGGTTTGTGTGAGTCCAAGAAGAGATTTTTAATAAAAATCTGCAAAGTATGCATGGTAGCACTTGGGCTAAATCAACTCTCTGAAATGTTGGAAAAAAGAGGTGGTTTAAGGATGACCACCAACACTGGAACGCAAAACTTGTTGCAGTTCCCGGAACTCTTCCAAAACTGGCAAGAAGCTGAAAGCTTCTGCTAGAGGAATTGTCCCTCGTAAAAAAGGGAGACCTTCAACCTAAAATAAGGGAGGTCTACTACTTGTGATGGTTTTAGGATTACCAACAACACTGGAATGCTTGAAGCATTTCCTAGAAATCAGCCAAAGCTGGCAAGAAGCTGAAGGATTTTGCTAGAGGAAGTGTCCCTCATATATGAAAGGGAGACCTTCAACCCAAAAGAAGGGAGGCCTACTACCTGTGATGGTTTTAGGATTACTAACAACCAAAGATGATGGTTTAATGTTTTCCACCAACCAAAGGCATGCTCATGGGCATCCGTGTCTCTGGCTACATCTATGAATCTGGAATGACGAATTTTGGCTCAGGCTCGCTTGAACTGCTGTGTCTCTGGCTAAAACTCTGAACATGGAATGAGAGATTGTAGCTCAGACTTGCTTGATCTGACGTCGAAGGTTGTACATGACCACCATTTTCCCCCCTGTCAGGGACAAGGTGAGATGATGGTAAAAACTCAACTGCAAGTTTGCTCAATATTCATGAACATGTTTTGACATGTGTTTTAAACATCTTCTTCGTTGCTGATGCCCATTTCCAAGAAGCAATCCATCCAAGATGAATATTTGTTCTTGCAGGAGGCTTGTTTCTGAAGCATCTTTCTGAAGAATGGGTGTGTTGACCAGAGTGCTTGCATGGGTGAAGATCAAAACAATGATATTTCATATGACCAACTTGATCACAGTGTTGGCATTTTACAATCTGTTGTTGTTGTTGTGGAACAAGATCTGGAACAGCTGTAGGTGAACTATCATACAAGAAACCAACACTCTGAAATATGATGGGCTTGGTGTAGTCTGGAATATGAAAGGACACATCCTTATCATATCCAAGACTAGTTCAGTGCTTGTTGTGGAGAAGCTCTTCCCAAGGTCTGATGATGGGCTTGAGAAGTGCAGGCTGAGTTGATGCATTTGTATGTAAATCTGCTCTAGTACAAGGAACTGAATGTGAATCGACTTCAACTTTACTAACTTGCTACTGATGGGATTCCTTCTCAATCTTCTGAATAGAAACAGGTTTAGAATGGTGACTCTTTTGCTGAAGTTTGTCTTGCTGAAGTTGAGATTCCAACTGCGAAAAATCAATATTTTCTTGTGCATCTAGCAAACATCTTTGAATGTTACAAAGAGCATTCTTGTTCATTTTTATCATATCATCAACATTGGAATGAATGAGGTTACTCAACAACTTTAGTGCCTCATTTATTTTAGCCATTTTCAACAACTTAGGCTCAATAAATGAAAGGGTGTCGGCTACAACTGAAAATGCACTCGTTTACAATGTGATTCAATCTTCCTTTCAAAAAAATACAAATGACTTCAAAAAACTTCCATCTATGGAAATCTCAAAGTGCAAAATCTGCTCCTTAAATGATGGAGGACAATCAACAATCCAACAACTCAAATTTACTGATTGCATTATGAAGAAGCAATACAATGTCAATTCAATACATCATCTCTGCAAAATATTGTTTCAATGTGTAGCAAAAACAACGTGCAAGAGGCCTTTAAGGCAGCTGATTTTTCTTCAAATAGCTATTTTGCAATGATGGCAAACTTGTCTTCACATCACCCTTCAAATCAATGCCACAAATCATAAAATGAAAACTGCACTTTTCTTGTTTATGTGTACTATCGATTTACTAATATTCCATTTCCATTTCTCTGTTGTTCATTTCCTCTTCTTCCTCTCTCTCTCTCTGCTATTTTTTTTTAATTAATTAAAAATTAATTAAAAAAGGAATTAATTGAAAAATAGGAGGGGGAATTAATTAAAAAACTGAAAGGGTATTTATTTTTAAAAAATTAAAAAGCTTAAAATTAAAAAATGGAGGGGAAGGGGATTAATTAAAAGGGAGGGGGAATTTAAAAGGGGCGAGGGAGGGGGATTTTAAAAAATTTAAAGGTCGAATTAAATTAAAAAAACATTGATTGTTTTGAAAGGGGGGCGGATTTTCAGTAATGGGAAGGCTGAAAGGTCGTGAGGGTAAGGGGGCAAGAGTGAGTCGTAGGAGAGGGGGTAAAGGATAGTGGGTAGGGGGATGGGTAGGGCGGCCTAGGGGAGCAGTGTAGGGAGCGGTGTGAGAGGGTTTGGGGTAGGCTGCGAGGGGAGGGGGTTCAAGTGGCATGAGTTTAAAGAGTGAGAGGGAGGGACGCCAAGGGGGAGCAGATAGGTGGTGTGAGCAGATAGGGTAGCGGGTTAGGGTGAGGGTGGACACATGAGGGGGTGGGCGAGAGGGCCATGAGTCCGTGGTGAGGGGGTGGGGTGTGTTTCAGGGAATGGGGGAGTGGCGAGAGGGGGTGGTCGTAGGGTGAGCGTGCAGTGAGGGGGGGGGGAGGTTTACGTAGGGAGCACGGGTGAGTGGGAATAGCAAAGAGTATTGGTGAGGTTCATAGAATAGAGGGTAGAGGGAACTCGTGAGTTCGTAGAGAAAGATGTGAATGGGGGGTGGAGAGAGGGCTTTGGTAAGGAGCCATGGGTAGGAATATAGTTGCAGGGGCCGTGGGTTGCAAGTTGGGGCAGGCTGAGAGCCTGAAATTTTTATTTATTTATTTTTATTTTATTTTAAACAGTAGAGAGGAGGGTCGAAAGGCTTGAAACAACCCAGAAATTTTTTTTCTTCTTAACCAGTAGACAACACTAAATTGAATTTGAGAGAGCAGCAGAGGGCAAGATAAATGCAGAATTTTTCCAGAAAATACAATAAACTCTGAATGTGAAGATAATTGCAGAATTTAATAGGCAGAAATTGCAGGAATAAATTAGAATGAAAACCTTCAGATGCGCAGTGCTAATTTTCTTCAAAACCACTACTGCTCTTCTTCAAAACACCTTTATGAATGCGGCAAAATGTCTGCGCAGAAACTCTCTAAATGCTGCAAAAATGCTAAGAATTTTTGCAGATATGCATAGGAAATAAACAAAAATGACTCACTCAAGGTTGAGCTGGTTATGGACGTATCAGCTCTGATACCATGTTAAACACACACATGGTGTATGAGAAGGATAAACACACACAAGAGACTCAACACACAATGAAGGATAAGCGTGTAGATTTCTTATTTTTCCATTATACATGATGTACATTTATAGTACAATGGTGTGACTCTTGGTTTCACATTCCAAGGTAACTTGGACTCCATTGTGACTTTCCGCATTCCACACCTACCCATGGAGGATTAGGTGTTCCAACATGCTGAAATGAAGTTTGAGGCATTTTCACCTGAGATTGCCAAGGGGTCTGTCCACTAATGTTATAACCCAAATTAAGATAACTTGGATTCGGTTGATATGTATAACTAGGTTGTGGTTGTGACATCCCATAAAATGGTAGACCAGCTTGTGAATAAATGATTCCTGATATAGGTTATTGTAAATTAACCAAATAATTTGGAGTCTGTGGACCCAACATTTGATGATATTGAGTTGAAGGACCTTCTTGATAAGGTTGATGTACAATATTTTGATTCTGTAACAGGGGTGAGGATGTATTAACAAGTGGTAATGAAGTGGGTGTAATAGGTTGAATCGGTTGATACGAATGGACAACCATTTATGGTTGGATAGGCAGAGTGGGCTGCCATTGACAAACATTCAATTCAACATTAGCCTGACCAAAAAGTGACTGAGTACTATCATATTGGGTGACCAAAGGTTGCCCCCAGTATGAGGAAAATAATAAGACGGAAAATAATTTTCTCCAAATGCTGGGAATCCAATTGGTATGTTACTTGAAGGAAATGCCCTAGAAGGACCAGCTTGATATTGCCTTGATGATGTATCTAATGAATCAAGTCGTTCATTACTAACGATAGGAGTACCAGTTAAAATACCATATGATGACATTGGTAAATACCATGGTCTTGAATATGCACCAGAGAAAGTGACAGATAATGATTTATAACCTGTTGGGACCGTAGGGCCACTGTGAAAATATGACTCTGGTGAATTTGTGAACATCGACAGAGTAGCAAGGGCAAGAGCTAATTTAATTGGAACAAAAGACCCAACTGAATATGTTGGTTCAGACATGGTTGTTTGACCAAATGTATACCCTTGAAAATCGACGAGAGTTTGAGTGGGAACAGGATCAACAAAAGCACATGGAAACGATTGAGGAAAATACTGGTACAGGTAAAGGTTCCCCCCAAAATGATTTGGAGTTAAAGGTGTATCGTCTTGTGGGATTTCTTCAATTGTAATTAAACTAGGTGGAAGAATATCACTGTCAGGCCCAAAATATATTTCACACGGTTGACTATGTGATATAGGAGTTTCAGTGGCTACAAAAATCTGTGGGATGACCAAGGTAGGAACAACTTTTGGTTGTTCGACTTCTAGATTCAGATGTTCTGGAAAAGAAGAGACAGGATCTGGATCAATTTGTGATTGAACAATGTCAGGTCCAGGAGGTATGGTCTCGCTGATTGGATGGATCGTGACCACGGGTAGTTGTGAAGACTCCATTTCGACAAAAGTAGACAAACCAGGATGTGTAGAAACAATTTGAGCTAAATCTGGTTTATTGGAAAATGGTATTTCACAAGAGGAATGGATTGCACTTGATTCGGCAGATCATGATCGCCTTTGCCTACCAGAAGTAACTTATGGCAGTAAAGGTGATTTTAAAGCTAATCTACATGAACGACGGGGGATAGGATTTTGTTCTTCCACGATGAATAATTTATTTTAACAAAAAACAAATAAAAAAAATAAAAGGGTAATGCTAGGCAAAAGGGTTTACCAAGAAACTGTGAACTGCAGAATACCTCCTGGCGAACCAAGAAGTACGGGTAGGAAATCTCCCCGAATGCTGTGTTCAATGTATCACAATTTAAAGGTGGTTGACTCAGTTCACTATGGATGGATAGCACCTAAAAGTTGTCCTCCCAAATATACTTAAAGGTACGTGGAGGCCCAAGTCTGTATTAGCGTTGTCTGATGTGAAACCGCACAGTGAGAGCACCCCTTTATACTTATTGTACTGTAACACTGCCCGATATACCCAAAATTACGTGGACAAGGTATGATATACTTATGTACTTGGAGTGAGGTATCACACTCAGAATGTATCGCAGACAAGTTAACGACAGCTACTATGTTTTACGACACTGGAACACGTCTCTAGCCTAGACCTTCTAAATGTTATCATTATGGTTCCAATGCTTTGTTAGGTAAATTGAGATTAATTTTATGTTGATCTTGCTTAACAATTTGCCTTTCAAAGGTTCACTGTGATGATGTGTATGAAATTCCTAAAATTCAAGCTAAGAATGATAAGCAATCTTTCACTTTCAATTTCTTCAATGAAAAACCTAGCTACGAAGGGAGGAGAGAAAATAATTTGTGAGAAAAAAAATCAATGAGCACAAACTAAATGCAGATTTCCTAATATTCCTTTTGCAAAACACACAAAAATATACATGCAAATGCAAGTTTTTCTTTTCAGTTTCCTTAAATTTATGAATGCAGAAAAGAAACTAGGTGCATTAAATCAATAATTCAAATGCCTTTTACTTTCGAGAAACAAAGAATACAAACAATAATTTATCTTTTGAAGGAAAAATGAGGACTTCAACAACAATTTCTCCTATCAAGGAAATGAAGATTTTACGACAATTTCCTATTTCGAAAGAAAATGATTCTTAATGCGGCCATAAAAAATACTTTGAAATCAACTTGTCAATGATAACAAAAAACTTTTTTAAACAAAAATTGAACAAATTTTCAGTCAATGGAGGAAGAAGTATATAAAGTCACTGGTCAATATGAGGATCAAACTTTTCAAAACACATCAGAAAACAAAATAAAGAAAATTGTAAAAGGTAAATTCAAGGGAATCTGGGTGTTTTCAGGAGTCAACGCAGTCTCCAAGGGGATATAGTGCTCTACAATGCAGGCTAGGAAGGGAGACAGTGCTATGAAAAGCACTGTGTCCTATCTAAGGGTGCGTTGGGCACAATGTATAAGAAAAAATATTGCTGTTTAACTCACTGTCTTTGCAAATTTGGCTTTGAAAATTTTTAATATTTATGAGTAACAGCTACTGGGTGGATAAATAGAGAAAATCAGAGGCTTAAACACCTATTACTAAGAGAAATTCTCCTGAGTGGAGTCACCAGTTTTTTGGGCCAGAATTGTGAATTACGGATAAATCACGCTTCCCTAGACAGGTGCTAGTCTAGAACAATAGATGAAAGACTATACGACTATTTTTCCTAACTCATAATAAACACATGGAGAGGATTGGAGCCTTACTTGGTCAGTCACTTCTAAATGGCTCCTTCTGTCGCTTCTGTTGTAGCTTCAAATTGAAGCAGTTTGTACGAAATGCTTCCTGCAAGAAATAACACTAAAACAATAGAATATGCAATAATATAGATGTCCATTCAAGTTAGTTTGCTAAATTAGTAACGCATAAACCATATACATCAACTAAGATCTTACAATATTGAAAATCAAAGCCAATAGCGATGCATATAGGGGAAAATAAGTTGTATTCTTTATTGATGATAGAAGGAGAGGTTACAACCAAGTGACTGATTTTAAGTGACCCTTCCAGCAACATCCCCAAGCCTCATCACAATATAAATCTCTCCAGCAGCAGCTACACAAATCTAGCTCTTAATTTAAAATTCTCCAGCATTTCTCTACTCAAATTATTCCTTCTCAAGCACTCAGATTTGTGCTCAATTTATAGATGAACTGTAGGTTGTTTTGCAATCAATGACTTTCCAATAATAGGAAAGACATGTTTCCAATCATGTATATGTCAAATGGACACTTGGATTCGAAGCTTGACACATGTGAACTCTTCTAGAAGGCACTAAGGAAGTGGGGATTCCGGAGCAATGAGAATTTCGCTCCCAATGTGATCAACACACCTATCAATGTCAGGAAGTGTGTTGTAGAGCAGCCTTGCATAGGGCTACCTACATATGCAACACACTTAGGCCCCTTAGAGCCTCCGTTAGTGAGCTCTCATATGCTATATAATAAGCTTCAACGCTTGGAAACCTTTGCTTGATGAAAGTCTTGCTTGATTTGTCTTGTTCCTGTCGTAGGGCATGTAGCAACTTGAAATTATAGGGAATAATAAACCCTTAATCATTGGTCTTGGAGATGACACCCAGTTAACCAAGTCATTGGGAATGGTGCCCAAATTGACTTATAACAATCTTGTCCTTCCATGATATGTAGTTTGAGCCGCCCTCAAGTGAATAATCCAACCACGACCCATTGAAAGCCATTTCAATGTTTACTCAACTGTCACACCAAGAAATTGTTGTAGCAAATTCGAATTGTCCACCTGCACAAAAACTAAGCACCTCTTCAATATTGCAGTCTCCAGAGATTAACACTACTCCGATACCATGTACAAATTTATAAACACAATAATGTATATCTGGATTCTCCTGATCTAACAATTTAATCTTATGTTAAATACAAATTCCTTCCACTCAATTCTTTGCGGAAATTAAATCACCAATTGCAAACATATGAATAAAAATCAATCACACATAAAAAGATGTTTTACCGGGAAAGCTTAAAGCTAAAAACCCCAACTATCATATATTATGTATATCAATGGAACATGTAACAATCTCATAAAAATCTCATCTCATAGATCTCTCAGTCCAATATACAATCGTCAGACATTGTCATGCATAAATTTTCATATCTATGAACCAATTTCTTGCCTCCTGAAAGCCTGCCTCCACTGTGCAATCCCTGCTAAAGATCCCTGAATGAATGTTATCTTGCCTTGCTTTGACTACACAATCCTCATTGGCATTTTCAATGTCTGTGTAGATGCATTGAATGCATCACTATAGTCACAACTGATAGTCAAACACACCCTTTCACCTATCTCTCCACTTGGTCTCCACTGGATCTGACATGCAAGTAGTTCACTGCTATATTTCTTCAGTTGCAAGTAAGACACTACTTGTGAATTAATTAAATAATTAATTCACTAATATTTCACTAGTGAATCTTTAGTTACAACTAGCACAACTGAGTTTAACTCACTTAACTGAGTTAAACTAAATAACAACTCCCATAACTACTCTTCCAACTCTATTACAATTTTCCACAATCAATTGTAACTAAGTCCTCCATGCATGAGTCACCAACCACCCTAGGAATTGTGTAATTCCTTCAGCCCACTGATTTTCCACATATTTTCAATGAAATCAAGCGCTCCAAGAGAATAAGTTACTATTTATTGTTCGATTATTATTAAGGGCTAATAATAATTGACATGCATTCTATTTTTAGATTAGTGATCTATAAATAGACTTCTCCATTGTTATAAAAATAGAAATTCATCCAAATATAGAATTTACTCAACAATCTAGAATCAACATCCTGCTAATTTTAGAATATGCTCACCATTCTAAAAATAGACATACACCTAAAAATAGCCTGCGGGCCCCACCTAGTGAAGGTGCTTAATTTTCACTAGGATCATCATCTTGTTGAATCTCAACACAAACCAAAAGAAGGCTTCCTAAACAACTAGTCAAAGAGGCGGGAGAAATTGACTCAAAACACATAAAATGACCAAAATATCTAAGGTCTAAGGGACATGGATCTAATGACTCAGATCTGCTAGAAAAGGTGCAAAAAAAACACGAAACTGGAGGGGAAAACTGCTTCAAAATGGGAGGTGAAAGGTTAAAACCCTAGGGGAAATATGGGAACCCTAAGGGATAGACCAAAAAAAACTCAAGAGGAGGTTTTGGATGGAAGAATAACTTATCAAAAGGAACCTGAAATAAGGACAGATCATACCCTAAACAATTGTTGAAAGCACTACAAAATCTCAAACTACCTACTTAGTTAAACAATTGTTGAAAGCACTACAAAATCTCAAACTACCTACTTAGTTAAACTACCTACAAATGTGGAAATGTATTGAAACCCTAAGGGGCTTGGTTCTACTTCAAGGATACAAAATAAGCATATCGAGGCCTAAGATGGGTTGAGATAGAGGTCAGAAAACCCTAAACAGTGCTTGCAGCAAACCCTGACTCTCACAGTAAAAAGTTAGAAAAAAAGTTGTATCTCGTAGGTATTGACCTGTTAATTGTGGAAATCACAGTTTCTAGGCTGACAACTGCGAGTTCAACCATAAATCATAGGTTATGAGCCAAAAAGTGTGAGTTCCAATTCTAAGATCTTCGGGTGGCAGGTTTTGGAAAAATTTGACGTCTCTGGTGCGATTGATACTTGTTGCCTACGAAGATACACAGAAGTTAGAATTTTTACTATTTTAGGGCATAAAAGGTAAGAAAAAACATCAAAATACTGAAAACAGCTGAAGAAAAACCCTAGTTACTGAAGCAGTTGGTCATGCAGGGATTTGAATAAAACACAGTGGAGTCGCCAACTGTTAGCGTAAATTCATAATGCAAGTGTACGAAAAGAGCTCACTTTAGCTACGCATGGCGAACAACCCTAACAACAAAGATGGTTTCTTAACTTCTTTAGATCTCTAAGTGATAGTTAAAACAAATGCTGCCAAAAACCTGATCTATGCAGTAAAAGTAGTTAAACATTGAAAATAAATAACAAATATCCAATGGACGAGACAATATATAAAGAATTTTATATGTATTATAACACTTGGGAAGGGAAAAAATAATGATGTTACCAGTCCCCCTCAATGGGATGGGTTCTTGGATGTCCTCAATGCTTTAGATCCAGAAGTTTCTCCCTCTTGATGGTGTAGAAAACCTAAAATGTGTTGAACTTTATGGGAGCTAAAGAAGCAAAGAGAGTAGTGGCAGCAATGAGAATGATCAAAGCACGGAAATGAAAGTGATCAAATTGAATAATGAATGGAAAACCATCCTATTTATAGAAAATATTGAGTTATCCTCGATGATGAGGAATAATAAAATATTATTAACCAAGATCTAGATCTAACCGCTTGGAATATTTTATTATATTTTGTCGGAGGGAAAAAGTATTTAAATTGGCTAAATACCTTTATTTAGAAATAATAAACAAATAAATGATTTACTTATCATTTCAAGAATGGGGTTAAGGAATAATTGACAAATAATGATTTGTTTAATTATTTCTAGGTGATTTAGTCAAATTTAAGAAGGAATAATAACTAAATAATGATTTATATAATTATTTCTCATAATTAGGTTAAATATGACCAGGAATATTATTTAAACAATGGTTTAATTAATTATTACTAAAGTAAAATCAAATAAATAAGGATTTCTTTAAATATTCCTCATGGGGTTTCCTGTTTGAACCAAAAACAACTTAATATAATATGATTTATTAAATTATTTCTTATAGTGAAATAAATTTTACTATGGTAAAATTGGTCTTACATGGTCTACCTCAATTGATCTAATTGTAAATAGTTAGATGACCAAAAATTGGTGTAACACTCTTTACCCAAGTATAGTAACATGGCTTCTGAGAGCAAGTCTACTGAGTCATTCATGTTTTCATCTTCACCAGAAATTTTTTTTTATGGTGGTCCTTATGATCCTATTGGGTACCAGTCACTTTCTGGGACTTTTTCAGTAGCATCTCGTTTCTCTAAAAGTTATACTATGTCAACTGGTCTATTTGAGTCTACCACCCAACCTTTCACTACGAAACATGTATATATGTTTTCTGGGAATACCCCTCAAGCTAGCTTCCAAGGTGGCTATATAGTGCCTAGGGTGTAGTAGCCTCTTCAAGGGCAGCAACCTCTTCAAGGGTAGCAGCTTCTTCAAGGGCAACAACCTTTTCAATCGTAGCCTCTTCAAGGGTAGCATCCTTTCCAGGGAAGACAACCTTTTACTGGAACCTATCCTATAGTTGTAGGGTATAATATTCCTGGTAATTATCAGCCTGATGTTCCAATATCTCAAACTGGTTAAGATCAACCCTAAGCATCAAAACCCTCAATAGGAACTCCTTATCCAGGGATAAACACTATGTGGAACCCCTTGTTTACTCAAAATTATTTGCAACCTACCCCGCAAATGCCTTATTATCAACCTACTTAGCCACTTGGAGAATTTGGTTACACGCAAGTCTAAAAATCTATTCAAGGTACACTTCAAATTACCCCAAAGGTATCTATGGCAAGTAGTCAGCAAGTTTCTCAAAGTACTCCAAGTACTCTTATCTAAACTATTGTGCAAACATTTGTTCAAAAACCTAGTACACCTATCCATAAGAGGAATTTTTAGCGTAAAAGTGCCCATGAAATTTTCATGTAATTTCCATGTCATAATATGTAAACCAATAAAATCATTTAAATATGAAAAGAGGTACATGTAAATATTTTGGAGGGAAAAGAAGAAAAACTACTTCTTTTTTTAATTGTATTTTTGGCTTATCTCCTTATAGGTTTACTCAAATTTCAAGTGTAGACACTCGTGTTAGTCATCAGTATTTTTTACTTGTTAGTGATGACTAGTTGTAACAGCCCAGTTTTCCAACAGCCGATCTGAAAATTTGTCAAATTTTCCAGCTGGGAAAACACCCATAAAAATTTTTCTCTCCTACCTTTTCATTCCGCCCATGACGAGATGAAACCCCATTATCAAACCTTATCCAGCTTCAGCCATACTAGTCTGCCCATCAGCCCTAAAGGGACAATCCAAATCTGTTCAAAAATCCCCCCTAAGTTAGGAAGTGGCACTTTAAGGCATTTCACCCTTGGCAACCATCAAAGGGCCAAAAAACCTCCATCTGCTACATACTAGTCACAATAGACCTCTCACTCTGCTAATAAAGTTAATCACAGCCCTAAGTTGCGCCACTTATACACCCTTAAGTCTCAGCAATGCATTAGACCATAACCTCAAGCTGATTTTAGGTGTTTTACAGTGTTTGGTGGATCTTTCAGGGACAGGAAACATACCAGCATCTCAGAAGACAATTTTTGGCTCCACATGAGAAGGCAGCTGCTTCTCAATGTGATCTTGAGCCTAGGATGCATCTACAAGGCAAAGAGTTATTCATCAAACTCTTGCGACCTCATTTACATCCTGAAAGGACAGCAGAAGAAAAAGCAACACTTTCAAGAGGTTGTTGATATGACATGACTGAGGACCTCCTTCATCTATAAGCAGAAGGTTTGAAGACCAAAGAACCTCCTTCATCTATAAGCAGAAGGTTAAAAGCACCTCCTTCATCTATAAGCAGAGGGCGATGGCCAAATTCTTACTTAAAGAGTTGCAGTTGATTGTAAGAAAATTTTGTTTTCAATAAAACAGTTAGACAACAAATGAGGATCTCTACATTAAAGTGATGATTGCAGACAGAGGATGATTAAACCTAAAGGTAAATACAACTGAATTTTTCACCCACTGTTAGAAAATGAGTTTAATAGACACCTGACAGTCAAGTCATCTTCCCAATAGGGCTTTATCACCTTTGAAGCATCCATAGTAGACAATATTAGTTTAAAAGTTCCAAGGGTAAATCTGTTTCCCTACAAAATGGCAAAGTGCTTCATAACTCATTGGTGTATTATTGGGCAAATGTTATATTATGAAAAGGGCATTAAAAAGTCAACAGTGGCAGAACTTTCTCCTTTAAACAAATAACAGTGGACAATAAGGCAATTTTTTTTTTTTTTTCCAAAGAAAGTCTGCTCCTGTAACAAAGGACCCAAGATACCATGTTGGTACATTTTGAGCAGAGGAAAGGTGTTAGAAGAAGCGCCCTTCTTGATAGACAGAGGATGAAAGAGTTTACGTGAATTCCACTGAAGCGGGGTGCCCATAGTCAAAAAGAGGCTCAAATATCTCATCTCATCAAATACAAAGGGATAGTAAAATTTGCATGGATGTTGAATCATAATACCTCTGCCACAGTAAAATTAGGGTTAAGGAGCGCCCGGGCAGTTTGTTTAAAAATTATTTTTTGACCAAACAGAGATGAAATTTATAAAAGTGAGAGAGGTTTTTGTCCCTCATAGGTTCAAGAAGACAAACCTCCTTCAGTTTCTACACAGGTATCGTGGTTTGTGATAAATGTGAAAAATTCAGATGTCACAGGAGAATTTCTGCACCAGCATTCACCATTTTTTACCAGTGATGGGATAGTCCGTTTTTGAACACCAAAATGGACACAAAATGAAACAAATCAAGAATATTTGGAAAGTATACTTCTCTAGCTTTCCAAAGAGCCATCTCAGGCCCAATTCCGACACCGGGAAGGCATCCAAAGGGGGCTTACAAACAGCACTATGCATTTCTGCACCAGGATTCACCAGTTTTGACCAGTGTTGGGAGAATGAATTTTTAAACAACCAAATGGACTCCAAATGAAAAAATTCAAGTTGTTCTGGAAATTATACTTCCACATCTTTCCAACGAGCCATCTCGCCGCCCAATTCTGACACCAGGAAGGCCTTCAAAATTAGGTGCAAAGTTGTGTGGCGCTCCTGTAGCAGTGCGCAGCGCTCCTGTAGCAGTGTGCGGCGCTTTCAGGAAGAAAAAATCCAAAAGAATGCACTGCTGCGCGGCGCTCCTGTAGCACTGATAAAAATATTACCTAAAAACATTCCAAATCTATTTCCAGAGCTGCTCAAACTTGTCAACAATGGCTGCCATCGTGTTTCAAGGTATTTAAGTGCCTCTTTAGTATATTCAAATTTCTAAAGGGTAATCATATGCTTCGTGCATCAAAGGACTAAGTAATGGTGAAAAAAATGAAACACTTGGTGTAAGTCGAGGTGTATCAGTGTGAAAAGGTTTGAGAGTTGTTGTTATAGTTGGTTGAAGGAGAGGTGGTCATTTTTGTCTCAAAGAAATCCCAAGCTACCTTCTAAAAACAGGGATGAACCATGTACTCTGTCAGCCTTATGCAGTGAAGAAGCAGTAAAAAGGAGAGTTGTTTTTATGTTTAAAAACTTGAAATTACAGTGGCTATATATTTTCTCAACAGTGAACGTAGTGAAAGGGGTAGGTTCTTATTGATGCTTAAAACCAAATAAAATGCCCTCAAAACAATAGGTGGAGGCACTGTTTAAAATGCAGAAACACAGTATTTGATAAATGAAACAGCGGTCCTAATTTCAATTATGGTAATCATGCATATATTACTTTGTCACTGTCAAAGGCCTCTAGGAGGTGAAGAGAAAAATCAATGCTACCTTGTTGTCCCTGAAACAAGTAAGGGGAGTTTCCATTTCAATTCAAAAGTGTTTTTGGCAAATTTGTGTGAGAAAACAGTGAACACAAGGAGCAGTGTTTTAGGTTTGGGACTCGGAGTTTCCATGGTCTCGTTTTCCCAAACCCTTACATAGTAAAACTAGTGGATTTTCATTACTGTCAAAGGACCATATAAGCTGTCCTCAAAACAATGTTAAAGGGTAAAAAAAGAAAGGAACCACTGCTACCTCTTTGACCTTAAAACAAGATGCAGTATGTGAAGCTGTCACTACCATTTGGAGATGTGTGTCAAAATATGTGTGAGGGAAAATCAAAGACAAACAGTGTGTTGATTGTGAGGATTTGTTGCTGTTGACTGCTACAGGACTGTTCATGCTTGTACCAAAACCAAAGGGCAAGGTGACCTTACCACAAAACTCAGAAGATCATTTGACTGTGCATGTATTTTTGAATTGACTGTGTGCTTATTCTTAGGATTGTTTTTTGGTTGGCATACAAAGAGAAAGGGGTAGCCTTATGAAACAGGGCAGCAACATGAAGAACATCAAACTTATGATGTACATTTTTAGGAAACAATTTCTTGGGGGAAAATACTCTAAGTGGATAGTTATCCTATAAGAGTTAGATTTGGAATTTGAAAAATCCAAATCTAAGAAATCACTAGTTTTTTCACAACTAATGTGTGACTTTCCCTACATTGAATCTAAAAATGTGGCAGAAGACCACCTTCCCAATGAATTTCTATTTCTGATCAGCACATTAAATCCTTTGTATGGAGATATTATTATATATCTTCAAACCCAAACCTTTTGGCCTGAAATTTCACTCTCTGATCGATGTAGAATTCAATAAAAGTCTCGAAAATACAATATCATTAGCGACACTCTTTACCGTCGTGGTGTTGATTTTGTCTTTCAACGTTGTTTAAATCATAAATATGTTGAAAGAGTTTTAAATGACTTCCATTCTGGAGTGTGTGGTGGTCATATTTCTGGTTTTACCACATCCCAAATTCAAAATATATTGCGCGTTGGCTATTTATGGTCATCACTCTTCAAATATTGCATCCTTGTGATTAGAAAATGTCACAATTGTCATATTTTTAATAGAAAGATGCATGAAATTTCCACTCCTCTTCACCCAATCATATTTGTCGGTCCATTTGCAAAATGGGGCATCGATTTCGTTACATGTAACCTCACTTGGATGGGGGGTATGGGTATATTATTCTCGTTGTAGATTAATTTACCAAATGGGCTAAGACGATGCCTACATTTAAGGCTGACGACGAAATTTTCGTTATTTTCATAGTCAATCATGTAATTGCTAGGTTCGGTGTCCCTCAATCCATCGTTACAGACCATGGTAGCCACTTTCGAAACATTATGATAATTTAACTTTCCGCTCAACTTGGCCTATGCCATGATAATTCCACACCATATTACCCACAGGACAATGGCCAAGTTGAGGTTGTAAGAAAAATTTTAACTAATATGATTAAACAGATTGTAGGAAGCCATAAATCGAATTGGCACACCATGCTTTTTCTGCGCACTGTGGGCATACCGTACCTCCGAAAAAATATCTACAGGCTTTACTCCTTTTCAACTCGTTTAAGGTTTAGAATTAGTTCTACAGATTGAATGTAAATTTCTTTTCTCAAACTAGCCATTGATCTATTACGAGCTACCTCTGAAGAGGAAAAACACTTCTTATACTTAGCATAGTTAGATGAGACTCATCGCACCATTGCATTAGTTGTTGAAGCTCATAAAAAATGTGTTATGACAAAATATGATCAAAGTGTTAACCCTCGTATCTTTTCATAAGGTGACCTATTCTTAGTATACGATGAAGCTCACCATAAACTAGGCACTGATAAATTTGAACCAATGTGGCATGGCCCTTATATTGTTAAGCATGTGCTTGAAAAAGGGGCCTATGAATTAAATGATTATGATGGTGTATCTTTAGATAAGCCTAGAAATGGTCTTTACCTGAAGATAAATTATGCATGATTTATCGTCTGAAGATATTCATTGTACATTAGTTACATTTTTAGAAAAGTGTGCCTTAGATTAGTTATTTTGCTTGGCAAGTTTTCACTACTTTTGTTGCTTATCTTGATTACTCTCGATATTGTAGATGTCAAAATTCCCTGTGACTTACATTGGCTTTGCTGATGACGCTTATCGTACTACATGAAACTTATCTTCCGCTACTTGGTATCTATTCACCCACTAATGAGTTAGTTTCTATTCATAGGGTTTGCCTTGGCCAAACAACGAACAATATTGTAGAATATAGCACAGTCATTGAGTTATTATTTGATGCCATTTCATTTGGAATTTGAGTGTTAAGTTAGATTCACAACTCATTGTATTACATTTGAACGGTGTTTGTGAAATCAAAAATCCATTATTTCTAATAATGTTTTTAAGGGTTTGTCTCTTGGAAAAATAGTTTTATTATGTTGAATATCAAAACATTTCAAGAAATTTAAACATGCTAGCTAATGCATTGGCTAATCAAGTTTTAAATAGATATTTGTAGTGTTGAATGTAAAACAAAACAATATTCAATCCATATTGAACAAGATACTCAGAGACCAAAAGTAGTAATATCAATAGGTAATAATAGTTGTATGTCAAAAAATATTACATCATTTGTGATCGTAGGTCTCAAACACCTTATGATCTAAATGTACTGATACAAAAACAAAAATTCCATCTAAATTGACCATCATCTATCCACGATAATGATCATGGTAGTGGAGTATAGCGCACGCCACTCTGTGCAGGTATCACCTGAATGGACATAGAACCCCAGTCACATGCCTTTGGTATCTAAGAGGCAAATCGTATGTCCTAGTCTCTGCGATATCAATGGTAAACCTCTCCAGGTTGTGTTCCAACTCTGTGAAGGTTTTGGCTGCATCAGTCTGTGGTGGAGTTTCCACTATAGGTTGTGCTTCTCGTCTATCAAAACAACAAAGCACCATTGGTCATGTTGGGCCAACATCTGCATTAAAATGTTTTTTATTATTAGTACTAGATGATAAAAAATCAAATAAAAATTATGAAACATAAAAAAAACTCAGAATGAGACCTTTTACCTGACGCATCCCACTGTGTTGCAGGTGGGAGTGTTGTGTCAGGGTCACCCCTGAAATCAACCCCTGCATAAGGTAAGTCCTCAATCATGAATATCTAGCTTCGAAGCCATACGAAAAACTGAGGTGTATACCAGACCACAAGACCACCATCACCACCATGGTGAGCCATCAACAAAACCCATCAAAACATGTGTGGATCCCTCAGTCCCGTCATATCCACTAATAGCTGCTAAGGTACAAGGAGTGGGATTCTCTCTAAGGATAAATATATGAGAATGACATCATATTTGAAGTTATTCAGCTTACCATTCTTTCATTGCGTGAGCTGGCCTTTCATATTGACCAATATTCCTTCACACGAGTTAAATATTGTTCCCTCAAAACTCTCAACAGTGGTCTGCATCTATTCTTTGGTAGCCACATGAGGAGTCGCACTGCCACATAATCGAGTAACTATGAAATTAATTATTTTGAGGTCAATTCGTTCGATAGCCTTTATGTCGATACGACCATCCTTCAATTGCGAATCATGTGTGCAATATTTCACCATATAGGAAGTAATAAGTAATCCTCCTCCTCGTGTGCCGAACAAGGAAGTGTCTCTACCCCTTTAGGGAAAATCGGTGAGGAAATAAATATCCTCTACCTCAATCACGAGCCTGTGATCCCCAATGACGAAACACTATTCCTAGACATCCTAGGCATTAACCAACCAAGTCATGAGCTCCACTTGGGCCTTCATTCCTTGTATTGACCAAAATTTGTATAAACCACAATTATTTAACACTTGAAGTCTTGTTGGGCTATCAATAGCTTCATTATCATGATATTCATGCTTGAGTTCTCTCCACTCAAGCATGTTTGTTTCAAATTTCCTTTAAATAATCGTTTAGAAACATTAGAAAACTTTTTAGTGAACTTGAAGCAATTTTTATGGAAATAAAATCCTTTTTTGAAAACCCTGCGGTGCTTGTGCAGTTTTCTTTCATAGACAATGTGTTTTGGTGCATGATGTATGTATAAAAGTCACATCGGCACGGTGATTTTTTGTGTTAAAAAATCATCGGGGTGCACAGGTTCTACTAGGAAAACCTGTGCTCCCCCGAGGGTGGATTCTAAAAACATTTTTCCTATAGAAAAAAAAAAATCTAGAAACTTATAATGAAAAATAAAATGGATAGAATGAAAGATAATGAAGAGACTAAATACCTAGAACTGATGGTTCATGAAATTTTTGGTCGGTCCTCCCAATATAAACTTCCGAAGATCTATGGTAAAAATTCCTTTTCACTACTCTGGAAATCAAAAGGTAAAAATGATTTTTTCTTCCCACTTTTTACAGGTTTTCATGAGTAAAGTAATATTATTTTATTATTTTTGACCATTAGAAGTTTAAATTTTGAATATTTTTACCATGATTGAGAGAATATTATTATAATTTTAGAGTTTGTGTGCAGAGAATAGGTTATGTTTAAAAACGAATCATTTTGACGGCAGAGTAAAATTTTATCACTTTTTCAAACTCTTAAAAAATACGAAAAAGAAAAAACATGGATTCCTCTTTTAATCCCTCTTTAGACTCTCTAAAAATGAAAATATTTTCAAGCACTTGACTATTCAAACTCATTAAAATAAATGAACATTCATCTATTTAGTATAAGTTTACCACTTTTTTGGACTAAGCTTGACTAATTACGAAAAAGGTATATGCTGACTAAGCATGGTCAATAGAGTTCTCTCCTACATTATTTTATCCTTTTTCGGGTTTGGGAGACTAAACTTATGAAAAAGAACACTATGGAGTTTACTTTTTTTTTTTTTTTGACTCCCTAAAACTTAAAAACACTGAGTTAATTCTATACTAGGCTCGTTAAAATTAAATCGTGCAATATCGGTCAATTACAATGGGACTAAACCACTCCTTCTTAGGGTTCGTTAAAATTACTGAGATGGACTCATCCGAAGGATGAGCTTACGCAACAAGAAAATGTTATCCTCCTCAAGCTTGACAAAAATAAAGATGTACTTGCCAGTAATGGTGGGGGGGAATTTGAGAAACAAAAATCCATCTTTTATACTTGTTTTAAAATCAGCATGTCACTTTTAAACATGACACTTTGTCGCACTCGTATCTGGACTCTGGGTTGGGTAATCCTTTTATCTTACAGTTAATCAAACCTCATTGAAAGTCTTCAACAAGTTTTGGGTATTATCTTCAATTCAAATGTTACCAAGTAATTTACAGTGTTGTTATGTGTTCAAGATAAATTTCAACTTCAAAACACTATTCATTGCAAATATTTGTCTACATTCGCGTTGACCATCCCTGAGTTAATCCTTGCAAAAATATTTCTTCAAAACTTGACATAATAGTTTCATGTCGTAGGAACTCCCATGACAGATCACTTCCTATCGACTTCGGCTCATTATCTAGGAATTTGATCTAAAAATCCTATCAGTACCTTGAAATATGCATGCTCTAATGGGAGGTTTCTTGCCTTCGACAACAAGTTTTCATCATTGGCCTTCGATTGAATGACTCTATGAGTGTTAGGCTGCAAATCATTCATTCACATTTAATATATTGTACTGAAGTACTTGAAATCCCTTATCATTATTGGTTGTTTCTCTCATAATTGTTAATGGTTTTCATCACTGACTAGTAATGAAGTGGTTTCTACCATGTTCGACTTCGAAACAATCAATCGCGTGGACAGATTTGTACTAGTTCGAGAAGTATAAATCAAGACCCTGGATCTAGTTTAAACCATAGAGGCTGTGAGGAGCTATGTATTCATGATATAGTAGACTTATTCATAATATATGGTTGCCTCCATATTGTGTATATGATTGATGTAATTCTAAGTCATATATGTACCATAACATATAGTTAGTTTTTCTCTGAGTATGGGAATGGCTACCTCAATGATGATTATATATTTCCAATGAATATTTCATACAGGTTTTCGACTGATGTCACTGATCCAATCCTTGGGATGATAAAGTGCTTCACTCCCTTGAAATATTTTCTGACTTCTCACTTTAGGGGGAAATCTGTTACATATCATTTTGTCACCATGACATTTGACTCTCAATATGGATCTATCACCATCCATAGTCATGCTTGCTTAGAAGTCAAAACATTTATATTCCTCAACCAAGTCTTGGGAAGTGGTAAAATTTTCTTAAAAACACTTAAGGGTTTCCTGTGCACTTTTTGCGATCACTTCCTGTGCATGCACTGATATTCCCACCTTTATATGCGGACATATGCACTATGTTTTCCCATAAAACCTACACACCCCATGTAAAAGAAAGTAAATTCAAAAAGTAACTTCTAGAAGCATAGTTGGGCACATATTCGTCTAACTAAAAGCCTCTTAAGTCATGAAAGTTCGAGCTATATCCCTACACTCAAGGAAATTATCCCCTTGGATGAAGGAACCCTAATCCCTTTGTTAAAGGATATCCTGCCTCTATTGATGGATTTGAAACCTCCTAAATTTCACTTATAAATTGAGATGAAACTTCAGGGTTAAGGGTACACTGGGAGTATATTTTATAATGTACATTAGATATTACACATTGTACATAAGAGTTCATTGAAGGCAACCCTATTATGGCCATTCTAGAGAGGAAAGCTTGTCAAACCAAGGAGCATGATTGTGAAGGAATATAGGAGAGATTTGTACGACATAAAGGCTCAGGTTGTAAGATTGATCTTTATATTCTTGATAATACATATGGATCCATTTTTCTCATTGTGTTGTTTTCTGATTCATCAAAACAATAACAATTATTAATCTCCTTGATCATTAAGTTAAACTAGTTTGGATTATTATATACTACGGGTGCTTTTCATTCTTTGCATGTTTGTGATTCCAAGTTCTTCTCAGCATTGAAGGAATTCTTCGGGACAGAAGGCAAGTTCTACATAAAACACCTCGTTGAAATTTAGGAGCATTACCTCCTTATTTCTAAGTTTTGATAATCTTAATGCTAATAGTTTAGGGAAAGAGATATTCATATGGTTTTTTGTTTCTAATTATATGTTGGGATACTAGGGAGATCTCTCTTGTCCATAAGAGGGATTTATTCTAAAAACAACTAGTGTTAGAGTCCTAGAGTGAGAGTGGTCAAAATTACTCTGTTCATGTTGTTAGAGTCTTAGGTCAAATTATAATATTTTTGAATTAAATTTGACATGTTTTTTTATTGTTGAATGGTTCAAAGATATTGTCTAGGTGTCATCACTACTCCCTCCACTTATGCAAGGTCACAAACAGCCATCATGGTCATTGTCATCACTTAGTGCCATAAGTCATCAAATTAGCTATTTTGTCATCATTTATGTCATAGAATCATAAAATGCATACTTTGAGAGTTAAAATTCTAAGTCATGGTCAAGGATATGCATAAGATGTTCATCATTTTGAAATAGGGAGCCATGTCATCCATTATGGTCATCATCATGGGAGTTATCAATTATGATAATAAAGAGATTTAAAGAGAATCAAAGTACATCTACATCACATGGAGATGTAACACTTCCTATTGAAGAATATTGCTGGCAATACCAATTACCTCATCAACCACTGTTTCAAAGTACAGATGATGTCATCATTTCACTATGAGCTGAAAATCTATTTTATTGTTATAAATGAGCATCAAGACACTTCAAAATCTCAATGTATCCTTCTAAAAATTTCTAGAGCTCCTTTTTACCACTTTTATACTTGCCATAGCCATGAGAACTTTGATTTTTTCCACCACTTCCATATTTCATCTGTTTGATGCGTTTCTATAGGAGCTTGATGTACTTTTCATTTGGAGACCAAAGGGAAGAAGTAAAGGTTATATTATGGTTTTCAATGCTTCAAGTCCTCTTTAAATGGGTAAATCAAGCTTCATAAACCCTCTTTTCACTCTCTTTCTTCAAAAATTGATTGAAAAATCAATCCTTGGGGTTTTTCTATGTTTTGCTGCATTTTTTCTTTCAACGGTCTCTTGCTTCTCTTAAGATGAAATATCCTTGTTTCTAAGTTTATATATTCTTCATCACCCTCATCAAATATCCCCCACCATTACCCTCTTCAAAATTCTCTCATTTCGCCACTTTTCCTAAAAAACCTAGCTTGTTGCAACATTTTTGGCTCATGCCCGTGTTTTTCCATTTTCTCCCCTTTTTTCTCACTCATTTGGAGAAATTACACCACCATTGTCTTCCTAACATCTATCCATACACCCAATAATTTTCTTAGAATTTTTCCTAGCCCCATTTCCCTTCATTCCCTTCCCTCAAGTTTCTGCGCTTTTAGCCCTGTTTTGTAGCTCAAATCCCTTGCCCTTCCTTGATTGAAACTAGGGTTTTTTATTAAAATTGAAGCTATAAACATGGTGAAGACCAGTGAAAGGAGGAGGTATAAGGGAGGATAAATATCCATATATGAGCCAACTCATATGAAAGAGGTCAATGCATCAGAATTAATTATAAAAACATTTGAGCAGGCAGGTTGCCTAGGGTTTTGCGTAACGCTGCAAGATGTAGGATATCATCATTATTTAACAAACCTCTTTTCCATTAATTTCAAGAAGGATTAGGAAAATATAGCACGGGTGAATTTTCTAGTATCAGAAGAGATCATAGCTTCAGCAGCTACCATCCCTAATCAAGCAGAAATTTGGTTCGAGGGAATGGATTTAAACCTCACATTACAAAGTGTTCTTGAAACCACGGTACAAGGAGTCTCCTTCTAATATTTTTCCTAGTAGGCGGTTATTCGACAAGTATAGCCATTTTATGAAGACTATCACAAATTATTTCACTTTTGAGGGCAGGTTTAACAGTCTTTCTCGATATCACATTAGGTTACTAATGCATTTCACTTCTAAGAAGCCTCTAAACCTACCTAAATATCTATTTAAAAGCTTGGTGAAGATGGAAGAAAATATGCAATCTAAAGGAAGTGATCATCAAGCTATATTTTTTCATCATGCCCTAATGAAAATGATAGTCCTTCACTAGCTACCACAAATCAACATTTCATGGGAAAGTTTCTTGCAGGAAGATGCTCTTCTAAGTGTCTCAATCCAGTCAAAAATCAAAGAACTCCTTCATCATCTTCCAGACCACAAGGAGCTTAATCATCAAGCAGGTAATTAGTAACAAAAACTAAGCTTAGAGGATATATTTCAAAGACAAAAAAAAATGGTAAGGAGTTGGTTTTTGTTCCTGAAACATAAGAAGATATGCCTATACCTAAACCTAAAACTAGGTCTCAGGAAAAAATATTTTCTAAGTAGGTAAGGCTGAAACCATGATAGAGAAATCACCTTTGAGTAGAGATGATTAACCTTTTAAAACTGAATAAGACGTACCTCTAGAATTTGAGATGGCTGACCTAGGAGAAAAATATATAAATAAGACAACATATGACATAATCAAAGAGAAATATGCAAAGATTAGAGAGCTGAAGGATGACCTATTCGTTGGGTGTGGAGCCTGATTATCTTGTTTATTTTATATCATAGCGTTGAACCCCTGTACATTAATAAGGAGGCAACGCCACCCATAATTAAACATTGCCTAGGGGGTCCAAGGGGGGGGGGGGGCGGCTGCAACTTTATGGAGACCCCCCTTGGTGGTGGGTTTTGAGGGCTGTGCCCCCGAAGCTAAAAACAGATGTAAAATTGCCCTGTAAAAGTATAGTAATTTCTAGTCAATCTGGGCCATTCATTAGGTGGATGATATGAAGGTAGAGATTATGTATATTTTAGGGGTTTTTCCCTAGAAGACAACCCCTCTGGATAATCATTTTGTGTCTCTTCATTTTTTTGGAAAATAGAAAGGAAGGACTGGTTGTTCAGGGTGGACATAGCCCAAACTAGGTGAACCACGTATATATGTGTCTCTCTGTTTTTATGTGTTTTGTGTGCTTATGTTTTCCGAATATTTTATGCGTTGCATTACTCTGTAATATATAATTCTCTAACACTATCAAAATCCAATTTCATGGTGGCTTTCATACAACAGGAGAATAAATAGTTGAGCAAAACTCCACTGTAGCAGAAAAAGTCACAGGAGCACCCTTCATCAATAAGAAAAGAAGGTGTTATGACAGCAGAAGATAAAGGTAATTCCATTATTGATGTAGAGGATTTTGAAGAGAAGAACATTCAAATACAGCCTAGGATACCTAAGACAAGGGCAATGGCTATAAAATAACTGAATGTAGAAGATCCATCTCGTCCTCCAGTCCAAAATGGCATAAATGACTCCATAGGTGCTGAAATTGAGAAAAATAAAGAGTATTGGCTTGAGAGAGTGAATGAACACTTTGAGAATCTATTGGAAAACGAAAATAGGGATACAACACCATGAAGAGAAGTATGGGAAGGAACTATTATGGTAGGAACATGGTTTGTAAAGTTAGGGTGAAAAATATGAAGAGAAAACTAAAAAATACTCTAAGGAGACTCCAAATGGAGAAAATCCTATACCTATTGGTTGATGCATGATTAGTGGGTTTAATGCAAGATAGAGAACAAAGAAAAAGGAGACAAAGTTTTGAAATTTTGAGTTTTGTGCACACAGGAAAAGGTATCCTTCAGAAACACAACAACTATTTGTTGCGGTTTTCCTCAGGAGGTCAAAAATCAAAATTTCAGGCATGCTTGGATAGCTTATGGTATATGGATAAAAAAAAGTTACTTAAGGATATTTGAGGAGTCATGAATTTGCATAAAATGATAAAAAAAATGTCTTTTTTACACATTTTTTCCCCCT
This sequence comes from Pinus albicaulis, assembly GCA_034641835.2. NCBI lineage: Eukaryota > Viridiplantae > Streptophyta > Pinopsida > Pinales > Pinaceae > Pinus > Pinus albicaulis. The sequence continues at coordinate 266,606,053 of CM076573.1, forward strand.
TTTCAGGACCGTTGCTTATTTTTTGGGCAGTTAGTTTTGGGATCAAGCTTCAAGAGTTCAAAATCATTTTTTGGAAAGTTTAAAGGCACCGGGGTGTAGTGGACATCCCAAAATTTCTTCACAGGTCTGCATCAAAGCTTCTAAATTCTTCCAATTCATCAAAATATCAATTCCAATATTTTTTGTGCTTCTGCTGAGAGTTGCTGCCTTTGTGGGTTATTTGCAGTGCTTCTGTGTTTGGATATTTTTCACTGCACGTAAAGGTTAAAAGTAAAAATAGGTTGATGTATATAGTTTTCTCATGAATTTGTCTATGTTAAATGGGTTTTTTAATTATTACCATTGTAAATAATCTTGTAATCAATGATTTGAGAGATAATCTCAATAAGTTAGCTAAAAAAGAAAAAGTTGTTTCTAACTTCCCTAGGATTTCGCAATGAGTAAATAGGTGCATGAATCAGTTGCTATGGATCAGGATTCGACCCCTTAGAGGGGAAATATTGTTTTTCTTCTATATGTACTTAGAAACAAGTCTAAGAAAATTTTGGATACTAGAGGTAGATACATTTTGGAACTGATGTACTTGATTTTTGGCAGAATTAATATACAGTTGCAGTGACATTCAATTTCTTCATTTTTTCTTATGAATATTAATGCTATATGTTTCTAGCAGCCATATAAAATTCGTATTTATGTTAATCTCTTAAGTTTTAAATAGAAATCATTGTAAAAAATGTTCTTCTTTGTTTGAGATTATCATCTAAGTGTTTCTCTTCCAAACAAGTGAATTCATGCATGTATTCTCACTTAGTTTATTTATCTGATTTCCTCATCACCATACTACCATGAGAAATGTATTTGTGTCTATGATTACATATATATTACCTCAATTAATGACTAAAATTGATATTTTGACCTATTTTGCTTGGCTCCTTAACCTATTTCTTCACATACAACAAAACTTAAATCAAAATCCCACTCTGCAAAATACCTATCCTAAAACCCTATAATCCCAACCATATTTTGGTTGATTTTAGAGAGAGCTCTCTCTGATTTGGTAGGGCTAGTTTCCAAGTCAAAATTTTGGTTTGTGGTTACCTAAGTAGTTTCCTTTCTTAGTCTTGGGAAACTAAGTGGTGCTAACATTTTGGTGTTGTTGTTGGGGAGCGAAAACTCACATTTTCCCCTGGTGTGAATGACAAGGACCAGATATGATTGTTGATGGTGGACAATGATGAGACACATGAACACTGAATAATTCACCTGGCAAATCCAACTTGATCCAAAGACTCCACTGGTAGTAGGATCCAGAAATCAATATGAGTTCTCAGTCCAAAAGATATGCTCCTATGCATCGAGCTCATGTTCGAGGATTTCAAAATCGTATGCCTTGGGTAGATTGGCAAACATACTTGGAAAAATTCATATATGGAAAAGTTGATGATGCTACACTTCATGTAATAATATTTTGTATGCATGTGCGTAAGTTGAGGATTAATTTTCATGAAGATTGTTTAATGAAGATGTTCATGATCACATTAGAAGAAAGAGCACAGTTTTCATATGAAATCTTGCCTCCTTGTATTTGTTCTCTCAATGATTTTCACTCAGTATTTTTTGAGAAGTATAGAGAAAAATATCCTTCTTTGCTTTTGATTGAGGATTGTTGTGATCACTTTCGGAATTTTATTCAAGAGATGGAAAGTTCATATGGTGATGACGAATTTATGGATGATGAACTCTTGGATGCTTTTAATGAAAACTCTTTTCACCACCATGAGAAGATCATGGATTCTACCCTGGATGACAACGAACATGAGTAGAATTCTTCAAAAGATGGCATTGATCTTCCATCTTATGAATTTGATGATAATTCACAACAGTATTTCCAATCTTCAAGTGGTCAAGATATGTATGAATATGTTCTTTCTAGTTTCCCTTAATTCCTTTCCTTCCGAGTTTTTAATTTAGGAGGAAATATGTGCATATCATAATTTTAATTTTTCTTGTATAGAAACTCTAGAGAGTCATGCTTTATCCATTGAGGTTTAAAATAGTGTACAACAGGTTTGTTTTCTTGAGTTTGATGAATATTTTTAGAAACCTTCAAATGATCAAGATATATAATTTTTTCAAAGCCAAGTCCATTCTCTTTCTGATATACATGAAAATCCACTTGTAGATATTTATGTTGATGTTGTTTTGGCTACCTCAATTGAAAATCTGCAACATACAAATCTTGTCTCTGATATAGATGATATGGAAGATCACATTGTTGCATTTACATTTAAGAGGGATCAACCAAATGAAGAAGAACAATAAGCCATTATATTTGAAGGCATCTCCCTCATTTTTGCTGATACACAAGAGGTAATGTTTCATGATTTTCAAGACCCCTTGGGCATTATTTTGGAAGCATCAGAAAGGGTGGAGTTTCTTTTTTTCACCAACACAACTTTTGGACTTAAGTTTCGTTTTGAGTTGCCATTTACTAAATATTTCTTTATGGCTGACAGAGCTTAATACAAGCATAATTCAAGTATTCATGTACTTGATTGCTTACACTGGATATTTGACATCACTTGATCACATCACTCATGGATCCATTAGAGTAGGTAAGGTGTGATGAATAAGATCAACATTCTGAGCATATTTTTTAGTTTCAGTTTCCAATAGATTTTGCATTTGATGGTATAGTTCAGTTTTTAGTTTAATTTGAGTCAGTTTGAATATTGTAGCTGCAGTGATTCCATTTCCCAATGAACAAGGCTACCTGGCCTACAGTGTTGTTGACACCTCCTGTTGTACATTAAGAGACAATTCCTTAGCTGTGATAAGGAATCAGTGCTTAAGACATTATCTGATTATGTAACAAATGAGTATATATCTGTCTCTGCCTTATAAACCCTTAAACATTGATTATGTAACCCTTAAATATCAAATCCATGCATGTTTTGCAATGTTATATTCCACTTATGCTGAAATGAATGAACGGAAGAAAAAGAGAAGAGGATTTCAATCTGATATGCTGTTTCAAACAGAATCTATCATTTTAAAACCCTGAAGAATTAAATAAAGATAAAGTTAAAACAGAGGAGCGCACATTAAGGTTTTTTTAACTCTTAAATACATATGTATAAAGAGACATGCTGCTCTTACTCTATTTTATTCACAGATAAGAAAACATAGCGTAAACTGGATAACTTTTCAGCATTAACATAATGATAGAAACTTGCATACTCATTCATTAATTTTCCATTCTTGAGTACAAAAATTTGGCTTCAAGGTTCAAAAACTCGGACCCTTTTCCTTTCTTGGAATCTTCTTTAAATACAAAATAAAAAAACAGTTTCCAATGATGAAACTAATTCTAATTGCTTTAACTACTTACAGTTACGGAGGTACATGCCTCAAAAAGGTCCTATTACAGTTTACATGATTTTGAGAAAATAACATAACGTGAAATTGAAAATTCCTAATCTATAAGAACAACCGCTTCTGATACGGTTGCTGAGTCAACGACTACTTTTTGTTGAGATGTTGGGATTCCTTTTGCTGAGTCCATTGAGAATGTTTTGCACTTTTTCCATATCTCACTTTGGGTTGTTGATGAATTCTTGAAACTATGATATTCCAACCTGAATACAACAATTTGAATGTGTGTAGCTATTTCTATGAAGAGAGTCTTCACCATCCATAACAAATTGAAATGCCTTTGCAAAAAATTAAACATTGTTTCTCCTTTTAAAATTTGTGTCTTTTCATGCCTGTTATCCATCTTTCTTTTTTCCAGTATTAATGAATCTTCATAAAATTTCCATGACAGAATGTTTCCTTTCTCTGTCCAACATGAAGGTAAACCTATTCTTGTCAAATTATCAAATGATATATCAAACTTGTTCACTGTCTCTTTGATTCCCAATAGTATCTTTTCGGTAACTTTCTGGAGATCATTCCTAATTATCATCTTATTAACCTCTACAGCATAAAAATATCTATTCTTTATTCCAATGTCTTCTAATTCCTCATCTGACTTGGAATTAATAAAGTTTATGAACTTTCTAGCCCAATTGGCTCTCTTAATTTCTGTTTTCTTATCAGATAGGATCTCTTCTTCATATTCAGAGATAAGGCTTTTCTCCTTTGCAACTATATTCAAGAAATTCCAATTGGACTTCATTTATGAGATAATTTCACCCCAAATGATATATTTAGCCTTTATAAGTGAGATATTTACTTTTAATTTCTCTTTGAGATCTTTAATCTCAGCTTCAGCCTTTTGTAAATTCAGTTTATTCTGATCAGCTTCACTTTCTAGTGACCGTATGATATTTGTGGCCATTTCTAATTCTTCTTGAGCTTGCTTGCGATCTCTTTCTGCCATCTTCATTTATGTGTTGAGTTGAGCAATCTGTGCTTGGGGAACCATATCACCTGTAGGAAAAACAAAGGTACAAGTATGATTTTCAATGTGATTTTGTAAAGAGATGGCAGTCTGCTTTATTTTAGACAATTCTTCATCTTTATGCAACAATTGCTGACGGAGTTCCTCTTTCTCTTTCTCCACCTCTGCCACTTTTACAGCCATTGAATGCTCTGTAGCAAGTAACTTCAACTTTTTCCTTAGGGTGGATATCTACATTTCAACATTCTCCATGAACTTCTGTACTGCATCTTTGTCACTAGGATCTACATCAACCTTTATGATAATATTTTTCAACTCCTCATTTTGAACTGATAAGGCCCTTGAATTGGCCTTCTCCAACTTGAACTGCTTGATAACTTTTGCTAACATATTTTCAGCTTTAACAACTATGGCATTGGTCTTAGTTAGATCATTGACAATTAATTGTCCAGTCTACATATGTAGATTCATCTTATCAAACAGTGGGATCTTCTTAACATCCATAGTTATATCTACAGCATTGAAACCACTTGAGGATCCAAGAGACATCCTTGTTGGTCGTGTTAAAGCCATTCTGAACTGATCCTTCTCGAGATCCATCATAGTTAGAAACCTAGTATGATTAGTAACTATGTGATGCTCTGCTTGAGCCTCCACATTAGCTTTTATTCTTTGATTCTTCTCTTCAATCTGTGTAAACACCTATTTGACTGAGGGCACCTTTTCTTGGTAAAGCTCATGACCTCCAGGAGAAGAGGGAGCATTTTTCTCTTCATTTAAATGGAAGGTAAAACCTGGTGAATTTGAAGAATGATTTTCAGCCAACTTAGTTCTTTTCTCCTCTCTTGGCTCTTCATCATCTAACTCAAAAACATAATCCTTACTTCTTTTATTTATATTTTCAGTTATAATAGGTGTCTAAATGCTTGTTTTTTCTGAATTTACTTCTCCTGGGTTTGCCAACTTTTCCTACTCAGGTCTGCTTTCGTGAGTAAAAGCATAATATCCATTCTCAGTTCTCCTTCGGGAAATCACTCCATGAGGATCATATGACCATTTTTCACCCAATAACAGATGTGTCTCTTCCAAAAACTTAGACACTTCACCAAATTCTTGTCTCTTCCACTTTGCCTCATGACGTCATTGCAGAGGCTCCTGGAGTACGGTGGAAAACTTTGGCTAGTCCCCTCGCAATGAATCTACACCGTTGATCGCTGTTTACCCCGAGGTCAAACAGGTCAACTGCGGGGGCACTTGATTCGATAACTCATGAGCTCTTTGCACCTCTGCATTTAATCACTCGGTTATAATCTTCAATACTTGCTACTTCCGCTCGAAGACTTTCTCGACGTTTAAACATGAAACTATAATATAAACCCAAATAAAGCTTAAAAATAACCTTAATTTGCATCGAGCTTTTAGCAACATTTATTTTTTATGTTACAGTATAAAAAACATTATACTATAGCATATACTTTTTCTGAATTTCGTATTTTTTTGTTTTTTTTTTTTTTTCAAAATAAAATAGAAAAGGATATGAAGATGATCCATAAAATCTGGCTCCACCTGGGGATAGTGTTTTTGCCACGAAACACTAAGAACCTACAGATCAGTTCCTTCACTTCGGGCATGGAGTCAAAAATTACTAAATGAAAAATTTACAATGATAAAACCGGGTATATACAATGATGGTCAAACAGCTCTTAGTGTTGGAAATAATGTTTTAGATATTGCCCATTCACAGGCATATATATTACTTCTCCTTCAAGACTTTTCAGCATGAAGGTATTATTCATCCTGACCTCACTAATTTTGAATGGAACGTACCACAAAGGATCAAATTTGCCATGTTTCCATTTGTCTTCCCTCTAGGTATCCCATCTTAATACCAGATCTCCATTCTGAAACATGATTTCTTTTGCTTTCCTATCAAATGTTGTCTTCATTTTTTGCTGGTAAGTAAGCAAATTCTCTCGAACTTTATTTCTGCTTTCACTTAACTCCATTACATTATTCATTCTTCTAATCATGGCATTAGGTTATTCTTAAGCATCTTGAAGGAAAGAAATCACGGGTTTCACCAACTGGGTGGGAAACAATGCCTGAGTACCATATACTAGTTCATAAGGTGACTTACCAGTGGATCTCCTAGTGGTCATCCTTGTTGCCCATAAAGAAAAAACTAGCTTTGAATCCCAATTCTTTTGGTTTTCATTTATTGTATTCTTCAAAATTTTTACTAATGTTTTGTTAGAAGATTCTGCCAATCCATTTCCTTGTGGATGATAAGTTATAGAATGAGACAATATCACATTATAAGTCTGACAGAAATTAATAAACCTGATTGAGTTGAAAACTTGGGCATTATCTGTCACAATCTTTACTGGACATCCAAATCTGCTAAAAATATTTTCTTCTAAAAACTTCATAACAACCAAATAATTTTCCTTCCTCGTAGGGATTTCCTCTACCCATTTTGTAAAATAATCTGTAGTAGTAAGGATCCACTTAAATTTCCCACTAGATGGTGGATTGATTTCTCCAATGAAATCCAATCCCCATTGTCTGAAAGGTTCTTCAAAAAAAACAGGGAGAAGAGGTAAAGGGGCTAACCTTTTCTTTTCTACTAACACCTGGCATTTCTTACAACTTCTGATAGTTTTATATACATCATCAAATACAGAGGGCCAATAAAAACCTGACTTGAGAAATTTATGAGCAGCTACCTTCCAACTGTAGTGACCCCTGCACAAACATTCATGATATTCTTTAATTACTTCTGAAACTTCTTCCTCTTTCAAACATAACAATAACACACTAGCAGGATCTTTCCAATATAGCTTTGCTTCAATTATGACATGAGGTTGAGGCTTGAGTTGTAAAGCTCTGTATTTAGCTCTATTTACTGAAGGAGGACAAGAAAGAAAGCATAAATAGTGAATAATATCCTTGTACCAATCTGAGCAGAGGAATTTATATTTAATTGTTGGCTTTGACTAAATATTACCTGTTTCTCCATTGACTTCCTCTACAGGTGCCAATAAATTAATTCCCGGTGCTTGGAAATTTAACTCTGTTAATAATTTGGCCAGTCCCAATCCTTTGATCAATTTTGTTGGTTTAACATCCAGGTCGTATTCTTGGATTTTGGCAATCCATTTGCCTCTTTTCCCTTCTACATCGCTCTGTACTAAAACATCCTTTACAGCAGAATTAGGAACATATGCTAAAATTTGGGAATGAAGAATATAGGTTCTGAATGCTTTCAATGATTTCACCAAAGCATATACTTGTTTCTCCAATATATTATATTTTAATTCTGCATCTCGGAGCACCTTACTGAAATATGGTACAAGTTGTTCACACTTTTCTTCGTTTTTCTATAATAACACAACAGCAATTGTTGAGGAAGACGCAAATGAAAAAATTTGAAATGGCTTCAAATAATCCGAACTAATTAGAACAGGTGCTTCCTATAGAGCTTCTTTAATCCTTTGAAAATATTCCCTTGCTTCTTTGTCCCACTTCACCTCAACATCCTTTTTCAACATGTCTGTTATTTTCTTGACAATCTCTGCGTAATTAGGAACAAATCTTCTTAGAAATTTAATTTTTCCAAGAAACCTCTTAATATATTTCTTACTTTGGGGCAGTGGAATTAACTGTATTTCTTCGACCCTTGCTAGATCAATCTTCACTCCTTGTTTGGAAACAATATGGCCCAACAGTTTACCCTCTTCTAGAGCAAACAAAGTTTTTTTAGGATTCAACGATAATCCATATTTCCTACACTTCAAGAAGGCTTTTTGAAAATGTTGTAGATGTTCCTCATCAGAGTTTGAAAAAATTGTGACATCATCCAGATAAATAACCACAAAATTATCTCCTACAAATGCAATATCCATTGCTCTTTGGAATGTGGCTCCTGCATTCATTAGGCAAAATGGCATCCTGACATACATGAATGTTCCCCAGGGTGTAGTGAAAGCAGTTTTCTTTTGATCTTCCATTTCCACAGCAACCTGGTTATACCCTGAAAAACCATCTACCATAGATAATCTGCAAGCTCCAGTCACTTTTTGTAAGACAAAATCCATTTTCAACAAAGGATAATTATCTTTCAATGAAGCCCTATTCAAGTTCCTGAAATCTACACACAGCCTTATCTCTCCATTTTTCTTCCTGACTGGTACAAGATTGGAAACCCAATCTGAATATCTGAGAGGAACAATTATTTTAGCCTGTAGCAATTTCTTTACCTCCTTTTCAATCGGGGCCAACAACAATGGATTGATTTGTTTGAGTTTCTGTCTATGTGGTTTGACTCCATCTTTCAATGGGATTTTACGCTGAATAATATTCTTATCATAAGTCTTCAAATCATCATATGACCAAGCAAATAAATCCTCCAATTGTTTGAACAAATCTATGTACCTTTGTTTGTAGTCCTTCAGAACACCTTTGAACAATTTGACCATTTTAGGCTCATATTGAGTTCCTAAATTACAATATTCCACATTCTCATCTTGATGTGATTTCTTCTGATTCACAGCCACATCATTAACATCAAACAATCTTTCAAGAGGTACCAAACCTCTTGGTAAAATATTGTCTTTCAACTGAATAATCTGTTGATCACCAATCTTCTTTTTCAGAGTCTTAGACATATCAGCCAAGTCATTTTCATCAGTTTCCAAATCAATCTGATGATCTTCAAAATCTTCAATCATCAACAAAAATTTCTTAATATGTTCATCATCCTCAAAAACCTGTCAATGTTTGACATTGTCAGGAATCGAAGGTCTGTGTCTCATCTCAATTTCATATCTTAGTCTTGGATTGATCAGAGCTTTGAATGTACTGGTTGCAACTGTTAAAGAATCAACCATTCTATTCTCTTCTCTTGGGATAAACTATAGGTTGAAGGCTTCAAATTATTTTTCAATTAAATCCCATACCTCATTCCTATATGTTCTTAACCTGGGATGTTTAGTTTGACACAAATTCTTAACTTGTCTTATGATTAATTCAGAATCACCAAACACGGTCATAGACTGAATTCCCATTTGCTTAGCTATCTGCAGACTAATGATTAATGCTTCATATTTAGCTACTAATAGGATTTATGTTATCCTATTATAGGTAAAACATGAGCCCTAGCCTAGCGCTTGTGCACTTTGTTCAAATTCATCTATAGATAATAGGATACTCCTGACTCTTTTCATATTTTAGCTCATAGGTTGGACACACTACACATTCTGGTTGACTAGTATAGTTACTCTTTAATTTTATTCACCCTCCTAGAATTCAATATTATGTATTACCTTTAGGGAACTCCTAGGAATGCTTGAAAATTACTTCGATGGTTTCATTTGATAAGACACATCTAGACATGCCTACTCCTAGTTAAACTCTTTGAATGGTTGAGTTCTCATTACTCAAGCCTTGATTCCATTCTCCTTGTGATAGACTTGGTCTAGCCTCGCTACTTGTAATTATTAATTTATGATTGGCGTCTCATATTCCACTGAGTTTACACACTCAGTAAGGTCACTATTAGTGTACCTTACTCTAAATGTACCTTTTAGTTTTTTATTTTCTTAATATTTTGCACCCTTCCTAGGGTTTCTATTCCTAATTCATATATAATCAAACTCTTATAGCAACTTCTGAATTTGCCTTCATTATATTTTTTATTGAATCTTTTTTTCTTATATGAACATATCTAAACTTTTGATGCTAATGTCTCGTTTATATCGCTTATACTATATGTTGTATCTAGTTTCTTTAGAAATTTGGTTTAATCTTCCAGACTTTTACCGTCCTAGGATACTATTACAATGAATATTCGTTATCTATGTCATTATCTTCTGAGTGTTAACATAGTTATCTTTCTCAATGGATACTTGTGAATGTAAATTTTTTCAGGTTACTTGCATCCTTATGTTTCTCATTAATAAATTTGTTACAATCTATTTATAAATATAATAGTTACAAGGTTTTTTGCATACCTGGAATCACAAAAAAAATTGTTAACTATTGTATACCGCTGTGCACTTTTACTTTATGGAAAGTAGTTGCCAGCATTGGTTGTAACTTTCTTGGTTTCCTAATTGTAATACAAGTCAATCACTTAAGGATATGAGAATAGTAATAACACTTGAGTACTCTAGGACAAATCTAGGGATTAAACAACCGATAAGGCCTCTTTCTCGAGGAATTTAAATCGCGACACAGTGCCCACTATACATCCATAAATTAATTGAATTGAGAAGAACTTATATACAATGAATTTACTCTTTGTTTGTCTAGACTCACAAGCATAGTCAAATTTTCATACTTGTTTATAGGATTCTATTCATTCCATGTTTCCTTATCTAATAGAGTCTTACAATTTAAATTCAACTTTACAGTTGTTATCATTTAATCTTCCTAGAGATTCTGGTTATTTACCAGATAGTTACCTTGCCTGCCTCATAAAAAAATTGTCTCACATTCAGCCTATAAGCTAAGTATCGAAGAATTTTTATACATGGATTCCTATAGACTCAACCCTTAATAGTTTTTTATATTTCTCTACGTACAAAGTTAGAATACAGACTAAGAATTCGGTCCAACTCACTGAAAGGCTTACGGAAATTCATAATTGTAGTTATGAGAATTATTTCAAACTTTAATCTGATAAAATTTCCAAGAGACCTAACACGTGACCTACACTCTTTACTAGAGCTTGGCATATGGATTTTATGTATAATTAATCTATAATCACTCAAATATAAATATTATGTAGTAACTCTTTCCATACTATTACTGGTATAAAATGACTATGATTTAGTGTTTAATTTTACTATAGTTCAATCACCTACGTAGTTAGAATTATTCAAAAATAGAATATTTTTACTCCTTCAACATAAAAATAAACATGCATCCATAGTTATTATCTAAACATACTTCAGTATATAAAACACATGCATCAGTGTTATATACCTCCTATAGAATTCAATTGAAACATAATTTCCTCTTCTCTCTACACCCATTCCAAGTACATTTCTGATAAGAAAAATCCATTAATTAATTATTAAAAGTACATATGAGACATTCAATCATATAATTTAAACCAATTCCATGAAATATTCGATACAATAATAAATTATATAATCATAATAGATTTTCTAGGAAAACTATGGGAGATAGCACGTTCCTCCTAACCAACGAGTTGCACACTAGCAACTCCTCAATGAGTATCCTCAAATAAAAACCCCTTCTTATATTCCTTCAGTGGTATTTAATGTTTTATTCTTTCCAATATATTTTTCTTGCAACATCCTTCTTTTAAGGTCTACATCTTTTTTTTTTTACGTAGGTTTTTTATTTTAATTAGGAAAAATTCACTCATTTTTCATCTTAAGCATCTCTCCTATTATAATTTTCTTAACCTTTTACCCAACATATCAGTTCTCTCCAGCGAAATTTATTCTGATACTAAGCATAATATGTAATATTCCTAATTATCCCAAGCTAATAGGAATATTTCATTTTGTGTTAATTTTCTTAATTGATGAATAAAATGTAAAGGAGAACATAAAAACTCCTAAAGTCATCCAAATAAATCAATGCCCAATGTGAACAAAGGAAAATTAGGGTTGTTTCAATAAAATACACTTGCATGTGAACAAGGGTTGAGTAGATTGACTGGGTCAATAGGACCAAATCACAACACTATCTAGATACAATGTACCTGATGGAGGGACAACGCAGATATAGAAGGAGGCCCTCATGTGAAAAGGGATAATTCATCAAGGTGGTTTAGGGTTTGCCAAAGCTCTCATCTTATAAAAGGAAGGGGAAGGCTCAAGAGAAGCTTGTTGAAGATAATTGATTTTATGTCCGCTTAGACAATTTCGAGTTCTCTTGGCTGTTTAGAAGAGACTTGTGAGGATTTCTTGTTGATGCAGGAGCATTAGGCAAAGAGAAAATAATTTGTATTTTATTAAAACTTAGGGGTTTTTAAGTTTTTAGAAGAGCTAGATTTTTATGGATGATTTGAGTGGGTTTTAAGTATTTTTAATTAAATATTGTAAATAATTCTCAAATGTTTGAGAATATGAGAAGGATTGATCAATTGAGGATGTAAAGGGATGAGAGATTTTTCTAAATATTAATTTAGAAATTAGTTTCATTAATTATGGGTGAGAGAGTATCCTTAGGGATTCAAGAGTGATTTTAGGATTTTGTTGAGAAGTTGAAGGGATTGAACTTAGATTAGCTCATTCTAAATTGTATAGATTATTAAGCCTAAAAGGCATTGAAAAAACAGAGAGAGTGTGAGTAGAGATTGAGTAGAAGAGGAACAGGGTTTTGTAAGCCTTCGGGAAAAGTTGGAAAAGGCCACTGATTGAATATCAGGCCTGGAAAGAATTTTCCATGTAAACACTGTTTTTAACTACAGAGGTTTTATTTCTGAATTATAGAGTTTGCAGATGAATTGATTTTGAGTTGATTCGTATTATTGGGAAAATATTCCTTAATTGAGTTGTGTGGCATTGATTGAGAAATCCAGCATCGCAGTAGATCGATGTTATGAAAATGAATAGGTTTTAATTGAAGCACCCGAGCGTATTATGTAAAGTAGAATACTGTAAGTATTGCACATTCGATTTTATAAAATCAACATAGTAAGATCGGGGGGCTGAAGTCGATTTAAGATTTTATTAAATTCTGTGGTGTCATGGAGTGAAACCTGAGTTTAATAGGGTCGATTTGCATGAACTCTATTTTTAATACGAAGTCAAACTACAGTGTTGTACACAAGTATGCTTTTGTTATTGATTTTAATGCATCGCATGTTGTAGTTATGATAAATGTGCAGTTCAAAGGTAGAAGTGTTGTTTAAATCCAATCGAATTCAGCTGTGTGAATTCGTGCATATACCAGAGCGAATTGAGAGCTCTATATAACGGTGGATTCCTGTATAAGGAGCATTCGCCACGATGTTGTGATATGGATCGAAGGTTTAGAAATGCAATGTGTTAAGAGCTGGTTCAATTGTAGGAATGCGTGGACAGTATGATGATTGAACTTTGAAATGGTGTCAAGGGTTTTAAAACCAGTCGACTTATTCAGTTACAGAGCATGACAGAATCGTGTGGTAAAAAGTGCCATTAAAATAAGAACTACCGAGATGTACTGAAGGTAGAGTCGAAGATAGTAATACAATGAAGAACTGAATTCATATTCCATATTAAGTCAAAAGCGAAGGTAGAACCGTAAGCTACGGCAACCACAATCAAGCGATGGATCATTGAGCATAAAGCAAGGGCACAGTAAAACATGATTCAAGACTCATTCGAGGTAAGAAAACCTGTGGGCCAGAGTTTTTCGAGATTTTATTTGTGTGGTTTAATTATATGATCACAAGTGGGTTGGAAAAGGTCGATGTAGATTGATTCGTTTGTTGAAAGGCTAGGACAGAATTGAAGAGGAGATCGATTTCTGTGATAAATTCAACCAACAGGCAATCGATGATGTTGAAGTCCTGTTTGCAGTGTTTTGAAATAATGCTATTTCCAATTAATGTTCTAAAACGTGAAGGATGCTAAAACGAAATATTGGGTTGAGTCTGGTTGAAGATTTAAACCAAGATTAGAGTCGATAGACTGTGATAAAGTATTAGCGCAGAGGAGATATCAATCGAAGGATCAATTCGATTGCAGAATGAAAGATGTTGCAGCATGGTTATTTACCGGAGAAATGTGGATTGAAAGTTCAGTCAATTTCAGAAATGCACGCTGCTGGTATGAGCCAACGCTTAACATTTGAATGTGTGGACCGGTAGTGGAGGAGGTAGGTTAAAATAAGTATGCAATAACCATTGGATTAGTGAAGTTTGAATGATGAACGATGTGTCCATCATTAGATGAAAAGGTATGTAAGTTGTTGTCGCCCGACTTTGTGTTGGCGGTTTGGAGGGTTAATGAAAGTTGAACTTTGATTATGGACTCAATATTAAATTATGTTGATGTTTGAATTTCTCCAAAAGTCTTAACATATATTCAGACATGAAAATAGTAAACGGTGGGCGCAACAATGTTGAGTTTTTATAAGGCTCAATGATGGAAGGGAAGCTTATATTGGAATTTATTTGAAATCACATGGTGGGGCATTCCAATGGTTCTATAATCATTGTTTAAGTAATATAACTTCTGCATGATAAGTAAATCTGGGCTGGTTGTTTGGTTTGATAGCCATGAATTAAAAGATAGCTTCCGCATATTAATTAAGATTGCTGGATTGTGAAAATTGAGGACCATTTCAGGTTTTAAATGGGAATGCGTTTTTATATGCATCACGATAAGAGAACATGTGGGGTTGGTGGGTTTATCCCTACATAAAGTGGTATCAGAGCAGGAAAACCAGAAAAGAGGATGGATCTTTCCACTGAAGGGAAAGAGAGTGATTTGGCAACCATTGCAGATGAGGTTGAGACAAAGTGAGATTGCCTTATTGAAGGAGGAACTTAGAGTTCCTGAGTCAGAGATGGAATTTAAAGATTCCACACACAGATCTGTCCAAAGAAAAGTGTTGGAGGAAGCAGTCAAGACTGAAAATTCTTGCGGTTTTAAAACTAACGAGTTGTGTATGTTTGAAGGTACAGTACAGGGAGATGAGAAAGCTTTAAAGTTTGTTAAAGAGAAGGAGAGAGAATTGAATCTGAAGTCTGTTTAGATCAATGCTGAGATAGAAAGGTCTCAGGAGGAAATGAAGACAAAGGAGTCTAATCAGAGTATTGGTGTAGAGAGAGAAGGACCAACTGATTATTGGTCAAGAACCAGTGAAGGTATAGAAAATTGTGTGAAGTTTCCAAGTTCCACTCCTAATGATATTGTTGAATTGTATAGGAAACTAGATCTTCATAGAAGAGAATTGGAGAGGCAGAGAACTTACACACAAGATAATTCGCTGAAGAAGCAAGATAAGAAAGTTTTCATGAATGATAGTCATGAAGCACAGGATGGAAAGAAGGAGAGACTATTTGATAGTCTCATGGTGAATGCAAATCAGCATACTGATGTGTTGACAAAGGAGTTGGAAAGGAACTCAGAGCAACATACTGAAGTGTTGCCAGAGAAAGCTGAGGAGAAAGCCAGTAAAGATTTTTTGAGTCCTGCAGAAGACTTGGAACTGCAGAGAGAAAACTTGGTGACTGAATCAACAAGTGAGACCATTGGGTCCTGTGATTTTAATGCTAACAATTTGATTGTGTTTACAGCTGATGCAGAAGACAGTCCATCACTTGGAATTGTCTTGGAAGAGGAAGAATTGTTGCAGAAATAAGATGAGACAATCATATCTCATAAGAAGAGGCTTGTTACCATGGGTGACAAGAAAGAGTTGGCTTGTCTGTATAGCCAAGAGAAGACTGTGAGGCAAAATTTTGGAACTGCTACAGTGATAGAGGATGAGGCTACAGTGTTTGAAGAACTTGATTTGATTGCCAGAATCAATCAAGATGATGATGTAAAATTACTGAAGATTGTCGAAGGGGAAGACGAAGGTTATGTTGGAACTAATTTGCAGCATGTTGATGAAATGCTTGAGAAGAAATGGCTGAAATGTTTGCTGGAGACAGAAGTTGAAGATAAATTTGCAGATGATGAGCCAAAGAATGTTGCAGAGGTATAGGAAGTTTGGGAGGCAGCAACATGTGGGGTGACATCTACAGGAGTAAAACCAATGTTAGCAACAATCGGGGAGATGACAGCTGAGGTAGCATTGACAGCAACAACATCAATGTTGGCAGCAAGAAGAGCAGTAACAACAGAAGCAGCTACAACATTTGAATTGACAGAAATTGGGGACAACAGCAGTAGGCTGGACATAGAGATTGAAAGCATCAGAAGGCTAACGATGAAGGTGTCTCAGAGGCAGTAGAGAGAAGTAAGAAAGTAGAATAATTTCAGAAATGGAAAGACAAAAGCAAAGTATGAAAGCATAGCTGGAGGCAGGATACAGAACAAGATATGGAAACCTGGAGAAAAGCAGCAAGCAACAGCAGATATAGATGATGAGTTACAGAACAAAGTGTGGGATCCAGGCGGACAAAGACTTAAATGCATGATCAGGAGATCATGATAATTTTCAACCTTGGGAGTCTGATGTAGGAGCATTAGGCAAAGAGAAAATACTTTTTATTTTATTAAAACTTAGGGGTTTTTAAGTTTTTAGAAGAGCTAGTTTTTTATGGATGATTTGAGTGGATTTTAAGTATTTTTAATTAAATATTGTAAATAATTCTCAAATGTTTGAGAATATGAGAAGGATTGATCAGTTGAGGATGTAAAGGGATGAGAGATTTTTCTAAATATTAATTTAGAAATTAGTTTCATTAATTATGGGTGAGAGAGGATCCTTAGGGATTCAAGAGTGATTTTAGGATTTTGTTGAGAAGTTGAAGGGATTGAACTTATATTAGCTCATTCTAAATTGTATAAATTATTAAGCCTCAAAGGCATTGAAAAAACAGAGAGAGTGTGAGTAGAGATTGAGTAGAAGAGGAACAGGGTTTTGTAAGCCTTCGGGCAAAGTTGGAAAAGGCCACTGATTGAATATCAGGCCTGGAAAGAATTTTCCATGTAAATACTGTTTTTAACTACAAAGGTTTTATTTCTAAATTATAGAGTTTGCAGATGAATTGATTTTGAGTTGATTTGTATTATTGGGAAAATATTCCTTAATTGAGTTGTGTGGCATTGATTGAGAAATTCAGCATCGCAGTAGATCGATGTTATGAAAATGCATAGGTTTTAATTGAAGCGCCCGAGCGTATTATGTAAAGTACAATGCTGGAAGTATTGAACATTCGATTTTATAAAAGCAATATAGTAAGATCGGGGGGCTGAAGTCGATTTAAGATTTTATTAAATTATGTGGTGTCATGGAGTGAAACCTGAGTTTAATAGGGTCGATTTGAATGAACTCTGTTTTTAATATGAAGTCAAACTACAGTGTTGTACACAAGTATGCTTTCGTTATTGATTTTAATGCATCACATGTTGTAGTTATGATAAATGTGCAGTTCAAAGGAAGAAGTGTTGTTTAAATCCAATCGAATTCAGCTGTGTGAATTCGTGCATATACCAGAGCGAATTGAGAGCTCTATATAATGGTGGATTCTTGTATAGGGAGCGTTCGCCACGATGCTGTGATATGGATTGAAGGTTCAGAAATGCAATATGTTAAGAGCTGGTTCAATTGTAGGAATGCACGGACAGTATGATGATCAAACTTTGAAATGGTATCAAGGGTTTTAAAACCAGTCGACTTATTCAGTTACAGAGTGCGGCAGAATCGTGTGGTAAACAATGCCATTAAAATAAGAACTTCCGAGATGCACTGAAGGTAGAGTCAAAGATAGTAATACAATGAAGAAATGACTTCATATTCTGTATTAAGTCAAAAGCGAAGGTAGAACCGTAAGCTATGACAACCACAATCAAGCGATGGATCATTGAGCATAAAGCAAGGGCACAGTAAAAAGTGAGTCAAGACTCATTCGAGGTAAGAAAACCTGTGGGCCAGAGTGTTTCGAGATTTTATTTGTGTGGTTTAATTATATGATCACAAGTGGGTTGTCAAAGGTCGATGTAGATTGATCCGTTTGCTGAAAGGCTAGGATGTAATTGAAGAGGAGATAGATTTCTATGATAAATTCAACCAACAGGCAATCGATGATGTTGAATTCCTATTTGCAGCGTTTTGAAATAACGCAATTTCCAGTGAATGTTCTGAAAAGTGAAGGATGCTAAAACGTAAGATTGGGTTGAGTCTGGTCGAAGATTTAAACCAAGAGTAGAGTCGATAGATTGTGATAAAGTATTAGTGCAGAGGAGATATTAATCGAAGGATCAATTCGATTGTAGAATGAAAGATGTTGTAGCATGGTTAATTTCCGGAGAAATTTGGATTGAAATTTTAGTCAATTTCAGAAATGCACGTTGCTGGTATGACCCAGCGCTTAACATTTGAATGTGTGGACCGGTAGTGGAGGAGGTAGGTTAAAAGAAGTATGCAATAACCATTGGATTAGTGAAGTTTGAATGATGAACGATGCGTCCATCATTAGATGAAAAGGTATGTAAGTTGATGTCGCCCGACTTTGTGTTGGCAGTTTGGAGGGTTAATGAAAGTTGAACTTTGATTATGGACTCAATATTAAATTATGTTGATGTTTGAATTTCTCCAAAATTCTTAACATATATTCAGACATGAAAATAGTAAATGGTGGGCGCAACAATGTTGAGTTTTTATAAAGCTCAATGATGGAAGGGAAGCTTATATTGGAATTTATTTGAAATTTCATGGTCAATTAAAAATCACATGGTGGGGCATTTCAATGGTTCTATAATCATTGTTTAAGTAATATAACTTCTGCATGATAAGTAAATCTGGGCTGGTTGTTTGGTTTGATAGCCATGAATTAAAAGATAGCTTCCGCATATTAATTGAGATTGCCGGATTGTGAAAATTGAGGACCATTTCGGGTTTTAAATGGGAATGCATTTTTATATGCATCACAATAAGATAACATGTGGGGTTGGCGGGGTTATCCCTGCATCACTTGTTTATGGATTCTCTCTCCTTCCATTGAGTAGCTCTTGGAGGGTATTGTGATTCTCTTCCACTATTAGGAATTTGTCCAAGCTCCATCTCCCTTAGACAGCATAAATCCTGTTGGGGTTTACTTGTTTCAATGAGCTGCAACAAGTGGAGACTAGATCTGCTCAGATCTAGATTATACTAGTGCCTCTTCTCAATGAGTGTGTCTTTTAACCTCCTAGAAGAGTGTATTAGCTGTTGAGCTTCAGATCTTGATCTTGGCATTAGGCCAACCTGTGCTTCAAGCCTACAATGCAGTTTTTTCCCTTGGACTGCATTATTTTCAGTTGCAGATTTGCAGGGTATTCCGGCAATCATTTGGAGGAGAGATCTCTGGTGTATGGATTATTCCTTCACCGTGGTGATCCATGGATTAGCCATCTAATCCATGTCTATTTCATATCTGATATATCTATTGTTATGTTCACTTCATATTTTCTGAATCATTCTGCAGATCTTCTGCAGTAAAACTTAGATCTTCTCTTGTTCTTTCATGTAATGCTGAAAACCCCAAGGGGTATGTATAATAAAGACATATTTACATATGGATCTATTTTAGATCTAATTGTTTATGTATCATATTGCTCTAGATCTAATTTATAAGCCAATACTGCAGTATACTGGGTTTTTCGTATCTAGATCTGCAGATCTGCACTATAATGCATTGTATCTCATGAAACCCTTGTCGGGTTGTGCTCTTTGAAGTGTAAAGGAGTTGGATCTCCATTATTATCTATATTTTCGTATAATAAACTCCTGAACTGATTTTCATGACATATTGTGTCTAAACCCTTCAGAAAATCACGCTGCATGAGCTTCAGTTAATTTATGTTGAGTCAAGTCATGGGGATTGGGCCTTTCCTAGCCATATCGGGAGTGGGAGACCTATTTAACATAGCTAGAATGATTTTTTTTAGTTTAAATTTGATATTTAAGTCTCTTATGACCTCAGCTAAGGGATCCCACCATCATTTTTCATTATTTTTATGCACATTTCTGAAATTGACATTTTTAGGGATAAAATAGCTGCTTTTCCCCACTTTGGGTTGAAGAAATGAATCATACTTCTTTATGTTGTACATAAAATTGATGCTGAAGTGTTTCTTGACACATTACATGGATGAATAGCTTGCTGCATCTCCATCAGTATGTTTACATGTTGTTGCAGTCCACTATTGGGCATTTTCCCAACCATTCTAGGTGTGAGAGGACTGTTTATCTCACCTAGTTTGCCTGGTTTCTGATTTCCTCTTGGATTTGGATCTTATATTATCATATCTAAGATATCTAAGAGCTAATATTTTTTTTTGTAGCATACATTCCTTAAAAATGTGTTTTTCAGGCATGCCTTGTTAGTAATCCCAATTTTGGGATATTACAGTGGTATCAGAGCATCTTTCTTGGCTCAGCCTGTGAGTCTCAGCTCAAGAATATAAAAGAATATCAAAATGATGAATAATATGGGATTTCTCTCATCAGTTTTTAGATCCAGAAAGGACCTCCTCGAGGAGGTTAAGTAGATGAAGAGCTGTAGTGAAACACCTAGAGGGTTTCAAGAAGAGGAAGAGCCATGCACTTCCTATTCTCATAGAGGAGAAGACAAGAGACATAGAGGACACTTGGAATCTAAGATTCTAAGTGAATAAAAAGCTAAATCTAGAGCCTCTATGGAGACTCTAGCTTTACCTCAATTCATTCAGCTAGAGGAAGAGGGATCTACATCTTTTCATGCTGTTGATCTAGAGCAATAGAGTTGCACTGCATTGTGAAAAGGCAGGGATGAAGAAAAGAGGACCCATGCCTTATGGGAAAATTCACATGATAGCTTCATTCATGAAGAAAAGGAGGAAGAAATGGTAGATAGTAGACATCTTGAAGTGAGAAACCCTTTCTCCTTTCTAGATGACACTTTCTCAATGAGCACTCTCCAGCTCAAAGAGAAACTTCTATCTACAGCAGCTCTAAGGCCTCACTGGTTTTGTAAGACCATGCATGAGGAGGAGGTCTCATCAAGATATCCCATGAAAGGTGCACTTCAACATTTCATGGAGTGCAAAGCTCTTCAACAGTCTAAGGAGGCTCTTTCCTTCTCACACTTGGATCTTCATGGATTCAAGGAGGAACAGGTAGATGATGGAGGACATCTTCGGATGGATAACATCTCTCATGTGTGTGTTGGACACTTCTTGAACCATCCAAATTATGATGGGAGGTTTTTTCCTACCACCTATTTGGATCCTTGTGGGGTCAAATTGATCCTTGAGAAGATTGCATTTCAACATCCCATGAAATGCAAGAGAAAAAATCTGATTTGGGATGATGGTAGCCTTCATGGGATGAGTACCAAGATGGAGGATGGAAGGAGACATCCAAAATGGGTTGAGTGGATGTGGATGGAGAGAAATAAGCTAGTGAGCTACTTGCAGATCTATGATACCGGGTAGTAGGAGGCATCATTGCGTTGGTTACTCTTGAAATAATTTGGTCATCATCTTCTTTCCAAGGGTATGTGGCGAGATACTTGCATCATGGGGCAGCAAGGAGTATGGACACATCGTGTTGACATAACATTCTTCATTTCAATCACCATGTTTTCACTACATGATTTGGATGATGGAAGTATGGGGAGGCAGCAAAATATTTTTTGCTTGGGATGTTCTTGGGAGAGCAAGGGAAGATTTGCTCTCATAGTTTTCATGATGTTGCAGGACTAGGAGATGGCACTATCACAGTGCAAAGGGGCTACTCCTTGGCCTTAGATTTTTAAGAGCTACTTTCTCAATGGGAGATACTTCTTATGTGTAGCAGCATTATGGGAGATGCCTTTGACATTCTACATGTCAAATATTGGAGCCATGAGTTGGAAGGAGCCTATTTTCATAGGCCAACAGCGTTGCCACTTCGGAGCTGGGGCTTATTAATGGAGTATCCCCAGGATAACTTCACACTTGATGTAATTTATGGGCAAAGAGGAGGTAAGAAATATGAGGTAGTAGATGGGGACATTTATTACTATGATATACTCTTCTTGTCTTGGATTTCCAAGCAAGAGGGAGAAGATTTGCAGGCAGCACTTGGTTCATTTCTCTTCATGGAAGTGTGCCAAACTACTATGGAGGATCCATTCATGGATCAATGTGTCTTCTTACTTCCAAGATATGGTGAGAGCTTGGTTTGTGCAACACAATATTTGCATGCTCTTACCATCTCTTAGCAGTGCATTGCTCCAAAAGTAAGCAAATTCTTGATTTTTCTCCATGACCAATGTTGGGCCAAACCATATGATGGAGATAGCCATCTCTTATGTGGGCTTGGGAAAATGTTTTGTGATTACATGTATGTTCACTTGATTCATATGATTAACCATGTATCAAGAAAAAATTTGCCATGTATTTCTCTGAAGCAGTAGTTTGAAAAACTCTGTTGTCACCACTTGGGAAACTGTTGGTACCTTCTAGCACCTTATGAAACCATCAGTAATTCCCCTGTTTTGATGCCAATCATGATCCCACTTGCTGGTGTTGTTTTTATCTTGATGGGAGACATGATGTTGAGTGAGGTACATGGTTTTAATGTGTCCTTTTGGGAAGGAGATTCCCACATGTTCTACAATACATGTTCTAAGGGGAACATGGGAGGATTTGTAGCCACCATAGCCAAATATTTGTTTCTCTTGGAGGTGGGCCAAATGTGTGATGGGATGCCATATGATGATGCTCTCCTATCCATCACATGTGGAATGTTTTGGGTTAACTGGTTTTACAACGTTGGAGGAAGGCTCTTGACAGATCTAAACTTCATATTGCCACTTGAGGGCAATATCACTACAGCCCAAGATTAGCAAGAAATCTACACTTATCTTAAGTGGAGAGGAGGATAGCGTGGGGTAGGCAATTTTGTCTACTATGTTCATTTTTTCAGCCCACCTTCTTTGCAGGAACCTAAGGTGGAGGAGGATTTTATGGAGTTACCATGTTGAGAGGTGATCATTTTGTATGGATGATTGCTTGGAAGAAGATGCTTTCCCCATCCATTTCAATTCTAACCTTGCAGTTGTTTGAGGACAAGCAACACTTTTCAAGGGGAGGACTGTCATATTCCTAATTAGCCCAAGTTAATAGGAATATTTCATTTTGTGTTAATTTTCTTAATTGATGAATAAAATGTAAAGGAGAACATAAAAACTCCTAAAGACATCCAAATAAATCAATTCCCAATGTGAACAGAGGCAAATCAGGGTTGTTTCAATAAAATACACTTGCATGTGAACAAAGGCTGAGGAGATTGACTAGGTCAACAGGACCAAATCACAACACTGTCTAAATACAATGTACCTCATGGAGGGACAATGCAGTTCTAGAAGGAGGCCCTCATGTGAAAAGGGATAATTCATCAAGGTGGTTTAGGGTTTGCCAAATCTCTCAACTTATAAAAGGAAGGGGAAGGTTCAAGAGAAGGTTGTTGAAGATAATTGATTTTATGTCTTCTTAGACAATTTCGAGTTCTCTTAGTTGTTTAGCAGAGACTTGTGATGATTTCCTATTTAGGGATTCTCTCTCCTTCCATTGAGTAGCTCTTGGAGGGTATTGTGCTTCTCTTCCACTATTAGGAATTTTACCAAGCTCCATATCCCTTAGACAGCGTGAATCCTATTGGGGTTTACTTTTTTCAGTGAGCTGCAGCAAGTGGAGACTAGGTATGCTCACATCTAGATTGTACTAGTGCCTCTTCTCAGTGAGTGTGTCTTTTAACCTCCTGGAAGAGTGTATTAGCTGTTGAGATTCAGATCTTGATCTTGGCATCAGGAAAACCTATGCTTCAAGAATACAACACATTTTTTCTCCTTGGACTATGTTATTTTCAGTTGCAGAGTTGTAGGGTATTCCGAAAAAAATTTGGAGGAGAGATCTCTTGTGTATGGATTATTCCTTCACTGTGGTGATCCATGGATTAGCCATATAATCCATGTATATTTCAGATCTGATATATCTACTGTTATGTTCACTTCATATTTTCTGAATCATTCTACAGATCTGTTGCAGTAAAACTCAGATCTACTCCTGTTCTTTCATGTAATGCTGAAAACCCCAAGGGGCATGTACAATCAATACATATTTACATATGGATCTGTTATAGATCTAATTTTTTATATATTATATTGCTCCAGATCTAATTTATAAGCTACTGCTGTAGTATACTACATTTTTCAGATCTATATCTGCAGATCTGCACTATAATGCATTGTATCTCATGAAACCCTTGTCGGGTTGTGCTCTTTGAAGTGTAAAGGAGCTGGATCTCCATTATTCTCTACATTTTCATATAATAAAATCCTGAACTAATTTTCATGACATATTGTGTCTAAACCCTTCATAAAATCACATTGCATGAGCTTCAGTTAATTTCTATTGAGTCAAGTCATGGGGATTGGGCCTTTCTTAGCCATATCGGGAGTGGGAGACCTGTTTAACATAGCTAGAATGATTGTTTTTGGCTAAAATTTTATATTTAAGTCTCTTATGACCTAATATAAGGGATCCCACCGTCCTTTTCCATTATTTTTATGCACATTTCTGAAATTGACATTTTTATGGCTAAAATAGCTACTTTTCCCCACTTTGGGTTGAAGAAATGAATCATACTTATTGCTGCTGTACATAAAATTGATGCTGAAGTGTTTCTTGACACATTAAATGTATGAATAGCTTGATGCAGCTCCAGAATTGCGTTTACATATTGCTGCAGTCCACTATTGGGCATTTTCCATCCATTCTAGGTGTGAGAGGCATGTTTATCTCACCTATTTTGCTTGGTTTCTAATTTCCTCTTGGATTTGGATCTTAGATTATCAGATATAAGAGATCCAAGGGATAATATTGTTTTTTGTAGCATACATTCCTGAAAAATCTGTTTTTTAGGCATGCCTTGCTAGTAATCCCAATTTTGGGATATTACATAATATCTCTCCCCATTTGAATTGTTTCCCTTAGTGGAAGTCGTTCTCCTAGTTTTTTTTGGGAGAAATATTTTGGAAGGTCCACCATGGGACTTATCCATTTAAAAATCCCTAGGATAGCAAGCATTCCATATTACTCATGTTCTCTTTCCCATAATATTTCCCAAAAGAAAACATTTATTCATAATAAAACTTATTTACCTAATAAGTCAACTTAAATCATGGCTTCCATATCCATAGAGTTCAAATAATATTTACAAATAATTATAAAATAATCATGTCTGCAAAAATAAATGCACAAGGGATGGCATAGTTTATCACTTCCACTATTGGATTTCATGGATTATCTTTATTTTGGTGCATCGGATATTTCAGCTTAATTTTGAGCAGCTCTCTTGGGTTGCAGAAAAGATTTTGTTCACGTGTTGTTGAACATTGTAAGACTATTATTGTGGTGATTTAATTGTATGTGATTTTTATTTATGTGTTAACTTAATGAAATATTTAGTTAGTTAGTGGAGGCCCACATCTTATTTAATATTGTTTGTTCATTTATGTTTTCATGAGTGTTTTTTACTTTGAACTAATTTAAAATTGATAACAAATACATTTCTTCATCTATGTATCTGAATTGAATTTTTCTAACAAACTTTCATTAAGGCTCATGTCCATTTAATTAGTTTTTGTTATATTTTTGTCTCTTTTTTTTTAAATTATTTCATAAAGGTGTTCTAAATTTGATTATATTGACAGTATGATCTAGATTTTCTTTCTCTCGCTCACTCCATCCAAAACCAATTCTCTAACAAACATGGTGGCTATCGGGCCCAGATACCAAATGGGACTCCTATCCCAAATTTTGTAAGGACTAGTTGGGACTTTATACTAAGGATATCCCCTTACCGTTGGAGGTTCATTTGCACCCATCAATAGTTTTGATGGTAGAAGGAGAGCCTTCATTGTATGGTTGGTGAAATTCCTCACTCTTATCATTCTCAAACCCCTTAACGAGACAACAATCAACCCAATTCCCCTCAACCTATACTTGAACCATTCAAATACCCTTATCTTAAATATTTAACATGTCCAAAACTCCCGAATTAGGTGTACAAGGTTACTGAAGGGAAATTGTAAGTTCTTAGAATATTCACTTTCAACTACACGAAAAATATTGAAATGCTTCTTGTCTCTAGTCTTTTGCCTCACAAGCATACAAGTAGGAGGAAAAAAAAATCTTGTGGTGTACTACTTGATTCAGTTGAAGATTTTTTTTACGCTTCATTGGTTGATTTGGTAGAATCTATTGAAATGCCTCATTTTTTTATACCTTCTAATGAAGAAGACAAAGCACCACTAATTGGTTAGCATCTATAAGGTAGAGACAATCATATTAACTCAGATAGTAAATAAGATATAAACAATAACATGATTGGTAATCAATTTCCATGGATGGTTCAAGGGGATTTGAACCTTCTAGATATCTTACATGAATTTCCTTGACACCCAAAAACATTACTCCTAATATTTGACCCAGAAAAGTCCATATCTGTGAAAGATCATATAAAATTTTATATTTGTCTTTAATATTGATGAATTTTCAATATCATGATGTGTCTTGTAGACAATTTCTATATACTTTTGATAATAAAGTCGTAACCTGGTATCATAGTCTTCTGGCAGGTTCCATTACAAATTGGGAGCAATTTAAGAAGGCCTTTAAGGACAAATTTGGTCCCAAAGGTATAACTACAAGTCATTGTAAACAAATAAATTCCTCACCCTTATCATTCTCAAACTGTTGTACAATTAAAAAATCAATATGCTTCCACTTAACCTATACCTATTCCATTCAAAGATACTTATCCTGAAGATTTACCTCTTCCCAAAATCCCTGAGTAGTTGTACGAGATTACTCAAGAGAAGTTAGAATATATTAGACCCTCCACCCAAGAATACATGAAAAAACTTGGAATTGTTGGAATTTAATTCCAACCGCTACACGCAGATGCAGGACAGCAAGTTTAATTACTGATGGAAAATTGAAGGACGAATGGCAACTGCAACAAATATCCAAGTCTAATCTTCACGCAACTAGTCTCCTCCGCACTTAACGATTCACCCACCAGAAATAAATTCTGCACCAACCAGCTTGACTTACCACATTTTGATTTGATCGCCAACACCATTCTAGGAGGTAGCAAGGATGGGTAGCGAAGGAGGAAGATGACCCACCGAAATGGGTGATGTCATCTCCTCTCTGGACCCACTACAACAATTCCAGGGGGATAAGAGAACTCATGTGAATGATCTCCAAGCAGCCTCTGAAAATTATAAAGGAATTTTTGTTTTAATGTTTTTTTATTATTTACAATTTACTGCGACACATTTTAATTTTTAACTTTGGTTTATGTTTTTATAAGAGCCGCAACATAAGTTTTATGTTTTGTTTTAAAGTTTGGTTATATATATTTTGATGTCTATATATATATATATATGGAATATTTATAATATACATTTATATATATATAATGTAATATGTCGTGTGCATCAAAAAAAGGAGTGTGGTTGTGTATTAAAAGAAACAGAGAGCAGTACAATAGTGTATTGTGAAAAATCCCGAAGGTAGAAAAGACAGAGAGCTGAAAACTGTGTGTGTAGCAGTGAAAAAAAGAAGAGAGAAGAATTTGAATAGCACTGCCTGTGTAGCAGTTAGAAAATTCATTTTGTTTTTAAATCCAGAATGTTGTAGTTCTGAAGATCTCATTTTGTAACAGTCCAGTTTTTATTAATGAAATATATGTTCTGCACATCTCTATCCGCATTTTAATTAAATCTCTGTGTTGTGAGGAGAAATTTTTTTATTTCTCTGTGTGTTTTGGAATACTCAGAAATTCCAACATGGTATCGGAGCTAGTCCAGGCTCTTTGAAGTCTATCAAAGAAGCTGAAGGAAGGAGTTGTGGAAGCAGTTCTCCAGCAGTGTGAAGGCTCAGAAAAAGTCCAAGTATTTCTCAAAAAACAATTATTTTTTTTTTGTAAAAGAGTGCAGTCCAAAGAATTCTTTTTGAAGACAGAGTTGGTCTCTTAAGTAGAGAGACAGTTTATTAAAAAAACACACAGTCAAGTTTTTATTACATAGTTAAGTGTGCTAAGCCATGGAAGGAGCCAGCACAAGCACGAGTATTGGAAATACTCAACTCCCACAGTTTAATGGGAAGAACTATGACTATTGAGTAATCACCATGAGAGCCCTATTTGCCTCTAAATATTTATGGGAGCTAGTTGAAGATGGTTTTGAAGAACCAACAGATGAAAATGCTTTCAATGCCTTGACATAGGTAGAAGAAGGACTCAAAAGCCCTCTTCTATCTCTATCAAGCAGTGCATGAAAGTGTATTCCCAAGGATTGCAGTAGCAAAGAGGTCCAAGGATGCATGGGATACCCTCTAGACAGCTTACCAAGGTATGGAGAAGGTAAAGACAGCAAAGCTTCAATTAATGAGAAGGGATTTTGAAGTTATTTGCATTAAAGAGTCTGATACAATAGACTCATTCCTTACTCTACTGATTGGGTTGGTTACCCAAATGAGATCTCATGGAGAGAAAGTAGAAGAAAGAATAATAGTGGAGAAATTATTGAGGAACTTACCCTCAAGGTTTGATGTAATAGTCACAACCATTGAAGAGACAAAGGATCTCTCAAAGTTTATAGTTGATGAGCTTCATGCATCATTGATGACACATGAACAAAGATTGAGAAGAACAGCAGACTCATCTTTGGAGCATGCCTTCAAGACCCAAATGTCCTTTGGAAGAGGAAGAGTTCAAGGCAGAGGAAACTACCGAGGAAAAGGTAGAGGCAGAAGCCAGAACTGAGGAGGAAGAAACAGCCCAACAAATACAAATGGAAGGGGCAGCAACCAAAATCAGAACCAAGGCCAAGGAAGTAGCCAGCAAGGTGGAAAAAATCAAGCACATGGACAAAGGTATGATAAATCCCAAGTCCAATGTCAGTACTGTAATAATTATGGCCATTATGCCAATGAATGTAGGAATAAATAGAGTGACATGGGTAATAGACCTAGTGTTAATTTTACCAAAGAAAATATCAGTCAAGAAAAATTATTTTTAGCATGTAATTTGGCTGAAGAAAAGAATGAAGATATATGGTTTATAGATTCAGGATGTAGCAACTATATGACTGGAAACATTTCCATGTTTTCCATGTTAGATGAAAATGTAAAGTCTCAAGTAACATTGGGGACAGACAGTAAAGTCTTTGTCATGGGAAAAGGCAGAGTAAGTGTTTTGACAAAGAAAGGAGAAGGAAGATCCATATCAGAAGTTTATTATGTGCCTAGCATGAAGTGTAACCTCTTTTGCATTGGACAGCTCATTCAAAAGGGTTACAATGTTTTATTTGAAGATGATGTATGCACCATCATGGATAAACCAACAAGAAAGCAATGCATTGCACAAGTGAATATGACAAGGAACAGAACGTTCCCTCTCAATATGAGAGCAGATTTGAAGAAAGGAGCTTAAATGGAAGCAGTGACACAAGAGACATTCCAAAGAGAAGCAAAAGATGAAAATTGGTTATGGAATTTGATATTTGGACATCTCAACTTTGGAGGTTGGAATTTGTTGCATATGAAAGGAATGGTAAAGGGATTACCATTGATTGAGAAACCGGATAGCCTATGTGAAGGCTACATCTTGGGCAAACAACACAGAGAAAGCTTTCCATCAGAAAAAAGCATAAGGGCAAAGGCACCCTTAGAAATTGTCCATTCAGATTTGTGTGGACCAATGCAAACACCATCATTAGCAAGAAGCCACTATATGCTAACTTTTATTGATGATTTCACAAGAAAAACATGGGTTTATTTTTTGAAATTTAAAAGTGAAGTGTTTGAGATGTTCTGCCACTTTAAAGCTCTTGTAGAGAATCAAAGTGGGCAGTGTATTAAATTCCTTAGGACTGATAGAGGAGGAGAGTATATTTCAAAATAATTTCTGTGTTTTTGCAGAGAAAATGGGATAAATAAACAATTTACAGCAAGGTATACACCACAGCAAAATGGAGTTTCTGAAAGGAAAAACTGAACCATCATGGATATGGTAAGAAGTATGTTGAAGGAAAAACATTTTCCAAATGAATATTGGGTTGAAGCTGTACATTATGAAATGTATATTTTAAATAGATGCCCAACCAAATCTGTCATGAACAAATTTCCAGAAGAAGCGTGGAGCGGCATAAAGCAGCATGTCACCCACATGAGAGTTTTCGGTTGTGTGGCTTATGCACACATTCCGGATCAGCTAAGGAAGAAGTTGGAAAGTAAGGGGGAGAAGTGCATATTTATTGGATACATTGAAGAATCAAAGGCATACAAACTGTATAACCCATCCACCAAGAATTTTTTTATAAGCAGAGATTGACAATTCATTGAGGAAGAAGCTTGGGATGGAAACATTGAGAAAACAGTCAATGTGAAGAGATGTTTGTCTCACGATGATAATGAGGAAGAGATGGCTGAAATACATCCCTCATTAGCAGCACCACCTCCACCAACACAAGGACAGCAAAGGACACCACAAACAGGTATGAGAACACCCTTGAGAAGTGATGACAGTGCTTCTCCAAGCACATCACAAGGATCAGATTTGAGTGCTTCTACAAGCACAAGTACACCAAGTGAAAGAGGAACCAAATTCAGAAATTTGAATGATATTTATGAGAAAGAGGAAGAAAATGAAGCTATGAACTCTTTATTTTCATTGTATTTTAATGTAGTTGATCCTATTCATTTTGAAGAAGCCGTAAAAGATAAAAAAAAATGGATAGATGCTATGGATGAAGAGATTAATTCCATAGAGAAAAATAAAACATGGGAATTAGTTGATCTCCAAAAAGGTAAAGAAGTGATTGGAGTGAAATGGGTCTACAAGACCAAGAGAAATGTTGAAGGTAAGATTGAAAGGCACAAGGCTAGACTTGTTGTCAAAGGCTACAAGCAGTAACAAGGAAGAGATTATGAAGAAACTTTTGCACCGGTTGCAAGAATGGAAACAATAAGAGCATTGCTATCCATAATAGCACAACACAAGTGGAAGGTTTACCAAATGGATGTGAAATCAACATTCCTAAATGGAGTATTGATGAAAGAGGTATATGTTGAACAACCTCTGGGATATGAGAAAGCAGGCCAAGAGCACAAGGTATGTAGATTGAAGAAAGCTCTTTATGGGCTGAAACAAGCACCAAGAGCATGGTACAGTAGGATAGATTCCTATCTACTGGAAAATGGGTTTGAAAAATGTGAAGGAGAACCCACATTATACATCAAGGAGAAAGATGGTAAGATTTTGATAGTTGTTTTGTATGTTGATGATGTTATATTCACAGGTAATGATGCTTACCTCATTGAGAATTTCAAAATAGCCATGAAGGATGAATTCAAGATGACTGATATGGGATTGCTTAGATACTTCTTAAGAATAGAAGTAGAGAAAAATGAAAATAAAATTTGTATTTCTCAAGCAAAGTATGTTAATGAAGTTTTGGAAAGATTTAATATGCAGGATTGCAAGGAAGCAATTACTCCTATAGTGATGGGATTGAAGTTAAGAAAAGAGGACAACAACAAGGATTTTGATCCAAGTTTGTATAAGAGCATAGTTGGCAGCCTCATGTATTTGACTGCAACTAGGCCAGATATTATGCATGCTGTGAGTTTAATTTCCAGATTTATGGAAAGTCCAAAGGAGACACATTGGCAAGCAGCGAAAATAATTTTGAGGTATGTGAAAGGAACAAAGAGGTATGGAATTTATATACAACTTCAGAAAATTTTGAATTGATTGGATATACTGACAGTGATTGGGCTGGAAGTATAGATGACCGGAAAAGCACCTCTGGTTATGTTTTTCATATGGGTTCAAGAGCCATTTCATGGGATTCTAAGAAACATCCAATTGTGGCTTTATCAACAGCAGAGGTAGAGTATGTGGCAGCTACAACAGCCGCATGTCAAGCAGTTTGTATGAGGAGAATGTTGAGGAGTTTGTGTCTTGAACAGGTAAAAGGCACAACAGTTTATTGTGATAATAACTCAACAATAGCATTGTCAAAGAATTAAGTGTTTCACAAAAGAACGAAACACATTGATGCCAAGTATCACTACATAAAAGAATTAGTGAACAATGGAGAAATTTTTTTACAGCATTATAGAACAGATGAGCAGCTCGTTGATATTTTAACAAAACCATTGGGGAAGAAAATTTTTAATTACTTGAGAAAATGTCTGGGTATGGAAGAAAATATAGTAGTTGAAATTAAGGGGGAGTGTTGGAATTTAATTCCAACTGCTGCATGCAGATGCAGGACATCAAGTTTAATTGCTGATAGAAATTTGAAGGATGGATGGCAACTACATCAAATCTCTAAGTCTGATCTTCATGCAACTAGTCTCCTCCACACTTAACGATTCACCCACCAGAAATAAATTTTGCACCAACCAGTTTGAATTACCACATTTTGATTTGATCGCAAACACCATTCCAGGAGGTAGAAAGGATGGGCAGCGAAGGAGGAAGATGACCCACCAGAATGGGTGATGTCGTCTCCTCTCTAGACCCACTACAACAATTCTGGGGGGATAAGAGAACTCATGTGAATGATCTCCAAGCAGCCTCCGGAAAGTTTAAAGGAATGTTTGTTTTAATGTTTTTTATTATTCACATTTTACCGCAACACATTTTTATTTTTAACTTTGGTTTATGTTTTTATAAGAGCCGCAGCATAAGTTTTATGTTTTTTTTTTAAGTTTGGTTATATATATTTTGATATATATATATATATGGAATATTTATAATATATATTTATATATATATAATTTAATATGTCGTGCGCATCAAAAAAAGGAGTGTGGCTATGTATTAAAAGAAACAGAGAGTAGTACAGCAGTGTATTGTGAAAAAGCCCAAAGGTAGAAAAGACAGAGAGCTGAAAACTGTGTGTGTAGCAGTGAAAAAAAGCAGAGAGAAGAATTTGAATAGCACTACGTGTGTAGTAGTAAGAAAATTCATTTTTTTTTTGTAAATCCAGAACGCTACAGTTCTAAAGATCTCATTTTGTAACAGTCCAGTTTTTATTAATGAAATATATGTTCTACACATCTTTGTCTGCATTTTAATTAAATCTCTGTGTTGTGAGGAGAAATATTTTTATTTCTCTGTGTGTTCTGGAATACTCAGAAATTCCAACAGGAATACTTCTCATCTCTGGTCTTTTTCCACATAATCATACAAGCAAGAGATAAACAATAGATCGTGGTGTACTATTTTATTCAATTGAAGATTTGGTTGATTCTTCATTCATTTATTTAACATAATATTTTGAAATACCTCATTTATTTGGACCTTCTGACGAAGAAGAAAAAGAGCCACCAATTGGTGAGCATCTTTAAGACATACATGATCATACAAACTCTGATAGTGAATAATATATGAACAATAATATGGCTGGTAATAATTTGGCATGCATGTCCCAAGGGGCTTTGAACCTCCAAGATATGTTACATGACTTGCCTTGACACCCAGAAAAGTTACCGTTGAGTTTTGACCTAGACAATCCCATCTATGTGGAAGACCATATCAACAATTTGTATTTGTCGTTAAGATTGATGAATTTTTAATATGAGGATGTGGCATGTAGACTATTTCCTTATATTTTTTAGAATAAAGTAGCAACCTGCTATCATATTATTTTGACAAGTTCCATTACGAATTGGGAGAAATTTAAGAAGGCCTTTATGAAAAAATTTGCAGAAGAGAAAACTCTGACCACATTGCTAAGGGAGCTAAGTGCATTGAAAACGGAAAAGAAAGAGAAAGTTAAATATTTCAACTAGTATTTCACTACAATTTTGAAGAAGTTTCTTGTTGATGTACCTCCTCAAGATGCAGTGACAATTGAATATTATACATCATCCCTACATTCTAACATAATTATGTTTGTGAAAAGGTCCAACAAGACTTCACTGGCAGAAAACTTCATGGAGTCCATGGCAGGTTAAATTGACACGATTTCTATTGATGTACACCAAAATCAATAAGATTTTAAGGCCAGTGGGAAAATCCTCAGACAACAACAAATAAATTTGTTGATAAAGAGGCTACTCATCTAGAAATTATGGTTAAAATGATGAATAAATTGACCAATGAAGTGTCAGACTTAAAGAGAAGCGTTGGGGAAAGTTCCTCAAGTAACAAATATTTCAAACCATTTTTTAATCGAAACAACAATATTGCATCCAAGTCTGTTGATATATTTAATGTGAATTTGAATTTTGGAGAGCTCAACATGGATAAATTTTTCTCATACCATTAAGAAAACCATTCGAAGAAGACGTGCCCATGGTGTATCTATTCTATGACCTCGATGATTAATGAGTTGTTGGATGATAATTCAACAGAAGATCAACCCGAAAAATTAAATGAAGAATAATCGACCATGGTAGATGATGATTCAAATACTAGGTCAACAATGTTATTACGGGATGTGGTGGTGCACATAGATACCCAAACATTCGAAGAAGTTTCAGTTGGATAATCCCAACTAGCCAAGGCCCCAAAACCTTACAACCTATGAAGTAAAGGGCCAATGGTTGAATCTAATCCTTGGTAGATGGGTAAGAATTGTTTGACACTAATACTTCCTTTGAAGAACAAAAATCATAGTCTTAATTCTCAGTCAATGAATAAACAATTTACCAAAGGTGTATCAAGGAATACCAAAGCAAATTCTAAAGCACTTAAAGTATATAATAAGTCTTCTCAAGCTACATCTTCGACTCATGTAACGAAGGAAAAATTTGGTGGTGGTGCGATGGATTATAACATTTTTGAGGATATGAATAAAATGTGAGTGAATGTGACACTATTTGAGATGGGTCGAATTCTTGAGAAAATAGAGTTGATAATCCAAACTTTCCCACCAAGTGCTCAATAAATTAAATCTAGTTCTTCACCTTCTGATTCTGGGAAAAACACATTGATTGTTCAAACTAAGGCTACTAGGCCTAATGAGGTTTTAATTGATGTATCAAGTATTGGAGTCCATTCATGATCACAAACACCACCATTCTTGTTGACATTTGATATATTTAATTATAAAGTGCATAACTACTTACATTATTCTAGTGCTTCAACTAACATTATGCATTTTTCAATCTGTAAAAAGATCAATCCAGTAAATGCCCCAGTAGTCAATCTCTGAAATAGTTCATTGTTGATTGTTAATACTCTCGGTGGTGGGAAATAGGAATATCTCAAGATATTCCTGGCAATGCAGAAATTTCCCCATTTGGGACATTACAGTGGTATCGGAGCTTCAAACTTGGCTCAGCCTATGAAGTTTGAATTCCATAGAAGAAGAGATCAAAATGATGCAGACGATTATATTGATCTCATCAGTTTTCAGATCCAGCAAGAACCTCTCCAAGGAGGTTGAGGAGACAAAGGAAGGACCATACAATTCTTATTCTCACAAAAAAGTACAACAAAAGCATGGAGAGCACTTGGAATTAAAAACTCTAAGTGAGTATCTTGCTGAATATGGAGCAAACCCTAGAGTCTTCCAAGAGACTCTATCTTCTTCACACTTGTTCAGCAGGAAGAGGAAAGAACTTGGTGGTTCATCCATGGGAGGCATGCAAGGGTTTCTACCCTTGCTGATTTTTCTCAGATCTTGATCAGAATATTTGGCCAAAGGAGGGAGGGGCCCTCACCACTAGAGGCACATGCCAGCGCTGACACATTCATGAAGGAGCAGCCTTCACCTTCAGCTATTGAGGCAACCAGCACACTTGAGGAGGAGACTCTTGCAACAACACAAGATTATTCCAAATATCTCCAAGGTATGCATGAGTTTGAATCTATCATGAGGGATTGAACATTATTGCATGCTGATTGTCTTGAAAAGGGAAATTTTACTGCACTGTGCCATTTTGGAGGAAAATAAACCCTGATCATCCTCATGCACTATTGATGAGCCATGCATCACATGTGAGGGTGGGGTTTTGAAATTTTTTCATGAAGGAGATTGCATTTCAATGTCCCATGAAATGCAAAGGGAGAAATTTGTTTTGGGACAATGGTAGCTCTTGTGAAGGAGGTACCAAGTGGCAGGATACTTACACCAAAGAGCATAGCCTTATGGATGGAGTGTGCCCAGTGGAAATGTGGAGGATCCATAACCCATAGCTCCCAGGATCATTCCACAATTGTTGCTCTTGATGGAAAAAGAGGAAAGTATGGGTGCATCATGATGGGGTGGCATTTCTCTTACCACTCATTATGTTCCCATTTCAAATTTATAATGGTGGAAGTATAGGGGAGCAACAAAAATTCTTGTTTCTCAGATTTGTTTTGGATGTTACGGGAGCAAGAGGAGGCACTAGCATAGTGCAAGAGGATTTCTCTTTGATCTTGGATGCCCAAGCAGCACTTTCTTCATGGGAAGAGCTCTACATTTGTAGCAACATTATGGGAGGATTATTTGGAAGAGATCCATGTCAAAGAGG
This sequence comes from Pinus albicaulis, assembly GCA_034641835.2. NCBI lineage: Eukaryota > Viridiplantae > Streptophyta > Pinopsida > Pinales > Pinaceae > Pinus > Pinus albicaulis. The sequence continues at coordinate 266,642,659 of CM076573.1, forward strand.
GGAGCATTGGAATTGACAGTGGCCCTAATCCAAAGGCCAGCAGCGTTGTCACTTGAGAGCTTGGATTACTTGATGGAGTGTTATCAAAGCCACTTCACAAGTGATATACTTTGGAGGCATGTAGGTGATGAGCATGAAGGATTAATGGAGGGGAGCACTCCTTACTACATTTGACTTTCTTGGCTTGGTTGCATAAGCACAAGAAGAGGGATCTACATGCAATGTTTATGGGTTCTTCTTTCATGCATTCCCATGCATATTATTCATTGATGGAGGAGTCCACTTGGGAGGGCTTCCTAATGGTTGCATATCAGAATATGGACATATGCATAGCCCAAGGATGATGAGATGGTTGGCACAACCACTTCCCTACTATGTTGCAGTCAGGGGGACTTTTCACTTGAGCCATTTCATCTCAAAGGCCGAAGTACATGATGAGCGAGGTAACTTTTTGTGACATGCCTTGTATTCTCTTATCTTTATGAGTAGCATATCAGATCAAGAGGGATCCTTCCTTCTTTCACATTGTGTTTTGTTTTACTTATGGTTCATTGCAGCAAAATGATGGCTATTTCAGCAGTGGTTTGTGGGGGAAAGCCACATAGTTTTGGTGTGCACCTTTGGTACCAAATTTCGTTTTCATGATCACATCTTGCAGGATGAAGGTGGCAGAAAACAAGTGGCTGAAAGGACACTTGTTACTTTCTATTTTGAGGCAGGCCAATGATGCCCTACGCTGGTTCCATGCATGGAACTATATTTCACCTCCTTGTTCTTATAATTTTATGCTTCCATATGTTGCTGGTGGAACGTTGTTCAGAGGAAGCACTGTCTTGGAGGAGGGAAATAAATTGGAGATGCCCATTGGGAGTGTGATTCTCCCTTACTTTTCATGTTGTATGTTTCAGGAGAAGCAATGGGCAGCCCATGATTTCCAAACTTCATCTCTTTCCTTCATGTGGGAGGACCTATTTGGAGAGATTGAATTTTTGGAGGAGGCACTTCATGGTTTTTATGTTTGATGGGTGGCTTGGGTCTCTTTGAAGACCATTTAATTTCAGCTATATATCAGCAGCAACCCCATATGTATGATGAGGAGGGATAGACTCATTGGGTGGAAGTGCCCTTTGGAAGAGAAGACCTCCATTTCTTCTGCAACACATGCTTCAAGGGGAGTATGGAAGATGATATGGTCACCATGTGCAGCCATGTGTTTTTCCCATGAGGTGGACCATATGTTGTTTGGATGCCATATGTGGATGAATTCCAAATCATCACATATGAGATGATTTGGGCCAGCTTGATTTGCAGCATTGGAGGAGAGGTCCTTGGGGATCTAGACTTCATCTTGACTCTTGAAAGCAACACTATTGCAGCCCAAGTTCAGCTTTCACTCCACATTCATTATAAGTGGAGAAGATGACAATGTGAGGTAGGCTATGAAGCTTACCAAGTTCAGAAATTTAGCCCACCTATTTCTCATGAGCATAAGGTGGAGAAGCACTTTCAGGAGTTTCCTAGTTGGAGGGTGACTCATTTTTCTTGGTTGATTGATCGAGGGATGGAGGATTTACATGAGGCTATTTCAGATTCCATGCCTTGAGTAGAAGACATTTTCAGTTCATCCTTGCTCTTTCTTGAGAACAAGCAAGTTTTGGGAGGGGAGGACTATAATGTTCCAAATTTTGCAATAAAGTATTTGGAATATTAATCTTGCTTTTATTTTAATAAAAGGAATAAAATGGGTGAGGGAACCCATGTATCAATTTAATAAACACTCCTAAGGGGAAAAAAGGTGTGAAAAGGGCCAAAGGCAAGTGAGCTAGACCATGGTTGACCAAAGTCAACAACGTACCTTAAGAGGGGAAGCTTGCACAAGAAGATTGCGTAGTTGCAGTGGAGGGAAAAATTGAATGAGAGAAACCCTAAAGTAAGTGGGGTTCATGCATACATTGCATAAAAGATGAAGGAGATCCATTGTGGAGATCATCTTTGGAGATAGAATTTGAATTTGAAGCTCTCTTCAACTTTGTGCTTCTTAGCACAAGAGGGATTCTTGTTTAGAAATTCCCTTCTCTTCCATGGGAGGCCACGAAGAGATTTCTCTTCATCTTCCTCACATCATGGCTTTTTTGGAAATATGATGTAGAGTGTTTTCCTTGATGGCAACCTACTTGATAAAGTTGATGGCAACCTATTTGATGAAGTTGTTCTTGATGGAAACCTACTTGAATGAGTTAAAGGGGGGATTGTTGGCAATATGATACAATGTATTGACTTTGATGAAGATACAATTCAAAAAGTGCTAGAATAATGTTGAACAAGGTATGTCGCAAGGCATACGCGGTTTTATTAAGGAGAAGTCGCATATGTACGCGTAAATTAACGTTCCAAGTCGCGTATGCCAATTTGCGCTCTAATTTTATAAAACCAGGGGGTATTACCATGGTATTGGCCCAAATTATTGAGCGCTTGATTATTTATTTGATCCCGTCTAGGAATACCATCAGAAGTGGTGTGGTTTTGGCTCATGGTATTGACAAAGGCTAAATCTATTTAAGGAGAAGAAAATCAAAGTGCAAGAGGAGGAGCAAGTGTCTGGGCTTTAATGAATACTTCACTCTGAAGTATATCTGCATGGTTGAACTCTGTTCTTAATTGATAGATCTGAATCTATGATGCACCTATGAATATGGTGAAGGTTCAAGATCTCTAGATCTAGAAATGAAGGATGATCTGAAAAAAAGTGATGAAGACCTGGCACAAATCTGATGAAGAAATTGAAAAAAATATGGGTAAGTTCATAGATCTGATCTGTTCTACAAAGTTTATCTTTTATATATCTATACGCAAGTTCATTTCATGAAAATCGTGTGTATACGTGGATCTGATGAAATAAAAGTGTGTATGGGCGGTTAGGGTTTTCTGAGAAATGCACAGATGTATACGCGGGTTCGTTTCATGAAAAGCGCGTGTATACGCGGGTCTGATTAAATAAAAGCGCATATGGTATCTGAACTAATGATTGCTCAAGGTTGAATGTGTTTCTACATATCTATTATGAAGTCTGGTTTATCTCTGATATTATGGTTACAGTGGTTTCACTATTCTGTTTGAAGCATTGGGCGAAGTATATTTGTTGATAAGTGAAGAGTTGAGTTGAAGCTATTTGATCCAATTTGAAAATTGATGAAACGTGGTCTGTAGTGGTGTTGAGGGTCGAAGCCTTCAGTGAGGGGGTAGTATCTCCCTTCCAGTGGTAGCTGGTAAACGAGAATAGGGGGTTGTAGTTCCCTTCGAGGAGAGGCTGGTAAACGAGAGCAGGGGTTGTAGCTCCCTTCCAGGAAAGGCTGGTAAACGAGAAGGTTGTAGCCTTCTGTAGGTGGGTGCCTGCGTGCTGGTATGAGTCTGCGCTAGTACATGGTTGTAAGAAGTTTTCTTTATAATAAATATTGAAGGCTGAGACGACGGCAACGGTGGTTTTCTCCCGACTTGGGTTTCCACCTTAAATCCTGGTGTTCATGTGTGTTGCTTATGTGTGATGGTTTATTCTATTTTTACTGCACATGCTTACTGCTTAACATCTGATGAATAAATGATGCAATGATTTAAGAATCAAATTCATAATAAAAGCTCTGAGCATACGCGAGTTTCCTTAAGGATATCTGTGTGTATACGCTAGTTTTTTTCTGTAAAGTAGCATATGGGTTTTGAGAAAAGAAAAGTAAAAATTTTATCAGTTAGCTCAAAATACCGATTCACCCCCCCTCTCAGTATTTTTCCCAACAATTGGAATGAGAGCAGGTCCTTCTGAAAAAGCTTAGCCGCTAGAAGGAAGATCAAGCAAGATGAGCAATCAAGATGGAACAACATCTATCAAGCCTCCACTCTTTAATGGAAGCAATTTAATCTTCTAGAAAACAAGGATGAGATCCTATCTTCAGTCTATGGGAACAGATGTATGGTCCATTATTGAACAAGGATATAAATATCCAGCTACAATACCAACAGATCCGACTGAAAAGAAGAATTATGTATCAAATGCAAAGGCGGTCAATGCTATAACAGGAAGTCTGACCGAATCTGAATTTGTCAAAGTCATGCAGCTAAATACAGCAAAGGAAATGTGGGACAAAATCATTCTAAGTTATGAAGGTGATGCAAAGGTAAAAAGTGCAAAACTCCAAACTCTCATAATTGAATATGAAAATTTGAAGATGCATAGTGATAAGAGTATTGCCAGTTTCTTTTTACGTGTTGATGATGTTGTAAATCATATGAGAAATATGGGAGAAACAATAACCTAATCCACTTTGGTTGAGAAAATTTTAAGATCGCTAACAGCAAAATTTGAGTCAAAAGTTTCTGCTCTTGAAGAAAAACAGGATGTTCAAAATCTTACTGTGGTACAACTTCATGGCATACTAACCGCATATGAAATGAGAAGAGGAGGACCATCTGAAGTCAAAGAGGCTGTCTTCAGAGCTTCTACAGAAGGGAAAGAAGTACAAGAAGCAGAAGGATCAGGATATATCTCAGAAGAAGATGAGGCAAATTTTGTAAAGAAACTCCAACTTGGCACAAGACGGTTCAGAGGTAAGCTTCCTTTCAAATTCTTTGAGTGTGGAAGAATTGGGAATTATGCTGCTAAATGTCCTCATAAAGAAACACTTGCAAAAGGGAAGGAAGTAGCAAGAAGGAATAAGAATCGGTTTAACACTAGAAAAAGTTACTATACTTATGAAGACAGTGACGGGTTATCTGATAGTGAGGAAAAATGTGAACAAGATCTTAGACTTCTCATGGCATTTGAATCTAGAGAAGAAAATGATACTTTTATGGATGCTCTAGAGGACAATGACTTTCTTGAAGAAAAAAATCAACTCAAAATACGCTTAGAAGAAAGTAAAATACTCTTAGAAGAAAGGAAAATAACCATAGAGACTCTAGAAAAGTAGGTTGAAGAAGCAAAGAAACACATTGAGAAATTAGAATGTGAAGTGGTAAGTCTAAGAAAATATTTTGAGAAAGTAAAGACTCTGAATCTTAGATTTGCTAAATGATATGAAACCTTAGATGAGATTATCAAGGTACAACGTTCTCCTCTTATAAAGACAGGTCTTGGATATACCGGAGAATCTTCTCAGGCTTCAGCACCAAATTATCTAAAAGAAGCTACAGCTAGTTTACAAAATTATGCCACTCAGCAAGGGAATAAAGAATCATTACAGGTAAAGCATGATCATCTCAATTCAAAGAACACTAACATGAATATCTCTCAAAGAAACACTAATCAACAGGTAAATCCAAGTAGAAGATTTCATGATCGTAGAAATTTCTTCTTCAATGGACAATGTTTCTCATGTCACAATTTTGGTCATAAAGTTGTTCAATGTGTTGCATATAAAACCATCATGACTAGATAAGCAAGAAAGAAAAAGATTGAATTTGTGAAGAATACCTATAACAACTTTTCTCCTCTTCTAAATTAAGTTGAATGTGCTTATTGCAATAACTTTGGGCATGAAGAATCTGAATGCAGGAGCAAAATTCAGCCAAAAGAGCATTATCCTTCAAATTCCAAAGTATGGAAAAAGAAGGAATTACAGGTTGAAAATTGTGGCATAGTGTTATTTACAGAAGGTGAATAAAATCAATGGTACATTGATAGTGGATGCTCAAGACACATGACAGGTGACAAAAACAAACTTCTTGCATATAATGCTCTAGAAAAGGAAAAGAAAGTTACATTTGGAAATGATACTCCTGTTGTAATTAAAGGAGAAGGGTCTGTGTTTTTAAAAGAAAAGGCGAAGGCTAATGATGTCATGTATGTGGATGGTTTAAGGCATAACCTGTTAAGTGTAAGTCAAATGTGTGATCAAGGAACTGAAGTTGTCTTTAGTTCAAAAGAATGTGTGGTTCGTGATCTTGATACAGGTAAAACAATTATAAAAGTTAAAAGAACTCCAAGAAACCTGTATGTATTGAAGAACTGCAAAGAACAATGTTACTTAAGTCAATCTTCAGAAAACTGGCTATGGCATAGAATGTTGGGGCATCTAAGCTTCTCTCAAATCAACAAATCAAGCAGACTTAATGTTGTTTGTGGTCTTCCCAATATTACTCTACCTGAAAGTATCATATGCAAATCTTGCCAATTCGGCAAGCAGACCAGAGTGCAATTTAATGCCAAGGAAGGATCGTGAAGTAGGCCTCTTGAACTCATTCATACTGACATATGTGGACCTATGAGGAAAAAGTCACCTAGTGGTGAACAATACTATATCTTATTTATTGATGATTTCTCTAGAATGTGTTGGATTGGGTTGCTTAAACACAAAGACGAAGCATTTGAGAAATTTTAGATCTTCAAGGCTCTGGTTGAAAATGAATTAGATCTAAAACTCAAATGTCTTAGATCTGATCGAGGAGGATAATATAATTCAAACGAATTCCTTGAATTTTGTGAACAACATGGCATAAAAACACAGTTCTCTGTAGCTGGCACTCCACAACAAAATGGCGTAGCAGAAAGAATGAATAGAACAGTTCAACAAATGGCTAGAGCTATGCTTGATGATTCTGGAACACCTGACACATTTTGGGGAGAAGCAGCACATACAGTCGTAAACATTCTCAACAAGGCACATGTTCGTGTAAATAGTGACAAAACTCCATATGAACTCTGGTATGGTAATTCTCCCTCTGTGAAGCATTTTAGATTTTTTGGAAGTAAATTCTTTATCAAAAATAATGATGAAAAACTTGGCAAGTTTGAACCTAGAGCGGATGAAGGAATACTTCTTGGTTACTCCTCTACGAGTAGAGCCTATAAATGTTACAATAAAATACTTTGGAATATTGTTGAATGTATTGATGTTGTTATTGATGAGTCTCCTGCATCCCCAAAAGAAGAAAAACAAATAACAAATGAAGACGATGGTGACTTATGTCCTTTTTCATCAAATAGCAATGATATAGACAGTGAACCCAATGAAGAACCTGAAGATGATTTATCTAAAAAAGCTCCATCCAGATATGTTCAAAAGAATCATCCAGAATCTCAAATTTTGGGAGATAAGGGATCAGGTGTACAAACAAGAAGGACTCTTGTGGGATCTTCTAGCTATCTGGCATTTCTATCCACTATTGAACCGCACAATGTCAATCAAGCTAGCAAAGATGAATGTTGGGTTCAAGCCATGAATGAAGAGCTTGATCAAATTGAAAAGAATCACACTTGGGAATTAGTACCAAGACCTCATAACAAAAATGTCATTGGAACTAAATGGATATTCAAAAACAAGTTAAATGAAAATGGGGATGTTGTAAGAAACAAAGCTAGACTTGTTTGCAAGGGGTACACTCAACAAGAAGGTATAGACTTTGAAGAAACTTTTGCTCCTGTAGCTAGACTTGAAGCAATAAGAATGTTTCTTGCCTTTTCAAGTTTTCAACAAATCAAAGTTTATCAAATGGATGCTAAATCTGCATTTCTCAATGGTGATCTAGAAGAAGAAGTTTATATAGAACAACCAGAAGGATTTATTTTGGGAAATGATGAAAATCTTGTTTGTAGACTTAAAAAGGCTCTATATGGTCTCAAACAAGCTCCAAGGGCATGGTATTATCGTCTTGACAAATATCTTCATCAACAAGGATTTTCAAAGGGGTCTACTGATAGCAACTTATACACAAAAACTGAAAATGACAAACTATTGATTGTGGTTGTATATGTTGATGATATCATTTTTGGAAGCAATGAAGAATCTATGAGTCAGAAATTTGCTTCAGCTATGCAGCAAGAATTTGAAATGTCTTTACTTGGGGAACTAACATTCTTTCTTGGCTTTCAAGTGCATCAAACTACAGATGGTATATTCTTATCACAAGCAAAATACCTTAAGCAATATCTGAAGAAGTATGGCATGGAAGAGTGCAAACCTGTAAGTACACCAATGATAACCGGATGTAACCTCAGTTCTCATGATGATTCTCCCACGGTGAATCAACCAGAATACAGATCTATGATAGGAAGTCTACTTTATCTCACCGGGACTAGACCAGACATTATGCATGCAGTTGGGATTGTTGGACGATTCCAAGCTAATCCAAAAGAGTCTCACCTTCAAGCTGTCAAAAGAATATTCAAATATATACAAGGAACTCAAGACTTTGGACTATGGTATCCAAAGAATGCTGATCTTACTCTTCATGCTTACACTGATGCAGATTGGGCTGGAAATGTTGATGATCGGAAAAGCACTAGTGGTGGTGCATTCTATATGGGGCCTCGGCTAGTATCTTGGTTCAGCAAGAAGCAAAACTCTATTGCCTTATCTACAGCAGAAGCAGAATATGTGGCTGCCGCATCATGTTGCACTCAACTTCTTTGGATGATGCAAACCTTACAATACTTTCAAATCAAATGTTCACCTCCTATCTCCATCATGTGTGATAATACAAGTGCCATCAGCATCTCAAAGAATCCTGTTATGCATTCCAAGACCAAGCACATTCCCATCAAGTATCACTTTTTACGTGAACAAGTGCTTGAACAAAAGGTGATGTTGGAGTATGTTCCCTCCAAAGAACAAGTTGCTGATATACTGACCAAACCTCTGCCCAGGGAAGCGTTCGAATATCTCAGAAAGAAGCTGGGAGTAGTCTTTGCCATGCAGAAAATCAGAACTGCTTAAATTCAGAAGAATAAATTGGATACGTGGGTTTCCTGAAAGACAGTCGCATATATACACGAATTTATGGAAAGAAAACCACGTATGGTTAGTTGCTGACAAATTTTACTTGGGGTCAGCATTCTTTAACACAGCTGCAGTGTTGTTTGGTATCTCTAATGCTGTATGATATCCCTGGTGATGATTCATCTCTTATATTTCTCTTTCATTCTCTGATATTGGGTGAAGATGTCTTGATGATTTGCTGTTGAAAATGTTTAGGATGCACAAGCTAACGGGGAGATGAAGGAGTGAAATGGCTCAAGAATAGGTGCACAGTTTCAGGGGGAGCTTTAGCCTTGCTGAATGTAATGCATTGTTGGCATTATGATGATTCTGAAATATGATATCTCTTGAGGTCTTTTTGATAATTGGTTATAAAAATTCATATGTGTAATTTGATGAAAAGGCTATGACCTATGATGTAAATTGTAATATTCAGTCATGTAAAGGGCTTGTTCAAGTTTGTAAACCCACTTGGTTGGGTAGTTGAGTCAAAATGTGTAAACCCACTTGATTGGGTACATGATTCATATATTTAAATACACTTTGTTGAAACTTTGATGTAATTATGAGTCCTTGGTTATAGAGTCATGTACTTCATTGAAAAATATGTTTGAAGATACAGCATGACCTCAGGGAGAGCATGGTAACTTCAGTGCACATCAGATCTACAGAGCTCTTCTTTCTACAAGAGAAGAAAAACCTTGTTTTGGTTTTGATCTGCCCTTTGCGCTTGATGTCAAAGGGGGAGAGTAGTATCATGGTGTTTGAATAGGGGGAGAATCGGTGCTTGCATAATGATTATAGCAATGATCAAACACCATCATGGTTGCCATCAAGTCCAAAGGGGGAGATTGTTGGCAATATGATGTAGATTGTTGTCCTTGATGGAAACCTACTTGATAAAGTTGATGACAACCTATTTGATGAAGTTGTTCTTGATGGAAACCTACTTGATGAGTTAAAGGGGGTATTGTTGGAAATATGATACAGTGTATTGACTTTGATGAAGATAAAATTCAGAAAGTGCCAGAATAATGTTGAACAAGGTATGTCACAAGGCATACGCGGTTTTATTAAGGAGAAGTTGCGTATGTACGCATAAATTAAAGTTCCAGGTCGCGTATGCCAATTTGCGCTCTAATTTTATAAAACCAGGGGGCATTACCATGGTATTGGCCCAAAGTATTGAGCGCTTGATTATTTATTTGATCCCGTCCAAGAATACCATCGGAAGTGGTGTGGTTTTGGCTCATGGTATTGACAAAGGCTAAATCTATTTAAGGAGAAGAAAATCATAGTGCAAGAGGAGGAGCAAGTGTCTAGGCTTTAATGAATACTTCACTCTGAAGTATATCTGCATGGTTGAACTCTGTTCTTAATTGATAGATCTGAATCTATGATGCACCTATGAATATGATGAAGGTTCAAGATCTCTAGATCTAGAAATGATGAATCTCTAGGATGATCTGAAAAGAAGTGATGAAGACCTGGCACAAATCTGATGAATAAATTGAAAAAAATCTGGGTAAGTTCATAGATCTGATCTTTTCTGCAAAGTTTATATTTTATAGATATATACGCAAGTTCGTTTCATGAAAAGCGCATGTATACGCAGATCTGATGAGATAAAAGCCCGTATGGGAAGTTAGGGTTTTTTGAGAAATGCACAGATGTATACGCGGGTTCATTTCATGAAAAGCACATGTATACACGGGTCTGATTAAATAAAAGCATGTATGGTATCTGAACTAATGATTGCTCAAGGTTGAATTTGTTTCTGCATACCTATTCTAAAGTCTGGGTTATCTATGATATTCTAGTTACAGTGGTTTCACTATTCTGTTTGAAGCATTGGGCGAAGTATATTTGTTGATAAGTGAAGAGTTGAGTTGAAGCTATTTGATCCAGTTTGAAAATTGATGAAACGTGGTCTGCAGTGGTGTTGAGGGTTGAAGCCTTCAGTGAGGGGGTAGTAGCTCCCTTCCAGTGGTAGCTCGTAAACGAGAGCAGGGGGTTGTAGCTCCCTTCCAGGAGAGGCTGGTAAACGAGAGCAGGGGTTGTAGCTCCCTTCCAGGAAAGGCTGGTAAACAAGAAGGTTGTAGCCTTCTACAAGTGGGTGCATGCGTGCTGGTATGAGTCTGCGCCAGTACATGGTTGTAAGAAGTTTTATTTATAATAAATATTGAAGGTTGAGATGACGACAACAATGGTTTTCTCCCGACTTGGGTTTCCACCTTAAATCATGGTGTTCATGTGTGTTGCTTATGTGTGATGGTTTATTCTGTTTTTACTACACATGCTTACTGCTTAACATCTGATGAATAAATGATGCAATGATTTAAGAATCAAATTCATAATAAAATCTCTGAGCATACGCGAGTTTCCATAAGGATATCCGTGTATATACGCTAGTTTTGTTCTGTAAAGTAGCGTATGGGTTTTGAGAAAAGAAAAGTAAAAAAATTATCAGTTAGCTCAAAATACTGATTCACCCCCCCCTCTCAGTATTTTTCCCAACAATTGGAATCAGAGCAGGTCCTTCTGAAAAATCTTAGCCGCTAGAAGGAAGATCAAGCAAGATGAGCAATCAAGATGGAACAGCATCTATCAAGCCTCCGCTCTTTAATGGAAGCAATTTAATCTTCTGGAAAACAAGGATGAGATCCTATCTTTATTCTATGGGAACAGATGCATGGGCCACTATTGAACAAGGATATAAATATCCAGCTACAATACCAACAGATCCGACTGAAAAGAAGAATTATGAATCAAATGCAAAGGCGGTAAATGCTATAACGGGAAGTCTGACCGAATCTGAATTTGTCAAAGTCATACAGCTAAATACAACAAAGGAAATGTGGGACAAAATCATTCTAAGTTATGCAGGTGATGCAAAGTTAAAAAGTGCAAAACTCCAAACTCTTAGAATTGAATATGAAAATTTGAAGATGCATAGTGATGAGAGTATTGCCAGTTTATTTTTACGTGTTGATGATGTTGTAAATCGTATGAGAAATATGGGAGAAACAATAACCGAATCCACTTTGTTTGAGAAAATTTTAAGATCGCTAACAGCAAAATTTGAGTCAAAATTTTCTGCTCTTGAAGAAAAACAGGATCTTCAAAATCTTATTGTGGTACAACTTCATGACATACTAACCGCATATGAAATTAGAAGAGGAGGACCATCTGAAGTCAAAGAGGCTGTCTTCAGAGCTTCTACAAAAGGGAAAGAAGTACAAGAAGCAGAAGGATCAGGATATATCTCAGAAGAAGATGAGGCAAATTTTGTAAAGAAACTCCAACTTGGCACAGGACGGTTCAGAGGTAAGCTTCCTTTCAAATGTTTTGAGTGTGGAATAATTGGGCATTATGCTGCTAAATGTCCTCATAAATAAACACTTGCAAAAGGCAAGGAAGTAGCAAGAAGGAATAAGAATCGGTTTAACACTAGAAAAAGTTACTATACTTATGAAGCTAGTGATGGGTTATCTGATAGTGAGGAAGAATGTGAGCAAGATCTTAGACTTCTCATGGCATTTGAATCTAGAGAAGAAAAGGATACTTTTATGGATGCTCTAGAGGACAATTACTTTCTTGAAGAAAACAATCAACTCAAAATAAGATTAGAAGAAAGTAAAATACTCTTAGAAGAAAGGAAAATAACCATGGAGACTCTGGAAAAGCAGGTTGAAGAAGCAAAGAAACACATTGAGAAATTAGAATGTGAAGTGGTAAGTCTAAGAAAAGATTTTGAGAAAGTAAAGACTCTGAATATTATATTTTCTAAAGGATCTAAAACCTTAGATGATATTATCAAGGTACAACGTTCTCCTCTTATAAAGACAGGTCTTGGATATACCGGAGAATCTTCTCAGGCTTCAGCACCAAATTATCTAAAAGCAGCTACAGCTGGTTTACAAAATTCTACCACTCAGCAAGGGAATAAAGAATCATTACAAGTAAAGCATGATCATCTCAATTCAAAGAACACTAACAGGAATATCTCTCAAAGAAACACTAATCAACAGGTAAATCCAAGTAGAAGATTTCATGATCGCAGAAATTTATTCTTCAATGGACAATGTTTCTCATGTCACAATTTTGGTCATAAAGTTGTTCAATGTGTTGCATATAAAACCATCATGACTAGAGAAGCAAGAAAGAAAAGGATTGAATTTGAGAAGAATACCTATAAAAACTTTTCTCCTCTTCTAAATGAAGTTGAATGTGCTTATTGCAATAACTTTGGGCATGAAGAATCTGAATGCAGGAGCAAAATTCAGCCAAAAGAGCATTCTCCTTCAAATTCCAAAGTATGGAAAAAGAAGGAATTACAGGTTGAAAATTGTGGCATAGCGTTATTTGCAGAAGGTGAAGAAAATCAATGGTACATTGATAGTGGATGCTCAAGACACATGACAGGTGACAAAAACAAACTTCTTGCATATAATTCTCTAGAAAAGGAAAAGAAAGTTACATTTGGAAATGATACTCTTGTTGTAATTAAAGGAAAAGGGTCTGTGTTTCTAAAAGAAAAGGTGAAAGCTACTGATGTCATGTATGTGGATGGTTTAAGGCATAACCTGTTAAGTGTAAGTCAAATGTGTGATCAAGGAACTGAAGTTGTCTTTAGTTCAAAATAATGTGTGGTTCGTGATCTTGATACAGGTAAAACAATTATAAAAGGAAAAAGAACTCCAAGCAACCTGTATGTATTGAATAACTGCAAAGAATAATGTTACTTAACTCAATCTTCAGAAAACTGGCTATGGCATAGAAGGTTGGGGCATCTAAGCTTCTCTCAAATCAACAAATCAAGTAGAATTAATGATGTTCATGGTCTTCCCAATATCACTCTACCTGAAAGTATCATATGAAAATCTTGCCAATTCGGCAAGCAGACCAGAGTGCAATTTAATGCCAAGGAAGGATCATCAAGTAGGCCTCTTGAACTCATTGATACTGACATATGTGGACCTATGAGGAAAAATTCACCTCGTGGTGAACAATACTATATCTTATTTATTGATGATTTCTCTAGAATGTGTTGGATTGGGTTGCTTAAACAAAAAGACGAAGCATTTGAGAAATTTCAGATCTTCAAGGCTCTGGTTGAAAATGAATTATATCTAAAAATCAAATGTTTTAGATTTGATCGAGGAGGAGAATATACTTCAAATGAATTCCTTGAATTTTTTGAACAACATGGCATAAAAAGACAGTTCTCTGTAGCTGGCACTCCACAACAAAGTGGCGTAGCAGAAAGAATGAATAGAACACTTCAACAAATGGCTAGAGCAATGCTTGATGATTCTGGAACACCTGACACATTTTGGGGAGAAGCAGCACATATAGCGGTAAACATTCTCAACAAGGCACATGTTCGTGTAAATAGTGACAAAACTCCATATGAACTCTGGTATGGTAATTCTCCCTCTGTGAAGCAATTTAGAGTTTTTGGAAGTAAATTATTTATCAAAAATAATGATGAAAAACTTGGCAAGTTTGAACCTAGAGCGGATGAAAGAATACTTCTTGGCTACTCCTCTACGAGTAGAGCCTATAAATGTTACAATAAAAGACTTCAGAAGATTGTTAAATGTATTGATGTTGTTATTGATGAGTCTCCTGTGGTCCCAAAAGAAGAAAAACAAATAACAAATGAAGACGATGGTGACTTATGTCCTTTTTCATCAAATAGAAATGATATAGACAGTGAACCCAATGAAGAACCTGAAGATGATTTATCTGAAAAAGCTCCATCCATATATGTTCAAAAGAATGTCCAAAATCTCAAATTTTGGGAGATAAAGTATCAAGTGTACAAACAAGAAGGACTCTTGTGGGATCTTCTAGCTATCTGGCATTTCTATCCACTATTGAACCGCACAATGTCAATCAAGCTAGCAAAGATGATTGTTCGATTCAAGCCATGAATGAAGAGCTTGATCAAATTGAAAATAATCACACTTGGGAATTAGTACCAAGACCTCATAACAAAAATGTCATTGGAACTAAATGGATATTCAAAAACAAGTTAAATGAGAATGGGGATGTTGTAAGAAACAAAGCTAGACTTGTTTGCAAGGGGTATACTCAAAAAGAAGGTATAGACTTTGAAGAAACTTTTGCTCCTGTAGCTAGACTTGAAGCCATAAGAATGTTTCTTGCTTTTTCAAGTTTTCAACAAATCAAAGTTTATCAAATGGATGTTAAATCTGCATTTCTCAATGGTGATCTAGAAGAAGAAGTTTATATAGAACAACCAGAAGGATTCATTTTTGGAAATGATAAAAATCTTGTTTGTAGACTTAAAAAGGCTCTATATGGTCTCAAACAAGCTCCAAGGGCATGGTATTATCGTCTTGACAAATATCTTCATCAACAAGGATTTTTAAAGGGGTCTGCTGAAAGAAACTTATACACAAAAACTGAAAATGACAAACTATTGATTGTGGTTGTATATGTTGATGATATCATTTTTGGAAGCAATGAAGAATCTATGAGTCAGAAATTTGCTTCAGCTATGCAGCAAGAATTTGAAATGTCTTTACTTGGGGAACTAACATTCTTTCTTGGCTTTCAAGTGCATCAAACTACAGATGGTATATTCTTATCACAAGCAAAATACCTTAAGCAAATTCTGAAGAAGTATGGCATGGAAGAGTGCAAACCTGTAAGTACACCAATGATAACCGGATGTAACCTCAGTTCTCATGATGATTCTCCCACGGTGAATCAACCAGAATACAGATCTATGATAGGAAGTCTACTTTATCTCACTGGGACTAGACCAGACATTATGCATGCAGTTGGGATTGTTGGACGATTCCAAGCTAATTCAAAAGAGTCTCACCTTCAGGCTGTCAAAAGAATATTCAAATATCTACAAGGAACTCAAGACTTTGGACTATGGTATCCAAAGAATGCTGATCTTACTCTTCATGCTTACACTGATGCAGATTGGGCTGGAAATGTTGATGATCGGAAAAGCACTATTGGTGGTGCATTCTATATGGGGCCCCGATTAGTTTCTTGGTTCAGCAAGAAGCAAAACTCTATTGCTTTATCTACAGCAGAATCAGAATATGTGGCTGCCACATCATGTTGCACTCAACTTATTTGGATGATGCAAACCTTACAATACTTTCAAATCAAATGTTCACCTCCTATCTCCATCATGTGTGATAATACAAGTGCCATTAGCATCTCAAAGAATCCTGTTATGCATTCCAAGACCAAGCACATTCCCATCAAGTATCACTTTTTACGTGAACAAGTGCTTGAACAAAAGGTGAAGTTGGAGTATGTTCCCTCCAAAGAACAAGTTGTTGATATACTGACCAAACCTCTGCCCAGGGAAGCATTCGAATATCTCAGATAGAAGCTGGGAGTAGTCTCTGCCATGCAGAAAATCGGAACTGCTTAAATTCAGAAGATTAAATTGGATACGCGGGTTTCCTGAAAGACATTTGCGTATATACACGAGTTTATAGAAAGAAAACCGTGTATGGTTAGTTGCTGACAAATTTTACTTGGGATCAGCATTCTTCAGCACAGCTGCAGTACTGTTTGGTATCTCTGATGCTGTATGATATCTCTGGTGATGTTTCAGCTCTTATATTTCTGTTTCATTCTATGATATTGGGTGAAGATGCCTTGATGATTTGCTGTTGAAAGTGTTCAGGATGCACAAGCTAAGGGGGAGATGAAGGAGTGAAATGGCTCAAGAATAGGTGCACAGTTTCAGGGGGAGCATTAGCCTTGCTGAATGTAATGCATTGTTGGCATTATGATGATTCTGAAATATGATCTCTCTTGAGGTCTTTTTGATATTGGTTATAAAAATTCATATGTGTAATTTGATGAAAAGGCTATGACCTATGATGTAAATTGTAATATTCAGTCATGTAAAGGGCTTGTTCAAGTTTGTAAACCCACTTGGTTGGGTAGTTGAGTCAAAATGTGTAAACCCACTTGATTGGGTACATGAGTCATATATGTAAATCCACTTGGTTGGATCTTTGATGTAAGTATGAGTCCTTGGTTATAGAGTCATGTACTTCATTGAAAAATATGTTTGAAGATTCAGCATGAACTCAGGGGGAGCATGGTAACTTCAGTGCACATCAGATCTACAGCGCTCTTCTATCTACATGAGGAGAAAACAACCTTGTGTTGGTTTTGATCTGCCCTTTGCCCTTGATGTCAAAGGGGGAGAGTGACATGGTGTTTGAATAGGGGAGAATATCATTATGCTTAATGTATCTATCTGTTGTGGTGATCAAACACCATCATGGTTGCCATCAAGTCCAAAGGGGGAGATTGTTGGAAATATGATGCAGAGTGTTGTCCTTGATGGCAACCTACTTGATAAAGTTGATGGAAACCTATTTGATGAAGTTGTTCTTGATGGAAACCTACTTGATGAGTTAAAGGGGGGATTGTTGGCAATATGATACAATGTATTGACTTTGATGAAGATACAATTCAGAAAGTGCCAGAATAATGTTGAACAAGGTATGTCACAAGGCATACGTTGTTTTATTAAGGAGAAGTTGCGTATGTACGCGTAAATTAACATTCCAAGTCGCGTATGCCAATTTGCGCTCTAATTTTATAAAACCAGGGTGCATTACCATGGTATTGGTCCAAAGTATTGAGAGCTTGATTATTTATTTGATCCCATCCAGGAATACCATCGGAAGTGGTGTGGTTTTGGCTCATGGTATTGACAAAGGCTAAATCTATTTAAGGAGAAGAAAATCATAGTGCAAGAGGAGGAGCAAGTGTCTGGACTTTAATGAATACTTCAATCTGAAGTATATCTACATGGTTGAACTTTGTTCTTAATTCATAGATCTAAATCTATGATGCACCTATGAATATGATGAAGGTTCAAGATCTATAGATCTAGAAATGATGAATCTCTAGGATGATCTGAAGAGAAGTGATGAAGACCTGGCGCAAATCTGATGAAGAAATTGAAAAAAATATGGGTAAGTTCATAGATCTGATCTGTTCTACAAATTTTATCTTTTATAGATCTATACGCAAGTTCGTTTCATGAAAAGCGCGTGTATACACGGATCTGATGAAATAAAAGCGCGTATGGGAAGTTAGGATTTTCTAAGAAATGCACAGATGTATACGCGGGTTCGTTTCATGAAAAGAGCGTGTATACGTGGGTCTGATTAAATAAAATCACGTATGGTATCTGAACTAATGATTGCTCAAGGTTGAATGTGTTTCTGCATATCTATTCTGAAGTCTGGGTTATCTCTGATATTCTGGTTACAGTGGTTTCACTGTTCTGTTTGAAGCATTGGGCGAAGTATATTTGTTGATAAGTGAAGATTTGAGTTGAAGCTATTTGATCCAGTTTGAAAATTGATGAAACGTGGTCTGCAGTGGTGCTGAGGGTCGAAGCCTTCAATGAGGGGGTAGTAGCTCCCTTCCAGTGGTAGCTGGTAAACGAGAGCAGGGGGTTGTAGCTCCCTTCTAGGAGAGGCTGGTAAACAAGAGCAGGGGTTGTAGCTCCCTTCCAGGAAAGGCTGGTAAACGAGAAGGTTGTAGCCTTCTGCAAGTGGGTGTCTGCGTGCTGGTATGAGTCTGTGCCAGTACATGGTTGTAAGAAGTTTTCTTTATAATAAATATTGAAGGCTGAGACGATGGCAGCAGTGGTTTTCTCCTGACTTGGGTTTCCACCTTAAATCCTGGTGTTCATGTGTGCTTCTTATGTGTGATGGTTTATTCTGTTTTTACTGCACATGCTTACTGCTTAACATCTGATGAATAAATAATGCAATTATTTAAGAATCAAATTCATAATAAAAGCTCTGAGCATACGCGATTTTCCTTAAGGATATCCGCGTATATACACTAGTTTTGTTCTGTAAAGTAGCGTATGGGTTTTGAGAAAAGAAAAGTAAAAAGTTTATCAGTTAGCTCAAAATACTGATTCACCCCCCCCCCCTCTCAGTATTTTTCCCAACAGGCTTGAGACCAAAGCATTCATCTTAAGCTACTGCGTTATTCTTGTAGCAAGAGAATGCTGGAGTTGTTGGTGTTGCAATGAGGGTTCTTCATCATCTCATTTTCGGAGCTTGTTTTGTAGAGGAGGAGCCATCTCTATCTCTAGGAGATTAGTAAAGGAGATCTTGAAGCTTCTATTGCAGATCTTGGCATTGGGCCATATGTTTTCTCTCATGCCCAGCGCAGTCTCCTTCCCTTACAGCGTTATCTTCAGAGGTGGCTTGCACAAGGGATTCATTTTGTGCACTAGAGAGTGCAATCTTCAGTAAGGGGATCAACCCCTTTACTTTGGAGATCATTGGAGGGGGTACCATGGTTTATCGCATCATCTAATCCCTTCTCCTATGTTGTATTATATTTGAGTTGCAGTAGCTACACTGCAACTCCGACATTTTTTCTATTTTATGTATTTTAGCCAATCCCTTGGAGGATTGATGCAATAATGTTTTCTAGGGTTGATATCTTGCTCCCCCATCTTTATTTGATCTCTTATTTCTGTATCTTCATATTTATATCAGCTTGCAGTCATTTTTGCTCATAGACTGTGCAGTTATAGAGTAGCTGGGTTTATCCAGCAATGTATTCTCTTGTTTATGTACATTTTCCTGAGAGGCTGATTTCACTTACCTTGAGAGGTATTTTCCTCAAGGATCTTGTATAATATTTTCTGCTTTAAATTATGTATCATATTTTTACTCTTCTGCCATTATATGATGCATTATTCACTGCTGTTCATATTGGAGGTTTAATACTACTGAAGGGTTTCTCATTGAGCACTATTTCCGTATACTTGTTGATGGCAAACATGAATAACCTGCTTAGGGTTATTTCTTTGAGCTTATATTCTGTAGGGAGTTGGTATCAGATATGTTCCAAGGCATCCCTGCATTGTATTACCTTATTTTCACATGGGCTTCCTTATACAACGTCCTCATGGACATCTGTTGCATAAATTCCTTGAAGGGAATTATTAGCTCTTGACAAGTTATATTGGCAAAGTTTGCTAGTGGGCCAGGTAGCCTCTGGATCTCATTATTCCTTGTGAATATGAAATATGTAGTAAATTCCCCAGTATTCGATCTCTGAAATAGTTCATTGTTGATTGTTAATACTCCCGGTGGTGGGAAATAGGAATATCTTAAGATATTCCCGGCAATGCAGAAATTTCCCCATTTGGGACATTACAGATGCCTTATCTGTACGAGGAAGGTCCCAAAACATAAATGAGAATAAGGTTTCGAGTGGGAGATATAAATCTCCTGTAAATTTTGTAAAGGTGTGCTAGAAATGCGGAAAGGAAGGGCACTACAAAAAGGACTGCAAATCTAAAGCTTCTGAGAAAGGAAAGGGATCTGGTGATACTCCTTCTACAGAGGCAAAAACCACCTCGAATGAAGGTGGGGATGTGTATTTGGCTTCTTCTTTAAATACACATGTAGATCATGAGTCATGGTTGATTGACTCGGGTGCATCCTTTCACTTCACTCCCCATAGGGAGTGGTTCTGCGAGTATGAGAAATATGATGGCGGTGGTGTCTTCCTAGGGGATGATAGGAAGGCTATAATCATCGAACGTGGAAAATTCAAGCTGAAGCTGCAAGGTGGAAGGATTAGAACACTTCCTGGTGTTCTACACATTCCTACATTGGCTAGAAATCTTATTTTTGTAAGCAAGATGAATGATGCGGGTGTAAAAACAGTGTTCGAAAAGGATACCTGTAAGATGGTTTGGGGAGAACTGGTATTAATGTGGGGAGTTTGGATTGGAACTCTGTACAAGCTTCACGGTAGCACTATTATTGATGGGTGCAACAGTTATGTGGTTCCTGAAAGTGGAGTGGAAAGCCTAGTAGTCTCTAGAGAAAAGACCATGCTATGGCATCAAAGGCTTGGACATATTGGAGAGAAGGGCCTTCAGATACTACATGGAAATGGTATGGTAGAAGGTATGACTAATTGCTCTCTGGATTTTGATTTCTGTGAACATTGTGTATATAGGAAGTAGAATTGGGTGAGTTTTCCTTCTGGTGCTAAGATGGCGAACAAGATATTAGAGCTTGTGCACAGTGACGTGTTTGGACCTATGTCGGTTCCATCACTGGGTAAGTCTGTGTACTATGTTTCATTCATAGATGACTTCTCAAGGAATACATGGATATATTTCTTGAGGAATAAATCTGAAGTCTTTGACAGATTTAAAGAATTTAAGGCTCTGGTGGAAAACCAGACAGAGAAGAAGATAAAGGTGTTGAGGACAGATAATGGTGGGGAATTATGCAAGAAGAAATTTGAAGAGTTCTGTAAGAAGTGTGGTATAGAACATCAGAAGACTACTCCATACACACCTCAACAAAATGGAGTTGCAGAAAGAATGAACAGAACGTTGATGGAAAAGGCAAGAATCATGCTCAATGGTACTAGGTTAGGACAAGAGTTCTAGGCAGAGGCAGTGGAGACTACATGTTACTTAGTTAACATATCCCCTTCATCAGCGTTGGAGGATAAGACTCCACATGAGGTATGGACTGATAAGAAACCCTCTCTTTCACATCTGAGGGTATTTAGATGCGATGCATATGTACATGTTCCAAAGAAGAAAAGTACCAAGTTGGATAATAAATTTGAAAGGTGCATCTTTATTGCGTGTAAGGATGGTTTAAAGGGTTACAAGCTTTGGAACCCAGAAATAAGGAAGGTTGTGTACATCTGAGATGTGGTGTTTAGAGAGGTGAAATATGTTGTTAAACATGAAATCCTACCAAAGGACCCTGAGGAGATAGAGTTTGAGCTAAAGGAGGATGAATCATACTCTACAATAGAAGAAGACTTAGAAGAGGAAGAGCCACAAACTCTAGCTGTGAGAAGATCAGCTCGGGAAAGAAGACAACCAGAAAGGTATATTCCATCTGCTTTTTGTTCAAATTTTTCTTTAACTATAACTGATGATGATCCCAGAACTATCAGGGAGGTAGTAGATTCAGAGGATGGAAAACTCTGGAAGCTTTGGTTGATGAGGTATCCTTGTTTAAAAAATGAGGCATGGGATCTGGTGGAGTTGTCGACTAGAAGGAAGCCCATCAGGAGCAAATGGGTGTTTAAGAAGAAGATGAATGTAGAAGGCAAGGTGGAGAAATACAAAGCTAGGTTGGTAGCAAAAGGTTATTCCCAAGTGTCGGGAATTGATTTTGGTGATATTTTTTCTCCTGTTGCCAAAGTTACTTCTATTAGATTACTTTTATCTGTTGTTGCTGCATTTTATTTTGAGGTAGAACAGATGGATGTGAAGACAACATTTCTTCACGAGGATCTGGAAGAGGAGATCTACATGGAACAACCTAAAGGCTTTATGGTGAAGGGGAAGAAAGAACTATTATGTAGGTTAAATAAGTCTCCGTATGGGTTAAAACAATCACCAAGGATGTGGTATCAGAAATTTGATACCTACATACGGGGACTTGGCTTCACCAGAAGCAAGGAGGATCACTGTGTTTATTTTAAATTAATTGGTGATCGTGTTATTTATTTGGTCTTGTATGTGGATGATATGTTGTTGATTGGAAATGACGAAGAAATTATCCAAGATTTGAAGACCCAACTGTTCTCCAAATTCGACATGAAGGATATTGGTGATACAAACTATATTTTGGGCATGGAAATTAAGAGAGATCAGGTAAAGAGGAAGCTCTAGTTAAACCAGAGGAAGTATGTCGTGACTATATTGGAGAGGTTCAATATGAAGGATAGTAAACTGCTGAATGTTCTGATTCCTGTAGGTGTAAAGCTTTATGTTGAACAATGTCCCAAGACACAAGAAGAAGAAGAGGATATGTCCCGTGTTCCATATGCAAGCGCAGTGGGTAGCCTGATGTATGCAATGGTCTGTACTATACCAAACATTGCACATCCAATGGGAGTATTGAGCAGGTTTATGTAAAACCTAGGGAAGGAGAATTGGACAGCAGTGAAGCGGGTTTTCAGATATTTGCGTGGCACTAGTGATTATGGCTTGTGCTACCAAGAAATACCACGATTGAAAAGAGTGTTGGACATTCGTGGTTTTTTTGATGCAGAGTGGGTTGGAGATCTGGACCAAAGAAGATCTATAAGTGGGTATGTGTTTTTCCTATTTGGAGGTGTAGTCAGTTGGATGAGTAAAACAGCCTGTAGTGGCTCTTTCAACTATAGAGTAAGAATACATAGTAGCCACTCATGCTTGCAAGGAAGAATTTTGGTTGCAGATATTGTGTTCAAGTATGGGGTTGGTGCAGCAAGCTATAAGGATAGACTGTGATAGCCAAAGTGCAATTTTCTTGGCTAAGAACCCTACTTATCATTCAAATACAAAGCACATTGATGTTCAATATCACTTTGTGAGAGATATGGTTGAGGCTAAAAGGGTTTTGTTGGTAAAGGTGGACACCTTGAAGAATGTTTCATATGCATTGACGAAGTTTGTGAGCACTCAGAAGTTCTCTTGGTGTAGAGAAACAACGGGCATTGCAGAATTGGGCTAATGACTAAGCTCTCCTTTGGCCCCTTATGGAAAGAGAAGAACAAGTGGGAGAATCTTGGGTATGTTTTCTATTATTTCCATGACTAGTCACGAGCGGGGGGGCCACAAGGGGGGGCGGCAGCCCCCCCTGTTGGGGTTCGGGGCAGTGCCCCGGAAAAAAAAAATTTGGACCTTATTTTCTAGTGGGCGGACCCGTCCATGGTTTTGTGCATGGGTTTGCACATGGTTTTGGGGCATGATGGATTTTGGTCCCTAGTATTTTGTAGATCTAGTCAAGGGAACTACGGTTATGTTCTACTCCAGGGTTAATGGATTGGGGTTTATGTATGCTTCGGCATTTATATATATGTGTTGTAACACTAAAAGGAATATAATGAAAAATCAAGCTGGTCGTCTCGATTTGGGATCCAGGGGAAATCTCTGTGTTTATTTGTTTTATTTTTTATGCTCTCGCTATTGTTTATTTTCTGTTTTAAGATTCGTTTGTAGATAATTTATGTACAGGGTTAAAACCTACAGTGGTGGTGTAGGAAAAGAAGACAAAAGCAAAGATCAATATCTTTTTTGACCTAAGGAAGTTGAACGATGGAGGCTTACACGATCCTTTTCGCACCCCTTTCACAGATGAATTATTTCATAATGTCGGAGGTCAAGAAGCCTATTCATTTACGGAAGGGTTTTTAGGATATCATCATATAAGAATTGCACCTGAAGATCGACACAAGACCACATTTTCTATAGATTGGGGCTAATATCAGTATACAATAATTCCTTTTGGATTGAATAATTCACCTACTATATTTTCTAGAGTGGTGGTCTCATGTTTTAAGGAGTACATTCACAAATTTTAAGGCATATACTTGATGACTAGAAAATATTTGGATTGTTGAAAAAACATGTTGGGAGCTTGAGGCTTATTCTTAAAACTTGTAGAGAACATCAGATTTGTTTGAATCTCAAGAAGTGAATATTATGTGTACC
This sequence comes from Pinus albicaulis, assembly GCA_034641835.2. Taxonomy (NCBI): domain Eukaryota; kingdom Viridiplantae; phylum Streptophyta; class Pinopsida; order Pinales; family Pinaceae; genus Pinus; species Pinus albicaulis. The sequence continues at coordinate 266,666,935 of CM076573.1, forward strand.
TTTTTGCATATTGTTGGGACATGTTATTTTCAAGCAAGGAATCATGGTGGACCCTACGAAGATTGTTTTCATTGTGAACTTGGATCCACCTAAGATAGTAAGAAAGCTATGCACTACATTGGGACATATAGGATACTATAGAAAATTCATTAAGGGGCCTTGCACAAATCACTGCACCAATGGAAACATTATTGAAAAAAGATGTGAATTTTCAGTGGGATGAAGAATGCTAGAAGATCCTTGACATACTAAAAGATAATATGGTAACTGTGCATATTCTAGTATTTCCTGACTGGAATAAGTAATTCCATGTTCATGTCGGTGCTTCTTGCATAGCTTTAGGAGTGGTATTGGCACATCCCAGTGAAGGACAAATTGACCATCCTATAGATTTTACAAGTAGGAACTTGTCTAGAGCTGAGAAGAACTACACTACCACAGAAAGGGAAGGTCTAGGTATGGTGTATGCTCTCTAGAAATTCAGACATTATTTGTTGGGATCTGTTGTGACAGGGTCCCCTAAAGCTGCAAATTTTGTACAATTTTCTATATTTTTGGTATTAATTTGTCTAATGCAGGAGTTTTGGGCTGGGTCAAAGCCCCGAACACATTGTAATGGGTTAATGTTAGACCTAGAGTACGCAAACCATGGTTTGTGGACCAAAGGAAAGCATAGGCTAAGTCGTTATAAATAGATGAACATTTTGAGTTTAGAAGAAGAAGAATTAAGTCTGATGCTACGATCGAATTATTAGATCTGTTCTGGGTTGTTTTGGGTAAGGAATCCTACTGGTTGTGTGCACGGAGATCCTCAGTCCTTTTGTTTGTGGACCCTACTGGCTGTGTGCATGGGCTATGTTTTGGATTGTAACTGGGTTTTAGATGCTAATATATGCAGATATAGTTGAAGCATCTTGGTGTTATTTGGATCTATTTTGTTATTGTTGATGCAAACCTTTGGAATCTATTCAGAGCTGCGAATACATATTTTCTATATGTTTATGTGCAAATATATCTGTGTTATGGTATAAATTATATCTGTGATCTGCTATAAATGTGTTTATGATAGTAAGTGCTGGTAAATTTTTTATACGCACGTGGATGCGAAGTACTGACTAGATCTGTGCATGGTAATAACTCTGTTATGATTAATTATAGATTATAATGTTAACAAACCTGCGAATAGACCTGTTCTATGTTAACTTGACAAGTTGCGAACACATATCTGCTTGACTTACCTAATCTCTCCCTCAGGGTGTAGAAACCTGGTTCCAGCACCCTCCCATACTGCTTCGGGTGAGACTGTGGCCTACGCAAGTAGGTCACTGCCAAAAGGGCTAGTAGTATAGGGTTTTTTTGGCAAACCTTACCCTCCGAACCTGGGTCTAGACCCTTCAAGCCAAAAAATGGTTCTGTTGCTGGGACTAGGAGCATTTTGAGAGAGAGATTAGGTAATGCCAAGGGAGCATTAGAGACCTAAGAGGGTGGAAATTGAAGAGTGGTTTGAAAAATAGGTTTAGGAATTTGCTGTGAAGGAGAACCATAGAATGAAGTTGACGGCTGAAAAGTGGAAGAATAAGTACATCTTTACTAAGTTCTATGAAATTTTCTTTGTAAAATTTTTGAACAAGCTCCATGAGTGGTTGGCGAGGCTCATAGATTTCCAGACGTGTTGGAAGGAAGAGCGAGTCACGCAGTGGACTCCAGAGTTGATCTTGCAATTAGAAAGAACTGATAATACCATCACCCGTATGGTAGATCATTGGGTGGACCGCGTACTGGGATGATTTGTGATAGAATTCATGGTCGATCAGTTCGTATCCTATTCTGAAGTAGTGCGAATGTTCTTCAAAGGTTTCCGGGGTAAGTTCTTGAAAACATTGCCATTACTGATTAAAATATTTTTGTACAAAAAGGGTATTCTATGCAGCCATACCAAGTGAATGAGCTTTGATCAGAGCAATGGTACAACCCGAAGTGGTAAGTACTACAGATTCAATCAAGAAGGGGATAGATCCATTTACATCCCATTAAGAGAACCAGCTACGCACGTAGGAAATAACCCTCCTACGACACCAATTTCAAATCCACATAAGGGCAAGAACTCACCCACACCTCCACCACCTCTGCCTCCCCCAGAAGTAGATATGGTAGTACACATGAATCTACCCACCTTCAAAGGTGTGGGGGACGAAGATATGGACCAATTCTGGTTTGTCGCAGAGTCAGTATGGACTACACATAATGTGGCCAACGATTCTATAAAAAGGGTGCAGTTATCCCTCACCTTTGAAGGAAGAGCCCTATATTGGTATATGGGATACACAACTCAGCATGCAAATACAACCATTCAAGAGGTTAAATATGCCCTAAAACAACAGTTTCGGAAGCCTAAGTCCTACTCTCAGATAGTGAATGACCTAAAATTTTTCACGAAAGGGCCCTCTGAGTCTGTATGGGAGGCTGACCAGTGACTAAAGAAGGTGATTAGAGAGGGGGATTTCTTGTATGATGACAGACAGCACAAGGAGTGGTTCATTTCTATGTTACTGCCTCACCTGTGTAGACCTATGGGTCAACAAGCCATTGAATCGCAGGAAAAAACTTTGGATATTGCTATGAAGTTAGAAGTTGCGCCAAGAGATGACACCCAGTTGGGAGTAAAAAAAATCCAAGGGCAGTTGGAGGTGATGCACATGGAAATCCAGAATCTGCAAAAGGACCAAGGGAAAGAAGCTAGCCCAGATGTATGGTGCATACGATGCAGGGTATCTGGCCATACCAAGGATCAGTGCCCACTACTGGCAGACTACCTACATGATGGGGGACCCAGTCCGTTGCACCCTAGGGAGACTATGGAACCAAGTGGACCAACGTTGTGGTGTGATGATTGTCTCATAGTTGGACTACATGATACTAACAACAGCCCCCGTCTGGGCGCGTATGTTCCAGAATTGGAGAAACAATGGTGTCGATTTTGCTGATCAGTAGGACATGATGAATAAAACTGCTGAACTTATGATCTAATGATAGATAGGGAAACCTATATAGGGTACAAGCAGACCTTTCTTCACCAAGATCCCCCTCGGGCATAGGTGGCTCCCCGGCTAGGGGCAGGGGCATAGGTGGAAGTGCAGGTAGGAAAAGAGGACAAATGATTTTATATAACTATGGGGAAGCAGGGAAATTTGCAAGGGAATGTACAAATCCTGTACAAAAATATTGTAGGTATTGTAGACATCTAGACCATGTGATCGAAGACTGCCCAATTTTGATGGAAAAAATGCAGGAAAAACAGTAGACGCCTACGCAAAACCTACAGAGGATTAAGGTTGATCTGCGTGATGAAGGGCCAAGCATTAATGTCATAATACGTAGCGGCATGGCCACTGGAGGAGCTAAGGAGAAGGTTGTGGCTAAATCACTTATCTGAAAAGCAGTGGTCAAGTAGGAAGGCTTGGACCTACAGAAGGATAAGGAAAATTTTTTGCAGTCCGCAATGACTTTACAAAGGGTGAGGCATCTACTTTTAAGACTCCAACACACCTAAAAACGGATGACGAAGTTGAACCATTTCTACAAGAATGTATGAACCTACTGCGCAATCATAAAGTGGTAGAAAATCTTCAAGAACTAATAAATTGTTGCACAGAGAAAGCTAACCGCTTCATGGAAGTTAAGGACGTAAACAAACTTTACAAGCATAAGAAATGCACTAGTAGGGAAATGCGGCTAACATCGTAGATTGGTGATTATGAAATGGATCAAGTTATTTTGAACCTGGGATCAGATGCAAACGTATTTCCCAAGAAAACTTAGCTACGAATGGGAGAACCTAAGTTGGAATGGTCCACTATCCAGTTGTGCATGGCCAACCAACAGAAGATCATACCGTTGGGGAGGTTGTCCAAAATTATGGTAGATTTCGTAGGAGTTAAGGTTCGGGCCGAATTTGAGGTGATTCAGATTGTGGAATATGTGGATCCCTATCCTCTGCTTCTAGGGTTGGACTGGGCCATAGATATGTGAGGCATCATCAAGCTAAATAAATGAAGCATGTTGTTCAAGAATGAAGGTATGAGGGTGATAGTCCCACTAGAACCTGCGGAGGGAGAGCGGTATACAGTTTGAGTGCATGAAGAAGAGGATGTGAATCGCATCTACAAGTTGGCTGCTAGGGATGAAGATTGGATCAATCCTATAGCTGACGGTATGCTTTGCTGGGAAAAGGACATTGAATGTTTCTCTGACTCAACTACATGATTTATCTGCGCTGCGATGTCTTAGAATCAGAAAGAAATTCCGATGCATCTCCTCAAAGGTAAGAGAACTACCCTACTTTGATGGTTCTGGTAGTATTAGAGAATTTTTGCGAGCATTTGAAGCTGAGATCCCAAGAGAGCGAAGGTTATGGGCTCTTAATCTAGCCATGCGTGCAATACCTATGAGGTGGTGGGACACACATTAAGGGACATTCCAAGATTGGGAAGAATGTCGAGATATGATGGTCCTGCGATTTGAACCTCTAGCTCACCTGTGTGTAAATACTTTCCTGTTGAAATTTGGTACCGGAGGACAGGTGGTTCCCTAAGGCTTTGATCTTTGGCCTAGGGAAAAGTGTCCAAAAGAATTTAATTTTTCTCCTAAAGTGACTTTATAAAGTTATAAAGTCAAATCTAATTTAAAAGTGACTTTAAGTGATAAAGTTACAAAAGTGACTTTATAAAGTTATAAAGTCAAATCTAATTTAAAAGTGACTTTAAGTGATAAAGTTACTAAAGTCTAATTTTAAAGTGACTTTAATAAAGTCAATGTCAAATTAGAAAGGAAAAGTGACTTTGGAAATAAATGACTAAGTGGGTCTTTATTAAAGTGGGATGAATTAAAAAATAGAAAGTGAGATTTAAATGAGCATTTAATCTGAGCCCTAGATCTCAATCCATTTCAGCCATTGGATTTAGGGATTCCCCAAAAGTCACTTAGGGTTAGGTTAAAGGAGGAAAAGGTCATTCATTCTTTCATGAGCAGATTGAGAGAGGAGGAGAGGGAGTTGAAGGGTAATTTCTGAGCAGAGGGAGAGCAGCAAGTCCGTACAGCAAGAGAGCACACTTCCCAAGGCTGAAAAATCCGTACAGCAGAGTTCATTGGCACATTAACCAAGGCAGAAAGTCCGTACAGCATTTGCACGGTTTTCGAGAGAGGGGCAGCACTGTTTTCGAGAGCTGGAATAGCAGCAAGGAGCACGGTTTTCAAGGAAGATTTTTCTGGGCATGAAAATCGAGAAAGGGGGCTGTTGTCCCATCCATACGGAATTCGTACATTCCGTACGGTCATTCTTGGCATGCTTTTCGAGGCAGCTAAGACAGCATTTAATGCTGTAATTTCTCTGAAAAATTTCCGTTTGCTGTTTGGCACGTTTTTCAAGGTGGAGGGTGGCACGAAAGTCAAGATAAGTGATTTTTGTGTTTGCTGTAGTTTTCTGTGTATTACTGCTCACTGTAAAAGCATTTTTCAGAAATAAAAGAGAAGCTTCCAGACTGGTTTTCCCCAAGAGTTGTAGGGGGTTTTTCCAGGGTCACCTTGACCAAAAATTATTGTGTTATGATGTGTTGAATGGCTGTTTGTTACTGCTGTTTTTTATTTCTGCATTTTCCAGCATTCTGAAAAATTTCCAGAATTTGTGTTTTCAGCAAAATTTATTTTCCAGTTTGTTAAATGTATGGATATGGGAAAGGGCATTTAACTATTTTGAAGTAATAAGGTGAAAACTGAAAACCGGGGTGGGAAACTATAAATTTCTACATGGTATCAGAGCTTGAGTGCTGAAGAGCAGTTTGGGACAGCAAGGAGGAAAATTACAGCCTGCTGATTTTTCACTCGGAAAATTCCAGCAAGCTGATTTTTCACAAACAGCAGTTTTACCTTTACTACAGCAGTGCTATTTTTCAGTTTTAGGACAGCAGGATGTCTTTGAGACTGAGGGTGGAGGATAGGTTGGATGGGCATACCAATTACGGTGTTTGGAAGGAGAGAATGCGAAGTATCTTTGAGGAGAGGAGAGATGCAAGGACATTATTAGGTTTGCACTACATGACACCACAATAAGTAAATGCCCACGATCCTACGATGAGTTAGCGGCTTATATAATAAAAAGAACGACAGAGGTAAGAAGCGATTCACAGGAAATAGGAATCAAAGACCATTGCATTCCTCATGTGAGAGGGAATAGAAATGCTCATGAGATGTGGACAGCATTGTCCAATCTCTACCAGAGTACCAATAAGAACCGGAAAATGGTCCTGAAGGAGAAGCTGAAAACCATTAAGATGGGCAATGATAGTGCAGCTGGATATCTCACAAAGATTACTAATGTGAGAGATGAGTTGGCAACGATTGGAGAGGCCATTCCACCCACTGAGTTGGTGTGGATTGCAGTGAATGGCCTCCCCCGTTCATGGATGAACTTTGCTAATGGGGTTTGTGCACGTGAGACCCTTCCCACATGGGAGAGGTTTTGGGATGATTGCATTTAGAAAGATATCAGGAAAGCTCAGCTTGGGGCAGCCAAGCCAGTTGAGCAGGATGAGGATGTAGCACTGTTGGCAGGACGCAAGAAAGGCAAAGGGAAGAAGCAGGCTTCCACAAGAAATGGTGGGGGCAAAGGCAAAGGTAAAGGTAAACAGGATAACTCACAGAAGGACTATTCCAAAGTGAAGTGTTGGAATTGTCAGAAGATGAGACACTATGCAGTTGTGTGTCCGGAGAAGAAGAAGAAGAAGGGGAAGAACCAGAGCATGGCAGCTTCAGCAGAGGTTGAGGACTTTGCAGATCGCTTTGACCGGGAGTTTGGGTTCATTGCGTGTGAGTCTTCTAGTGCAGGAGTACCTGCCACACAGGTTCAGAGGGAGCATGCATTTCCCTCGATTAGAGGAGCATCTTCGGGTATCTGGTATGTGGACAGTGGGGCTTCACGTCACATGACAGGAGTCCGTGAGTACTTCTCAGAGCTTTCAGAGAGTGGCACTGATGTAGAGGTAGTACTCGGTGATGACAGAGTTGTTAGAGCAGTCGGTGTGGGAACATTGAGATTTCAGAGGGAGTCCAAACCTCCCTTGAAGGTGTCAGATGTTCTTTATGTGCCAGGGATGAGGAAGAACCTCATATCCGTCTCAGCTTTGGAGGATAGAGGATATGAGGTATTGTTCAGGGGAGGACAGGTGTTGATGTATCCCAGGGGCACTCCAGCTGATTCAGCTAGAGTGATAGGTGTACGCCATGCAAAGGTGTACAAGTTTGCATTTCAGTCCCTTTTGGCATTGAGCGGTAGTACCGACAGCAGAGCTAGCAGTTCTGAGCAGTGTGAGATTTGGCACCGCAGGATGGGGCACATGCATCATGGAGCCTTGAGGACTTTGCGGGAGATCACTACAGGTGTGCCAGATTTCAGTACTGATCACTTTGATACTTGCAGAGGATGTGCGATGGGAAAGTTTTCCAAATCCCCTTTTCCCAGCAGTGACAGCAGAGCGACTGGGATACTTGATTTGATTCATTCCGATGTGAGCAGTCAGATGTCTCATGTTTCCTTGAGTGGATATGAGTACTATGTGTTATTCATTGATGATCACTCCAGGAGGACCTGGATCTATTTCTTGAAGACCAAGAGTGAGGTCTTCAAGCGGTTTCAGGAGTTTAGAGCTCTTGTGGAGACACAGACAGGTCAGAAGATCAAGTCCCTGAGGTCAGACAATGGAGGAGAGTACACCCTTGGAGAGTTTGTTGACTATTGTGTGGAGGTAGGCATTAGGAGGGAGCTCACTGTTCCTTACAACCCCCAGCAGAACGGGGTTGCGGAGAGGAAGAACAGATCCATCGGAGGGGCTGCCAAAGCCATGTTACATGATCAGGGGTTGCCATTGTTTTTGTGGGCAGAGGCCTGCAACACAGCTGTTTATTTGCAGAACAGGAGTCTGCATCATGCCTTGGGGCACATGACTCCGGAGGAGGCTTTTTCTGGGAAGAAGCCTGATATTGGTCATCTTCGTATCTTTGGGTGCATCACATACTCCTACATACCCAAGGAGAAGAGGACCAAACTAGAGCCCACCGCAGAGAAGGGTATCTTTGTGGGCTACAATGAGACCTCCAAGGCCTTTCGGATTTACATTCCTGCGCAGAGGAAAGTTGTTGTCAGGCGGGATGTGAAGTTCGAGGAGGACAGGGCCTTTAGGAGGTCACGGGAGTTAGAGTATCTGGATCAGCCAGACCCTCAGCAGCAGTTGACTCAGTCGTAGGGATCCAGTGGGCAGGGATCAGGAGGATCCGGAGGTACATCTATGACGATGTCAGGTACGTCAGTGGGGAGTGGATCGCAAAGTCATAGGGGTGGTGCTATGGGCAGCACGCAGAGCAGTTCACTGGGGAGTCCATTGATGGACAGTTCACATAGTACCTCAGCATCTACAGGTTCATGTGCAGGTAGGAGGACAGCAGACAGACAGTCAGGAGTTTAGGCTCCTAATGTTGAGGAGGAGGAGTTTTATTCTCCGGCGGGAGAAGTGTGCTCAGGGAAGAGGAAGCCCAAGTGGCTTTAGGACACCTTGAGAGATGCCACATCTGTTGCTGAGCCTAAGAGGCCGGTCAGAGAGAGCAGACCACCTGAGAGGTTTTGTAGCTATATGGCGATGGCTACCAGCATCCTTGACTCTGAGCCTTCTAGCTATGAGGAGGCAGCTAGCCAGCAGGTCTGGAGAGAGGCCATGCAGGAGGAGTATTCTTCTATCATGAAGAATGATGTTTGGGAGGTGGTGCCGAGGCCTGAGGGAAAATCCGTTGTTACTTCCAGATGGCTTTACAAGGTAAAGCATGCTGCAGATGGCAGCATTGAGAAATTCAAAGTGAGGTTTGTGGCTAGAGGGTTCTCCCAGGTAGAGGGAGTTGATTATGAGGAGACCTTCGCTCCCGTGGCTCGATATACTTCGATCCGCTCCATTATATCGATAGCAGTAGAGATGGGTTGGAAGATCCACCAGATGGATGTGAAGACTCCATTTCTCAATGGCTTCATACAGGAGGAGGTGTACATTGAGCAGCCACAGGGCTTTGAGGTGCATGGGAAGGAGTCCCATGTGTGCAGACTGAAGAAGGCCCTTTATGGCCTGAAGCAAGCTCCCAGAGCTTGGTACTCCAGGATAGATACTTACTTGTAGAAGATGGGTTTCACAAAGAGTGAGGCAGATCCGAACCTTTACTATATTGTGAAAGGTGAGGAGCCTCTCATTCTGGTGTTGTATGTGGATGACTTAGTCATTACAAGTGCAGAGAGACTCATAGAGCACTGCAAGAGAGATCTTGCGGTGGAGTTTGAGATGAAGGACATCGGCTTGATGCATTACTTTTTGGGTTTGGAGGTGTGGCAGGAGGAGGGGCATTTCTTCCTGGGACAGGGGAAGTATATTGTTGAAATCCTTGGCATATTCCACATGGAGGATTGTAGACCCATGTCGACACCGATGATCACCAACTGGAAGAAGCTTCATGCTTCGGATCACATTGTACAGGCAGCTGATTGGTTCCTTGATGTATTTGGTCAACACTAGACCCCGGACTCTGCATTTCACGGAGTCAACCGATGGAGTCGGTTTATCGACGACTGGAAGGTTCCGCGGGTGAGCCTGAGAAACACATTTTACGATACTTGCGGGGGACGGAGTGGATTATGGTACGGACTACGGGCGGGGGGATGGAGTCGATTAGCGAGTTACAACGATTCGATTGGGCGAGGTTGTGCTTCGATGGAAAGGCTGCCCGAGTCTTTGTTTTTGGGTTGGAGTTCGAGCGATTGGTGTCATGGATTGGGAAGGGCGATCGGTAACGCATTGAGTTCGGCGGAAGCAGTATATGGCTCTGTGGTCCCCAAAAGCTAGTTGGGGTATGCAGCAAGATGTTGTTTGACTTATTTGGTCAGCCGTTGAGACCTTCAGTGATTTACTGTGATAATCAGAGTTGCATTAAACTCACGGAGAATCCAGTATTTCATGACAGGTCAAAGCATATCGGGATCAAATATCACTTCATCAGAGACTATGTTCAGAAAGGAGCTGTGAAGCTTGAGTATGTTCCCACTGATGAGCAGGTTGCAGATATTCTTACCAAAGCCTTACCACGGGGCAAGCATGTCTACTTCAGAGACAAGATGGGTGTGGTGAGGAACACCTTCCTCGGTAAGAGGGAGTGTTGAAATTTGGTCCCGGAGGACAGGTGGTTCCCTAAGGCTTTGATCTTTGGCCTAGGGAAAAGTGTCCAAAAGAATTTAATTTTTCTCCTAAAGTAACTTTATAAATTTTTATAAAGTTAAATCTAATTAAAAAGTGACTTAAGTGATAAAGTTACTAAAGTGACTTTATAAAGTTATAAAGTCAAATCTAATTTTAAAGTGACTTTAAGTGATAAAGTTACTAAAGTTAAAGTGACTTTAAATAAAGTCAATGTAAAATTAGAAAGGAAAAAATGACTTTGGAAATAAAAGACTAAGTGGGTCTTTATTAAAGTGGGGTGAATTAAAAAATAGAAAGTGAGATTTAAATGAGCATTTAATCTCAACCCTAGATCTCAATCTATCTCAGCCATTGGATTTAGGGATTCCCCAAAAGTCACTTAGGGTTAGGTTAAAGGAGGAAAAGGAGGAAAAGGTCATTCATTCTTTCATGAGCAAATTGAGAGAGGAGGAGAGGGAGCTGAAGAGTAATTTCTGAGCAGAGGGAGAGCAACAAAGGCAGCACAGCAAGTCCGTACAGCAAGAGAGCACACTTCCCAAGGCTGAAAAATCCGTACAGCAGAGTTTCATTGGCACATTAACCAAGGCAGAAAGTCCGTACAGCACTTGCACGATTTTCGAGAGAGGGGAAGCACTGTTTTCGAGAGCTGGAACAGCAGCAAGGAGCACGGTTTTCAAGGCAGATTTTTCTAGGCACGAAAATCGAGAAAGGGGGTTGCTGTCCCATCCGTACGGAATCCGTACAGTCCGTACGGTCATTCCTGGCACGCTTTTCGAGGTAGATAAGACATCATTTAATGCTGTAATTTCTCTGAAAATTTTCTGTTTGCTGTTTGGCACGTTTTTCAAGGTGGAGGGTGGCACGAAAGTCAAGATAAGTGATTTTTGTGTTTGCTGTAATTTTCTGTGTATTACTGCTCACTGTAAAAGCATTTTTTCAGAAATAAAAGAGAAGCTTCCAGACTGGTTTTCCCCAAGAGTTGTAGGGGGGTTTTCCAGGGTCACCTTGACCAAAAATTACTGTGTTATGATGTGTTGAATGGTCAGTTATTGTCAATGACATTTATTTCAGATTTTCCAAACATTCGAAAATTTCCATCTGTGTTTTCAGTTAGGAAAGTTATTTTCCGTGCTTTGAGCAATGCTGATATGTAAAAGGGCATTTTAACTATTGGAAGTAGCGTGAAACTGAAATGTGGGAAACTATAAATTTCTACATTTCCTTGGCCCAGGGGACTCGCACGAGAACTTGTTCTCTTGGATGGAGAAATGGTGCGAACGAACTATGGAAGAATGGGTTCACCTATTTATTCATGCCTTGGGGCCAATCCCCACTACATGGTATTTATATGCGAAACTACAACAGCGCACCCGCCACTGGGAAACATTGAAGTATGAGTTTATAGGGACATTTGGGTTATTAGGTGGGACAGAGGCACTCAACGAAGCTCTATAGGATATATATGCTTTAGTATTTGATGAATCATGCCCTTAAGCAACACTTGGGGCACCAACGTGGCAAACGTAGATGTAGGATATTTTCAACTGCCACAATTTAGCAATAGAAGAGTGTGATGAAGATCCATGAAATGTTTCTATCCCGGAATCAGAGGGAGAGCACGCAGTTTTTGGACCCCCACTACAAAATATCAATGTCACTAAGCCTCTAAAGCTGTGAGAAGTCAACGTTGGAATGAAAGGGCAACCTAAGTTGGCTAAAATTGGGGACTACTGGGATGATGATATAGTAAGAAAAGTTGCAGAGCTACTCACGGAATAATAGGACTTATTCCCGACAAAGTTCTCAGAACTCAAAGGGATTACAAGGGACCTAGGGGTCATGCGCATCACTTTAAAACCATATGCGCACCCTATGAAGCAATGACCTTATCGGATGAACCCTAAGTATAAGCAAAAGTTTAAGGAAGAAACCGAAAAAATGCTCATCGCAGGTATCATCGAACTATTCGAACAGTCAGACCGGGTAAGCTCAATGGTAGTTCAAGAGAAAAAGACTAAGGGAGAGATATGAATCTACATTGACTTGCGCAAGTTGAATGATGCCTGCATACATGATCCATTCCCTATGCCATTCTCAGATGAAATCCTAGATAGCGTGGGCGGGCAGGAACCATAGTAATTTATAGACAAGTTTTTGGGCTACCATCAGATCAGGATCGCACCTGAAGATCGTAGCAAAACTACTTTCACTAATGAATGGGGATCCTTTCAATATATTTTCATTTCATTTGGGCTCAATATTTCCCCTGCCATCTTTTCGCAGGTGGTGGTCGCAGTATTCAAAGAGTTCATCCACAAGTTTTTGGAGGTATATTTTGATGACTAGATTGTCTTCAGATTGGTGAACAAGCACTTCTCAAACCTGTGCATGATGTTGGATGCCTGTAGAAAGCACCAAATTTCCATGAATATCAAAAAGTGCATATTTTGTGTACCCTTCGGAATCTTTCTAGGGCACATAGTTTTTCGACAAGGACTGATGGTTGATCCTGCTAAAGTCACACTTATCATAAACCTGGCAGTACCTACAACTGAGAAAAAACTGCACTTGATCGGTGAACACATAGGCCACTACAAGAATTTCATTCAAGGTTACGCGCTAATCACAACACCTATGGAAAAATTTCTTAGGGATGTTTCAATTTTTTTGGGATGACGAGTGTTAGAAGAGCTTCAAGTTGCTCAAGGAGAAGATGGTCTCTATGCCTATTCTCATATTTCTTGATTGGGCGAAGGTATTCCATTTTTATGTAGATGCATCAGGGATCTCCCTAGGAGTTGTCCTTACGTAGCCTGGAGATGGAGACATTAATCATCCGGTTGCATTTGCTAGTAGGAAACTCGGTGTGGAGTGCAACTACTCCACTACAAAGTGGGAGGGATTGGCCATGGTCTATGCATTACATAAGTATCGGCATTATCTGTTAGGAGGGAACTTCAAAATGTTTACAGATCACTCGGCTTTGAAGTACCTATTGAATAAGCATGTGTTGGGGTGGAAAATCTGCCGATGGCTACTACTGTTTCAAGAGTATGATTCTGAGATCATTGTCTATTGGAAATACTAAGAGGGGGGGTGAATCAGTATTCCTTTCAATTAGAGCATTAGTTAATCTTCAATTATTATCAGTGTTTGTACAATGATAGAAGTAAACAAAAGGAACACAAATGCACACAGTTTTTAAGGTGGAAACCCACTCCGAGACAAAAACCACCTAATGCTTTTCTAATAATTATTTAATATTCAACTCCAATTGAAAATAAAGCTCCAACTTCCTAGAATCTAGAAAATCATTCTTCTCCAGCTCCCACTAGATGGACGCTCCAATGCCTTTTATTCTTCAGTAGTCAACTGAATGGATGCCCCAACACCCAATGAGCTACAACTCACCTTAGCACCACCCTACCACCCTGTAGAAGAATAAAAGAAGAATGGACTCCCGTACCAGCGAAAATGGTCCACTTTACAATGATTTAGAATGATGTAGAAGAATAAGACACACTAGGCCATAACCCCAACTATGACACAACCACCTAATGATGATCCTAGACCACCCGACACTACCTCTTCAACTCTTGGCAGATAGACACTAGCACAATTTGTACAATAATGTATTTATAATGACATAGTACAATGATACCTTTACAATGACTGTATGCAGTGTTACGCACTTGAAGACTTCATGTGATGAACTTATTGCTGTCATTATGCACCTTGGTTTCTGTTCTTGTCACACTACCTTCTGCTGCACTTTTCTTTGTTTTTCTTCCCTAGAAAGTCTGGTCCCTTGCAGCCCTTGAAAACACATGATCTAGCTTTTTCTTTGCCTTCTAGGAGCTCGATATTGAATCTGGTGTATATCTATTATTTTAGATCCCCAATATCTGAATTTTAGTCCTGTGGTATTTCTATGAATCTTGTTTCCAATGCCATAGGTCTGACCCAATTTGGATTCTTCAAGAGAGATTTATATCCAATATCTACAATGCCCTAATTATGGACTGTTTCGGCAAAGAGAAATTGTACGGCATGCCACGTGTCACTGTTTTTTCATTTGGCTCTGAAATTGATAGAGAGAAAACTAAAGTCTATGCACTATCTGCCACTTTTTATGAAATTCAAATTCAATACTCAGAGAGAGAGTTATGACGATTTTACCAAGGTCACTTCTTTGAGATGAATTTCAGGAGCTTGCAAAAACCCTGACTTCCACAGATCATATCTCCAGAAATGTTGCACACCTTAATCTTAAATTTTCACAAAAGCTTCCTCAGTATTTCTACTTCACCTCATAAAAATATCAGCTTCTGAACCTTCGTATAAAAAATGTTAGAGTGAAAATTCCATGATGACCTAATTCATATGGCGAAATCCCTTTCATAAGGAGGAAATGAGGATCACAATTTATATAAATGCTTAGGTTGAGAGGGGCTTCAACAAGTGAACGTGGGATGGATTTTAGGAGCTTAAAAAATATCAATTATGACTTTTCAATGACCCATGCCACAACCCTATGGGGTTTTAGCCCACTAACTGGGGGTATAAACTTCAAACATGAATATCTCTCAAACCGTGAAGAATTACATGGCGTGCCATATATCAACGGAAACATCTCGACAAGTAGAAACCATCAAAAGCATTATTGAACTAGAATATAGTAATTTGGTAGGTCAAAATTCCCATGCAATATTGGGTTAGACCCTGGTGCTGCTTGGGTTGACATCAATGACAACCGCTGATCAACAATCTCCCCCTTTAGCATTGATGGCAACACAAGTACTCCCCCTACGATCATGACACATCTTCCTACAACATTATCTCCCCCTTTGACATAAATGGCAAAGGGTAACTCCCCCTGAAACACAACAATATTGCGGACCTGTACACACTTCCACTCCCCCTGACACACAACCGTCCTGTAGACCTGTAATCTAATGAGAACTTGGGAGAATCCCAAGCTTCTGACAAAGATATTCAAATGCTTCACGAGGCAAAGTTTTAGTGAGGATATCATCAATTTTTTCTTTTGTACAAACATACTCAAGTTTGATATTCTTTTCAGTTACTTGTTCTCTAACAAAATGATATTTGATCAGAATTTTTTTTGTTTTTGAATGCATGACAGGATTCTTGGAGATGCTGATGGCACTAGTGTTGTCACATAATATGGGAATAGGCTCACTCAATTGTACTTTAAGATCTTGCAAATTTTGTTTCATCCAAAGGACTTGAGTACAACATGATGTTGCTGCAATGTATTCTGCTTCCACTGTAGATAACGAGATTGAGGTTTGCTTTTTGCTCAGCCATGATACGAGACAACCACCTAGATAGAATGCTGCTCCACTAGTACTCTTATGATCATCAACGCTTCTTGCCCAATCTGCATCTGTAAAGGCTTGAATAATGAGATTGTTACCCTTGGGATACCATAAGCCATATTCTTCTGTGCCCTTTAGATATCAAAGAATTATTTTGATGGCAATAATATGTGATTCTTTTGGTGCTGCTTGGAATCTTGCTACTTGTCCAACTACTTGCATAACATCTGGTCGAGAGGCTGTTACATATGGAAGACTACCAATCATAGATCTGTATGACCTCTGATCCACATCCTTAGATGAGTCGTCTATGCTCAATTTGCAACATGTTACCATCGGAGTAAGGATGGGTTTGCAATCTTCCATTTTTAATTTCTTGAGCATTTACTTGATGTACTTGGCTTGACATATAAATATTCCTTTCTCTTTCTGAGATATTTGAAGCCCTAAGAAGTATGTCAGCTCACCAAGTAAAGACATCTTGAACTCACTTTGCATCTTTGTAGGAAATTTCTTACTTATTCGATCATCATTGCTACCAAATATTATATCATTCACGTATACCTCAACGATTGTTAAATTATCTTTGTCAATTTGTACATAAATATTGCTATCAATAGTACCTTTCTTGAGCCCTTCTTGACATAGATATCCATCAAGACAAGAATACCATGCTCTGGGAGCCTGCTTGAGACCATATAGAGCCTTCTTTAACCTGCAAACATAGTCTTCTTTTTTTTATAATAGAAAACCTTCAGGTTCTTCGATGTAAACTTCTTCTTCTAATTCTCGATTCAGAAATGCTAACTTAACATCCATTTGGTAGACTTTGATTTTTCTTTGTTGAAAATGCAACAAGATGATGGAGCTTGGTGAAATGAATTCGCCTTCACTAAGTGGGCCCGCAGGCTATTTTTGGCGCAAAGTCTATTTTTAGACATATGGATCATGGTCTATGAGTTGCAGGATGCTATTTATGGATGATTTTTCGAGTTGGTAAAAATATATGGACCTATATTTTTAGACGTTGGGCGGTTTCTATTTTTAGACTGTCGGACTAAAAATAGAACAATCAAATATTATTAACCCTTAATAATATTTAGACTATAAACATTATCTTTTCCTCTTGGAGCACTTCAGTTTGATGCTTGGATGTGGCACATGCAGCTGACAGAAGGAAATACGCTTTTCCTAAGGGTTAGTTGAGCTATTGCATGGTTGATTTCAGTTAGAACTCATGTGGCAGAGTTTGGTGGAGTTGATGAGACAGTTGGTGGAGTTGTGTTCGGTTTAACTTAGTTGAACTAGTTGTATTTAGTCTAACTGACAAATACACTAGTGATGAGTGGTGTGAATTAATTATTAATTAATTCACTAATTATTAACACATAAATCAACTAAAGAATACATCAGTTAACTGCAATGCATGGACAGTTCAGTGGAGACCAGTGTTAGAGGTGGGTGAAAGGGTGAGTCTACTATCAGTTGTGACTATAGCTGTGCATGAGATTTGCACACACATTGATTGAGATTGCCAATGAGGATTGTACAGTAGGAGCTAGTGGGACTCTAATCCTGGACTCATCATTATTCATCTTGGAAGATTGCAAGAGAGTGTGCATCATGGGAGGAGGATTGAACCTCGTGACTGCTCGTATCTCGAGCTAGTTTGTGTGTAACTATTGGAGATAGTACTGAGTACTTGTGAGGAGTATTGTACTATGATTGTTACATGTTCTCTATCATTATAATATATAGATAGTTGGGGGTTTTCAGCTGTATGATTTCCCCATTACATAGTGTGTTTATGTGTGCTTGACTATTGTGTTTTAATGTGCGCATGCGACTGCTTCTATTTCCGCATATTGATGATCAATTGTAGAAGAGGTTATGTATTATGCATGAAGCTTAAATAGTGTGTAATCAGGATAATCTTGGTGAATAATTCAGAAAACTATTCAAATTTCTACATTCTTGAACATGCATAGGCGAGAAACATTCAGATGGCTTCCATTCTGGCAACTGGTGCAAATGTTTCGTCGAAATCAATTCCTTCCACTTGTGCATATCCTTTGCAAACCAATCTTGCTTTGTTTCTGGTAACCTGCCCATCTTCATTCAATTTGTTCCTGAACACCCATTTAGTCCCACGACATTTTTATGTTTTATCTTGTCGTGGAACTAATTAGGAACTAATTCCCAGATGTTATTCTTCTCGATTTGATCCAATTCTTTATTCATAGTTGCTACCCAATGTTCATTCTGGCTAGCTTCCTCAAAAATATTAGGCTCAAAGGTTGCTAGAAAAGAAATGTGAGCTTGTTGTGACGAACGAAGCTGTCGACCTTCATTTATGTCACCAATGATTTGATTTGATGGATGGTTCTTTTGAATCCATTCTTTTGTTCTCTTTGGAGGAGCTTCTTGTTGTTGTTTCGGTATATCTTGATCATCATTATATACTTCTTCCTAGTTTAGTTGCTTCTTGTTCTATAATTTTCTCTGTCTTTTTCAGCCTCTATCTCAAGTTTCAAAGATTCTAGATCCTCATCATTATTCGTTAGAACACCATCTTCATCAAATGTAACATTTATTCTCTCCAATATTTGTTTTCATCTTAGATTATAGCATTTATAGGCCTTTGTTTTGCGTGAGTAACCAACAAAGATACCTTCGTCAACACATGATTCAAACTTGCCCAAATTTTGATCTTATCTTTTGATATAACATTTGCTTCTGAAGATTCTGAAATATTTTACATTAGTTGGTTTTCCTTTTCATAATTCATATGGGGTCTTGTTGCAATTATTTCTGAGAAGACTTCGGTTGATAATGATAACTCCGTCAGATCAATTTTGAACCCATAATTTTTCATCCAATTTTGATTCCTTCAACATTGTTCTACCCATTTCCTGTACAGTTCTATTCTTTCTTTCAGCAACTCCATTTTGCTGAGGTGTTCGTGCTGTTGAAAATTTCCTTTTTATTCCATTTTCGTCACCGTATTGCTGAAATAATTTGGAAGGGAATTCTCCACCATTATCTTATCTTAAACACTTTATTTTCAAATCAGTTTCATTTTCAACCAACTCCTTTTAGATCTTAAAGCACTCAAATGCTTCATATTTTTTCTTTAGGAAACTGACGGATGTCATCCTGGTATAGTCATCTATCATTAACATGAAATATAATTCTCCATCTAAGCCTTTTGTTCTCACAGGACCACATAGATCAGTATGTATCAATTCCAATGGATGTGATGCAAAGTGTTCTTTTGTTTTAAATTGGACTTTTTTCTACTTGCCATGCCGACAGGCCTCACATAGTGTGTTGGAAGGTTTTGAAATTTTCAGCATTTCTCGTACTGCTTCCTTTTTGCTTATCCTGACAAGATTGTCAAATTTTATGCGACCCATTCGTTTGTGCCATAACCAGCTTTCATCTTCTTTAGCTAGTAGACATGCTTTAGTTGCTTCATCCAGAACATATATGTCGTTTGGAGCTCGACTTGCTGTAGCCACAATTTTACGATACTTTCCTTTCTTGATTTCACATTTTGTGGAGTTGAATAGCATTGTGTGTCCTTGATCACACATTTGTCCAACACTGAGCAGATTGTGATTCATTTTTTCAACCAATAGAACATTCTTGGCTATAACATCTTTACTTCCGAGAGTGATGGTACTTGATCCTATAACATTTGAAGATCCATCATTTCCAAAGGATACGGTTCCATCCTTCTTCTCTTTCAGAGATACAAATCTCCTTCTATCTCCAGTCATATGCGTTGAGAAACCGTTGTCAACATACCACACATCTTTGTTGTTTTTAGCCTTGAGAGAGAGAGCACAATTATTAGTCTTCTTCTTCTTCCATGTTTGTTCATTCTATGGCTTCGAAGATTCTTCTAGAGGATTTTCAAGTCTACAGTCTTTGGCTATGTGTCCAAAGTTCTGACATTTGTAACATTCCATATTATTTCTTAAATTTTCAAATTTATTGATGTTTCGTTGAGCCTTGGGAGGTTCATATTTGAAGGATCTCCTGGAATTGTATTGGTTCCTAGGGTACGTGCGACATTCTACAGCTATATGACCAAATTTTCCACATGAATAACAATAGCCATGAAAAATATGTTGGTACATGGATGGAAATATTCGTCGAGGAATCATCTTCCAAGGGTTTGCTTGAGAATATTGTCCAATGAAGTCTACATGTATGTCAGATCTCATATGTTCGTTGTATTTTGTTGTAGAAGGTCCTTCTTCTTCTTCTTTGAAACCGAGGCCAGTTCTGTCGTTGTAAGATCATTGATTGTTGATGATTTCTTCCAACTCCCTTGAGATGTTGGCATAGTTTTGGACAGTTTTTCCCTTCTTCACTTCCTTACGCAGTGAGACTACTTCGTCTTCTAATGCTTCCCTTTCTTGGTTGCTTTCTTCCAACTTCTTTTGAAGTTGCTCTTCAATACATTTGTGCTCTCAACTTCAATTTTGAGACCTTGAACTTGTTCTTCAAGAGTATTGGAACGGATCTTCTCAACATTGAGCTCTTTTATAAGCTTTATTGCCTCCTCATAAAATTCTTCTATGGTCAACCATTCTTCTTCATTGTTTGATACTTCTTGTTTATTGTGCTTGGCCATAAACAATACTTTCTCATTGGCTTCTTCTTTGCTGTCACTTTCTTCATCGGATGATGAGATATCTTCTTTAGAGAGAAATTTCCTTTTGGATCCTTTCTTTTTTCCTTGCTTGTTAAATTTCTTAAATCCTTTCTTTCCTTTTGAGTTGCCATCACTTTTGTTCAGAAATTTTGCTACGAAATTCCCAACCTCACCGCAACCGAAACATATCAATGGAAGTTTACCTTTGAATTTTCCCTTACCAGTTTTTAGTTTTCTCGTAAAGTAAGCATATTCTTCATCTCAAATACCTTCTCCATCATCTCCCTTTTCTTCACGCTTGTAGATGCATATAATTTCAATTGAAGGTTGTTTGTCCTTATTGGTTTTCTTAGATGCAATGAATGCAGTTTCAATATTTGAATTACCCTCTTCTTCATCAAGCCTCATTTCATATGCTATGAGAACTCTATGTAATTCCTCTTTATTGAGTTTGTCCAGATTTTGCACTGTACTATAAGACCGATACCTTTGGGTTGAATCTCCCTGGTAACATTCTAATAATATTCTGTATAATAGTCTTCTCATCAACTGGCTCACCCAATCCTTCCATAGTATTGGTTATTTCATCAACATATTGAAAGTATGCAGCAATGTTGCAATCTTCTTTCATTCTAAGTTGCTCAAATTTTTCTCTATAGATTTGAAGCTTTGCTGCTTTGACATTTGAGTCACCTGCATATACATTCTCAAGCTTGTCCCATACATTTTTTTCAGTTTTACAACCCAACATCTTATGATAAGCAGATTCAATAAGTCCACTAATAATAAGATTTTATTTACCATATTACCGAATTCTTCTTACCTTGTTGATCCGCGATTGATGTAAATCCATTTTGAACACTGTGCCATACTTCATAACCTTGCGCCAAGAGATAGACCTCCATTCTTCCTTTCCAGAGTGCATAATTGTTTTCATTGAAAAGAGGTACACCATCCTTGGTATGCTCCATGACATCCTTCCAGTCGTTAAACTGCTATTGAAGGAACTATTCCATACAATTGTTGTAACATCAGTGAATCAGTATTCCTTTCAATTAGAGCATTAATTAATATTCAATTATTATCAGTTTATGTACAATGATAGAAGTAAAAAAAAGGAACACAAATTCACACAATTTTTAAGGTGGAAACCCACTCTGGGACAAAAACCACCTAATTCTTTTCTAATAATTCTTTAATATTCAACTCCAATTGGAAATAAAGCTCCAAATTCCTGGAATCTAGAAAATCATTCTTGTCCAGCTCCCACTGGATGGACACTCCAATGCCCGAGATTCTTCAGTAGTCAACTGAATGGATGCCTAAACACCCAATGAGTTACAACTCACCCTAGCACCACCCTACCACCCTGTAGAAGAATAAAAGAAGAATGGACTCCCGTACCAGGGAAAATGGTCCACTTTACAATGATATAGAATGATGTAGAAGAATAAGACACACTAGACCATAACCCCAACTATGACACAACCACCTAATGATGATCCTAGACCACTCAACATTGCCTCTTCAACTCTTGGCAGATAGACACTAGTACAATTTGTACAATAATGTATTTACAATGAAGTAGTACAATGATTGTATGCAGTGCTACCCACTTGAAGACTTCATGTGATGAACTTATTGCTAGTGTTATGCACCTTGGTTTCTGCTCTTGTCACGCTACCCTCTACTGCACCTTGCTTTGCTTTGCTTCCCTAAAAATTCTGGTCCTTTGCAGCCCTTGACAACACATGATCTAGCTTTTTCTTTGCCTTCTAGGAGCTTGATATTGAATCTGGTGTATCTCTGTTATTTCAGATCCCCAATATCTGATTTTCGGTCTTGTAGTATTCCTCTGAGTCTTCTTTCCAATGCCATAGGTCTGACCCAATTTGGATTCTTCAAGGGAGATTTATACCCAATATCTCACAATGCCCTAATTATGGATTGTTTCAGCAGAGCCAACTTGTATGGCGAGCCACGTGTTTTTGTTTTTTCATTTGGCTCTGAAATCGATAGAGAAAACACTGCAGTCTGTGGAATATCTACCACATTTTATAGAATTCCAATCTAATACACAGAGAGAGAGTTATGACGATTTTACCAAGGTCACTTCTTTGAGATGAATTTCAGGAGCCTGCAAAAACCCTGAATTCTACAGATCATATCTTCGAAAATATTGTGTACCTTAATCTGAAATGTTCACAGCAGCTTCCTCAGTATTTCTTCTTTGCCTCATAAACATTTCAGCTTTTGAACCTTCGTATAAAAATCATTAGAGCAAAAATTCCATGATGACCTATTTCAGATGGAAAAATCCCTTGCATAAGGAGGAAATGAGGATCACAATTTATATAAATGCTTAGGTTGAGAGGGGCTTCAACAAGTGAACATGGGAGGGATTTTAGGAGCTTAAAAAATATTAATTATGACTTTTCAATGACCCATTCCACAACCCTATGTGGTTTTAGCCCACTAACTGGGGGTATAAACTTCAAACATGAATATCTCTCAAACCATGAAGAATTACGTGGCGTGCCATATATCAACGAAAACATCTCGACAAGTAGAAACCATCAAAATAATTCTTGAACCAGAATATAGTAATTTGGTGGGTCAAAATTCCCATGCAATATTGGGTTAGCCCCTGGTGCTGCTTGGGTTGACATCAATGACAATCGTTGATCAACATTGTCAATCCAGGGAATTTGAATGTTGGGCCAGACCACATGTCCCGAATCGAAAGTGCCAAAGAACTGATCAACCTAGAAGAGGGATTGCCTAATGCGCAGCTGTTCACTATTAAGGTATTTGATGCACACTTTTTTGACATCATTCAGTTCCTGACTACGAGGATGGCACCTGTGGAATATTCGATACAACAGAAGAAGGATTTAGTAACCCGCAAAGCAGATTTTACCATCATCGCAGGTCATCTATATAAGTTGGGAGTTGACGAAGTGCTACGAAGATACGTTTTGGAGCATGAAAGGCATGCTATCTTAGCAAAAGCTCATGAGGGTGTAGCAGGAGGTCACTACACAGGGAAGGCAATGGCGCAAAATATCTTGAGAGCCCGACTATGGTGGCCTACCCTGCATAGTGACTCTCACGACTATTGTAAATCCTGCTATACGTGCCAACAAATAGGAAGGCCATCACATGGAGATGAAATTCCCCTACAACTGCAAATGTCCCTGCAAACATTTGACAAGTGGGCCATCTATTTTGTGGGGCCTATCAACCCACCAGGAAAGAATAAAGGTATGTGCTACATTATAACTTCCACCGATTATGTAACCCGATGGGCCGAAGCACAAGATGTGAAGGATTGTACTGCAGATACCATTGTGAACTTCATTTTTGAGAAGATTATGACTAGGTTTAGATGTCCAAAGATCTTAATAAGAAATAGAGGTATGCACTTTTTTAACGAAAAGATACAGCCCTTGACAGAAGAGTTTCAGATACATCATGCGAAAATCACTTCGTATCATCCACAGGCGGATGGAGCTGTAGAAGCCTTCATTGAAATCTTGGAGCAGGCGCTGACTAAGGTCTACAACACAAATCACAGTGATTGGTATGTGTGCATCCTATCAGTCCTTTGGGCCTATCGCACCACATGCAAGAAACTGACAGGAAAAAACACCATTCCAGATGGTCTATGGAAAGGAGGCCATCATGCCAATAGAGTATATTTTTCCTAGCTTGTGTATCATAGCCTTTACTAATATGGCCGAGTCGGATATCATGGAACAGCGTTTAGCGTAGCTAGTGGCATTGGAGAAAGATCGTTTCATTGCTAATTTCCATTAGCAATTTCAGAAGGCCCGGGAAAGAGAATGGCATGACATACATATCTAGAAAAATAAATTTCAGAGGAAGATTTGGTCCTCCTCTATGATAGCCATTTTGCAAAGCACCCAAGGAAATTCCGTCAGCACTAGCTAGGCCCCTATGTGGTAAAAGCAATCAATGATGATGGAGCTGTCCGGTTAGCTACCCCATGAGGAGATATGGTATAAGGATATGTCAATGGTAGCCGGATCAAACCATATTGGATCAAATGACTCTATGGCCGGTGTAGCTGTATGGGTCAGAATAAGCGCACAAAGGAAGGCCATGGCAGGCAGGACTAAGGCACGTGCAGATCACAGGTTTGGAAGCCATAGGAAGTACGCTGGGAATGTAGGGGTTTGTTGGGAGCATAAGAGGTATGTTGGGAGCATAGAGGTGTGTTGGGTGCATAAGAGGTGCGAAACTAGTTGTTGGAATAGTAAAATTGGGTAAAAATCAAAAGTTACCATTGAAAGGAGTGGGTAGCCGACATTTAATGTGGTGATTTTCGAAGGTTCTTTACCATTTCCTTGATGGTAAATTTTTGATGAGCCTCATCCACACATTGAGTGATCCCCACGACTATATAAGAAGAAGAATCGATCAGACAAGGGTTCCTTATCTCTTGAACAATTTTTACTTTGAAATTTTGTCCTTGGCAAGTTTTTGCTTTGATAGTTTCTGTGCCCATTACATTTCGTTCATGTTTGAGAATCCTATGCCCTTTGACAGTAGCAACCCTGAGTTCATTTTCCATGCCAAAATGACGGCCACCAATCTCGCTTTATCATCACAACCTATAATTTCGATGTAGTAAGAATCTGAGGAAGTTCTGGAAGTCCACCCCGACGTGGAGGAGGTCGTGTCCATGCCCAGCAAGGAAAAGCAGAAGGGGAAAGGAAAAGTGCAAGGATCAGGGAAGCCCATGAAATGAGCTGGGATGAAGCCCTACACCTCTCCCTGAAATGTGAAGTCCTCACGGGTGGCGGGCCAGGTAGGCTCACCTGGGCCAGTAAAGAGACCTATTTCTACTCAAGAAAAGGCCCAGATGGTTGAACTAATCAATTGGCTACCTTCCTTTGTTCGGCCTCGCAGGCCCTCAACACGCACACCAAAGAATCTCGATGGCCTGCGCACTTATCTGCAGATGCCTCTGACTCTGGGTGAGGTCCCCATTATTGGATAACCCTTTGGAAAGCTCCATGAGGTAAAATTTGACGACCATGACCTAGCCAATCTGGAGGCCTTCCCCGAGCTCGCACCTGAGCTATACCTCGAAAGGATATTAGAAGACGATGGGATAAATATTTTCCCCATGCATTAGGTGCGCGGGTTGGATGGTTCCAAGCTCTTGAACCTGCTAAGGATGCCGCATTTTGGCCATTACAATATTACAGACCAAATTGTGCACCAACTGCTTGCCTTGGGCCATGATGGTAGCTTGTGGATCCATGATCACATCCCTATTGATGACGTGCTTATTCACCGGATTAATGGCCTCCCCATGGAGGGACCAGACCCTATGCTGCACATGGGTAATAATTACAAGCAGAATATCATTGAAAAAGTTCGTGAGGATTACCATGTGCTACGGAACACTCAAGGGTTCATGATCAACACCATCAGCGACCCTGCTACGGAGATGGGTACCTTGTTGCTAGCATGCAAGCTGATGCACAAATTTCAGGCTTCCATCATTCCTGTGTACATCATTCAACTAGCGGGCCGATGTGAAAAGGGGGTGAGCTTCAATTGGGCCCAGTACCTATGCAAAGAATTTCTGGCAAATGTTCGCGAGGCCCAGGATCAGGAGTGCGCATTTTGATACTCTTGGCTGCTGCTTCTCATTGCGGTGGTCACATGGGAAGCTCTAGAAGATTCGGTCCTCCCTGAGCTCACGCTTGATATGTGTGAAGGGGCGCGCTACAAAAATTTGTGGGACTCCAAGGACACGCAGCGCATTGAGGACAATCAAGTCTTCTGGGCCTTGTTTCATAGTGGCCTCACAGCAGCTATCAACACTCGGTCGCGTTTGTCATCAACCATCTATGATAAGTATAAAAGCATGACTACATTCCAGGTAACTATGCATAATGTACAAGTCAGAGGCCGCAAGGATCCAACATGGGTTTCACTCCCTTATATGATTTCTGATGAAGAGATTGATTGTTTAGTGGCGACATGGCCTCCACATTGGAAGCTTGGCTTCAAAACAGGTACAAAGGGCACTGAAGCAATGAGCACCATGAAGGTCACCCCGCGTGTCATCACCAAAGCAACTGGAGGACAAGACAGAAGTACGAGGAAGGGCATGGAAGTAGCATCGGAGAAGGATTCACAGTAACATCTAGGTGTAAAAGGTCAAGAGGTGGGAGGTGTTGACTCCCCTCAAGGAACAAAGTGAACTGGTGACCTTGCTAAAGGGCCACGAAAGAAGCAATGCTCTCAATAACCAGAACATGACGAAGCCGTTACGCTGACAGAAGGGGACCTCGAGCAGATTGCAGACGTGGTCACTTTAGCTGCATAAGACAAATGGTTGGCTCTAGAAGAGCAACAGAAACCCATGGTTGACATCCTCTAGGCTGAGCTTCGTGCTCTATAGTTAAATACTAACACTTTGCAGACAAGTATGATACAAGTAAAATCATCCCCAACCACAAGCAGCATAGTGATCAGTATGTCGGAAAGCCGCCTCTACCCTCTACCTGGAGCAGCCCTCATACTGAGTCCACGCGACTTAGGAGTGAAAATCCAGACCTGTGTGGAGGTACAGTTGGATCTCGCCTACCTGCCACATGAACCATTGTAGCTTCTTCACGCATCCCTGTTTCAAGAAATTCAACACAGGGATCATAAAGTGCACAAGCAGCTCAGTACATCTGAGTAGATAATTGAAGAAAAAATCGTTGAGGCATCCCAGGCACAGGCTTCCTGTACCCTCGTCGCCATGCAGCAAACAGAGTTGGAGCACTTAATTAGTAGCCCCTGAGCGGACGTTACTGAAGATATCCCTATTGCTACCACCCCTAAGGCCAATATCGAAGGGTTGGTTTGAGCATTAAAGGCATCAAGGAGAGATCCAGGTAGTCAAAACATAGATGGAACAACAAATTACGGATTTACATGCCAAGTTGTAGCCAGAAACACTGCCAGAGGTAAGGGCCCAGCAAGTTGTGTTGGTTACATAGGCTAGAAATGTTATTATAGAACATATCGCTTAAGGTGTAGAATTGTTTTAAATAGCTATGCAGCGGTGGAAAAATGTGCAACATGACCCCCTCCTGCAAGAAATCAACTAGGTGTTGCACCAGAAAGAAGAAGAGTCTGACCAACTGGAAGCTACACTGACCACTCTGGTCCCTGCTCAGCGATTGGCGTGATTGCACACCAGCCATGCGATCAGAGACGACATGGAGGCTCTCCGACAGAGGAAGACGATTTTGAGCAATCACCTCAAGCCATGGGCAGATGAGGCCCTCAAGTTGTCCCAGGATGTTGATATCACAGTAAAGTAGCTGAACCAAACTCTAGAGAGTGTCACTGCTACTACGGAAATCCCAAATTCATAGAATTTGGTGGAGATAGCCCAGAATGATGCTACGCAAAGTGAAGGATTTTTTCCCCCACTGGTGGATGCAATCAAGTAGTTGTAGGAAAAGATGGAGAATCCATGATCGTAGTGACTCGGGATGAGTCACAATATTGTGTTGGGGGACTGTTGCGACAGGGTCCCCTAAAGCTGCGAATTTTATACAATTTTCTATATTTTTGCATTAATTAGTCTAACACAAGGGTTTTGGGGTGGGTCAAAGCCCTGAACGCATTGTAATGGGTCAAGGGTAGACCTAGAGTCCGTAAACCATGGTTTACAGAGCACAGGAAAGCATAGGCTAAGTCATTATAAATAGATGAACATTTTGAGTCTAGAAGAAGAAGAATTAAGTCTGATGCTACAATCGAATTATTAGATCTGTTCTGGGTTGTTTTGGGTAAGGAATTTTGCTGGCTATGTGCACAGAGATCCTCAGTCCTACTGTGTGCAAACCCTGCTGGCTGTGTGCGCAGGCTATTTTTTGGATTGTAACTGGATTTTAGATGCTAATATATGCGAATATAGTTGAAGTATCTCAATGTTATCTGGATCTATTGTGTTACTGTTGATGCGAACCTTTGGAATCTATTCGAAGCTACTAATACATCTTTTTTATCTGTTTATGTGAACATATATATGTGTTATGGTATAAATTATATCTGTGATCTGCTCTACATGCGTTTATGATAGTAAGTGCTGGTAAATTTCTGATACGCACGTGGATGCGAAGTACTGACTAGATATGCGCATGGTAATAACTATGTTATGATTAATTATGGATTATACTATTAAAAAACCTATGAATAGACATGTTCTGTGTGAACCTGAAAAGTTGCGAACATAGATCTGCTTCACTTACCTAATCTCTCCCTCAGGGTGCGGAAACCTAGTTCCAGCACCCCCCCATACTGCTTCGGGTGAGACTGTGGCCTGTGCAAGTAGGTCACTACTGAAAGGGCCAGTAGTATAGGGGTTTGTTAGCGAACCTTAACATCTGAACCTGGTTCAGGACCCTTCAAGCCAACAAGATCACATTTTAAGGTGTTTACAAATCATTCTGCAATGAATTACTCGATTAATAAGAATGTCCTAGGTGGAAATATTTTTATATGGTTATTATTATTTTAGGAGTATGAATTTCAATTTTTTGCTAAACTAGGAAGGTTGAATGCAAGACTTGACCATCTTTCAAGAATAGAAATGGGAGAAGAACCAACTAGCATAGAATATAATCTCCCTTATGCCTAGTTGTTTGCAATAAGAGTAGCATATGACCACTTTGCAGAAATTATTCACTTTTTGACCACATGGATGGCTCCTTTGGAATATACTACGCAATAGAATAAATAATTGGTGGTTAAGGCAACCAATTTTTCATTGATAGCAGGACAAATATATAGTATTGGACCAGATGAGATATGTCCCTGAACATGAAGGATCAATGATTCTAGTAGAAGCTCATGGAGGCACAACTAGTGGACATTATGCAGGAAAGGATATTACATGGAAGATGTTGAGGGCAGGAATGTGGTGGCCCACACTACATAAGTATGCAAAGGAGTATTGTAGAGCATGTGATGTATTTCAAAGAATAGGGAAACCCTCTGGAAGAGATGAGATGTCATTAGTTCCACAAGTAACATTGCAATATTTTGAAAAATGGGCTATTGATTTTATTGGACCTACCAACCCACATGGAAATAAGACTTGTGTGAGGTACATAATAACTACAACTAATTTTTTGAAAAGATGATTTGAACCACAACTAGTAAGGAACTGCAGCACAGACATTGTAGCAAAGTTTATTTTTGAATACATATTGTCTAGATTTGGGTGTCCGAAGATCTTGATGAGTGACTAAGGCTTGCACTTCCTGAATAAGACTATTGAAGCATTGACTAAGGAGTTCCAATTCTATCATCAGAATATTATTCCCTACCATCCTCAGGCCATTGGAAGAGTGGAAGCATTTAACAAGACTTTGGATAATGCACTCACTAAATTATGCAATGTGAATAGAGATGATTGGGATCTTAGAATTCCAGTTGTATTATGGGCTTACAGGACCACATGTAAGAAGTTGACAGGTTAGACACCCTTCAGGTTGGAATATGGACAAGAATTTTTGATGCGCATGGACTATATTGTGCATAGCTTGAGAATTGCAGCCTTCACAGATATGGAAGACCCTAAAACAATGGAGGAAAGAATGTCACAGTTCATTGCTTTGGAAGAATATATATTTATAGTAGGATTCCATGAGTAGGTGCAGAAAGTTAGAGAGAAGGCCTAGCATGATAGACATATAAAGTATAAGAACTTCAAGGTAAGAAACCTTGTCCTTATTTATGACAGTAAGTTTGTAAAATTTCCAGTAAAATTCAAAACACATTGGATGGGCCCAATTATTATAAAGCATATTACTTATGGAGACGCAGTTTAATTGGTGAATTTGAATATAGAATTGATTCAAGTAAGGGTAAATGGAATTAGGTTGAAGTTGTATAGGGACAACCCTACCCCTATAGCTTCGCACTGAAGAAGAAAAGGGAGAAAATTCTTAGTGCAACCTACAGTTTAATGTGGGCACTAGACTATAAACTACTCTATGGAAAGAGAGCTTCGATGAAGGAACCTTCTCTGTTACTGTCTCTATTAATTTGGAGTTCGCAGGATCCACGACATAGGAACGGTTTTTCTCCATAGTGTTGGGTGTGTCGAAGTTCTTCGAAAGAATATGACCCTTAAAATGGAAACTTTCCGTTGGAGGAGCGGAAAATTTCATTTATGGAGACAAGATGGAAGGATCTAGGAAGAGATGTGCAGTTAATGAACTAGATCCAAACAAGATCTGAGCTAATGATGGGGTCAGAAGATCAAGAGCGCTATAAAAATTCGCGTCCCACCAAGATTTTGGCACTTTTCCATCTGAGATCTCAGAAATCGTTAAGTATTGAGAAGTTGCAAAATTTTTGTGACTTTATGACTACCAAAGAAGTCATCCAAATTTTTAAAAAGAAAGGTCTAGAAAGACTCATGGAAGACATAACATCATCAAATTCACATGCAGCATCACCATCAACCACAACATAACCTCTCTCACATCGAACATCATTGCGAAAGAAGTAGAATAAGGAAGCAAGAACAAAGAAGAAGCAAGATAAGAAGCCCGTCAAGCCACAGCCAGAAACCCAACCTATTGAAGATAGAGAAGAGGAAGACCAACAGATGGAGACATAGGTTGCATCAATTTTGTCACCACTTCCACCATACTTTCCACCAAGGAAACCAAATGCTAAACCTTTAAAGGACTCCAAATATGCTAAGTATGCCACATTCACACCATTATTTTCGGAGACGGTACCATTTGAGGGAGAGCTACTAGGAAAATCCCACAGCTAAAGTTTTCAGATTCATAATTCAATGACTGAACTAAGTATCCATAGTTTTCTCCTAGTAGATACCTAAATCTAGTGTGACTATCCAGAGAGCGGAGTGACAAAATTGGAGCCACTTAAGTGGGCGAGAGGGTTGGAATGGTCTAGATTGGTCAACATTTTGTATGTGTCGCACTTTAGCAGAAGTACAATCAACAATACCTGCGTAAAAAAAATTCTCTTGCTACTGCACAATGGATTCCTTTGGCTGGGGAAGAGGATCTCCATTGATGAAATTCTAATATCGAGAATTACCATTTTACCATACCATGGAAGGGATCCCACTAAAGATTTTTTGGGTAAACATCAAGACAAAGCAATAGTAGAGAGCATGAAGGAGAAGTTCAAATTGGTCAAGTGAAAGCGAGGCTACGAGAAAAATTCGATCAAGGACCAAGGAGTATGCTTCACCACGCATATCTTGACTTTGAAGATTATGCAAAAATTTCAAGCTAACAATGTCCCCGCAACAGTAGTTTCACTAGTTGTGCAGTGCAACAATGGGGTCCAGTACAACTGGGCCAAGTATATGTGTAGGGAGTTTCTGGAGGATTGCCTCGAAACCCAAGAGAAAGCTTCAACCTTCACTATGCATGGCCGGTCTTCATCATCGCACTGATGGCATGGAAAGAAATGAAGGGATCATAGTTTACTATAGCTTTCCTCATTGGAGCATACTACTGAGTAGTCAAGATCATAGGAGAACCGAGTTTTCTTTGTATTGTACCACATGGATCTACATATGGTAGTGAACTAGCATCCTCGGCTCTCACTAAGCCTATACCAAAAATATAATGCAGTTGTGAAGTTCAAGGCAGACTTCCATAGAATATATGTATACACCAAGAAGGATACAATGAATAAATGGCATCCTATGTCATACTTAGTCACCGAAGATGATATTGCTACATTGATACAATAGTGGCCTGCAAAATAGATGACTATGGTGGAGGGTATTCTGACGGATGAAGAACATCAGAGCATGGATGCCCAAGTGGAAAAGACAAGGACAAAGAAGAGCAGGAGAAATATCAAGACCTGGAGCATGAAAGAGGCCACCCAGATCCTCTTGAAGGCGATGAATAGGACACTGAAAAGACAACGGTAGATAAAGGAAAAAGGAAGATGCAGAGTGAAGTTTCCCCGAGGAGTAAAAAGAGGCAGAAGGTTGATAAGTCGAAGGGCATAATTCCATTGGTCCTTACTAATGAGTACATAGATTAAATTATGGAAAAATTCCAAGAAGTGGCAGAGGAATAATGGGGCAGAATCGAAGATTGCTACAACGCACTCCTGACAGGAGTTGATCAAAGAATTGCAAAGCTAAATATTCTAGCATGGATAGCTAGACAACCTGCACTGATAAGCCAAGCACTCTAGCCAGAAATATTGATAGAAACAAAATTTGGGATGAGGATCATGCAGATAACTTCTGGAGCTCTACAATTCGACATGGCTGAAGCAAAGCAGTAAGCGAAAAAATTGGGACAAGGTCAATATGAACATTGCAGCACTGCCTATTCTGGTATCGCATGACATACATAAAGGTATTATACATGACATAGAGGAGTGGGAGAAGCGCACATCGAAATTAAATATTCACATAGAACAAGATTTTCATTGAAGAAACATATCAACCAGGAAATCAATGAAAAGGACTAGGTAGAACAGCAACAACAGAGGCTAAAAGAGGTGGTTGAAGCCACTTGCAGGGAATTTTTGTACATGGATGTCCGTGAGGAGGAACCAGTAGAAGATAAGGTCATGAAGCTCAGCCTTTCAGTTAAGGAATCTAAGAATAAGGTTGCAGAAGTATAGTTTGAGTATGAACTCAATATCAGTGAGTTGAAAATGAAGTTGTATCAAACCACGCCACCAAAATTATGGGAGCATAGGGAGATCGACTTGAAGAATGTAGTTGAAGGAATCTATAGGACAATGGAAGAGTGTGGAGTATTCCTGGAAGATAATGATACCTTGCAGATTTGGACTTCACTACAGGAAGATCCAAATGTACATAAGATAGAGGAATATATCCAAAAAAAGCATAAGTAGTTGGAGGAAATCAAGACAATAGAGAATAAATTTATAGTTTCACAGAAGCTCACAAATATCAGTGAAGGCAAGACACTACAGAAGCAGATCGAAGAAATCAGGAAGGAAGAGAAAATTTTGACAAAGAGAAATCAACCATGGCAGGATGAGGCTATCCAGTTGTCATAGTAGTTGGACGGGAAGCTCTAGGAGCTTTGACAATAGGAAGAGGCATCATTGAAGAAGACTGTAGGACTAGTCACAGAGCCAGTTTTGGAAGAAGTTCATAGTCATGAGAAGCAATTTATAGAGGTGTTGCACAAATTCAACAATGTCTAGAACATTATAGCAGCAAAGATCAAATGGAAAAGTAGCCGAGTGACTTGGGACGAGTCACATGTGACTGTTGGGGGCCTGTTGGGCACAGCCTGACTTGGACTATATTTTTGCTAAATCTCTACATTTTGAGGAGCAGAGCGTGAATTATACCGCACAACAAAGCGTTGTGGATATACTGCATGGTATCTTAAGGGATGCACGGTAGGTCAAATCCTTCTTTTCTGTAACAGGTTTGGTTTTTATTTTTCTTAGACCATGGTATTTGGAGCATGGTATTGTCTATGTAATGTTATATAAATGGATGTAATGATATTTTAGAAAATAAGAATCACATAATATAATTTCTATGGTTACGGGATAATTTTGTATCTGTATTTTGTTGTGAAGGAAAGGCTCTGCAGTTGAGTGTGCAGAGAGCTTGGAAGAGTCTACAGTTTAGTGTGCAGACCACCTACAGCTATGTGTGCAGGTCAAAGACCTGATTGTAGTTGAAATATCCATCATAATAAAGAAGAAGATGTTTAGTGAAGATATTTTATGTTCTTATATGTTTCTTGTCTATTTTCTTAATATCAATTGTTGCAAAGTAGTTTTTATAGTTGTGTGTAATAATAGTGCAGTTTATGATGTTGTATAATGTGTTATATTGAATGTGGAAAAGTAAGTGAAGGTTTTTTCACAACAAATTCATTGTACTTATGTTAAAAGATAATAACAGCACAATAGATTAACCACATTGCGCAGTCCCTCAAGGTTACAGAAACCTATTTTTAAAACCACCCATAAGTCACCTCGAGTAAGACTGCAATCTTCTTGCAAGTCATTGCTGAAAGGGACGATGATCAATGGGTTTTTTGGTGCACAACATAGATCTAACTTGGGTCAAGACCAAACCAAGCCAACAAGAAGGTATGGTGAGAAAACTACAATAGTGAGCAAACCCATTTCGAAAAATATTTAAGTCTCTGAAACACAAGGAACAACCCCTCTAGTCATAAAACAAGTTGGGATCCCTAACCCACCCTAGTGAAATGAATGACCAATAATGAAAATTTCATAAAAGGAAAAATAAAATAAAAGGGTAAAGTCATGAGAAAGGATTCCTACACTGAGATTTGATGCAAGCAACTTCGTTGGGGCTAGGGATTCTTGCTAGTAGTGAAGAAATGCTTGTGATTTCATGAGTGACTCCATCGGGACTATGGACGCTCACTAGTAGTGGAGAAACACCAGGGACTTGTATCAAATTCTAAAAATTCTAAACTATCATACATAATATATCCATATCTATCAATCCATTTGGTGTCTGACTTACATTTTTACTTAAGTGTTGCAAACTGAGACCAAGAAAATTTATAGAGAAACTAAATATTTAATTAAGGCTAATATTTGAATTAGTGGTACCCATATATTTAGATCAATACTTACCTATTGATCAAACTCTTCCATCACAAGGGATAATATAGATATTTTGAGTTCCTGCTAGTGAATCACCAATTGTTGTAGCCACTACAAAAACCCCAAATTTTTGACATATTCTAAAATTTGGAGTTCACCTCCTTTGATTCTTCAAGTGATAAATCTCCTTAAGTCAACTAAAAGGAAAAAAAATTCACTCACTAACTTTACACAAGAATTATAGTGCATTTTTTTAAGGCCTAATAAAACTTTACCCAGTAGCATAGCACATATTTTTCCAATAGTTTCATGCAAACCTAAGCATTCTAGCACACCGACTTAAGTATTAGTATGAAAATTCAGCCATGACTGCATTTAATGTGACTATATAGCCCTCACACATGCAAAAATTATATATAAGGGCATCCATCCATTTCATTATCACCATGCTTCCTAGTCTCATAAGCCTCTTCCTTGTCGTCGCAAGAAATCTTAAAAAATCATGCTCTACCGTTGGAGATCCCACCGCCAAAAGCTACACCATCGTGTTTCCTAATTGCTAAGTTTATTTTCCCTACCTTTCATTTTATTTGGTGCTTTTCCCTCTAACTCTTATCCTTCCACCTACCTTTTCTTTTTTTATATGATTTTACTCAGCTTGAATTATACCCTTTTCATCCCCTCTTGCATCCTCTACTCTCTCTTAACCTTGCACTTAGTCATTTTTTTCTTCTTCTCTCTGACCCCATAGCGTATGCTAATACTAATATCTGCAAAACAATGCCCCCTTTTCTTATTCCTTCCAAAACAGCTTCAAGTATAACTTCTTCAAGTCATACTCTATGACATTGTAGCACAAAGATTCTCAACAACTAACTTACCTTTACTTGTGCAACAACGCTACCAAACCTCAATTGTTTCTATACTTTTATCTATCGCCAATGTCCTTACCTCTGTGCTTCGGCACATCTAGCCTTATGACCATGCACTTCAGTGAAAATCAGCCTTGCATAGTCGCGCACCTTCTCTAAGTACAATTACATTTATTGTTTGCACAACAATGTATCTTAAACACATTTACTAGTGTAAATATCAGTGTCTTTAAACCCTCATCCATTGCGTAGTGGCACAGTTGTCCTCAATAGGCAGTAGCCTCCACCTGCACAATAATGCACTCATCTACCTTAGTCTGTGTAGTGCCCAATACATATTTATTGTTTTTCATCTAACATATTGTTATCATGAATATTTTTTAAATTTCAAGTAATGTGGAATTTGACTGCTTTAGTATTTCCTCATCGACAGGGGACATGGATCCACCCACTAAGAAAAGTTAGGGTAAAGAGATTGTAAAAGCTAGTGAATAAGGAGCAGTGGAGAGTCCATTAATTTCCATTCCAATCTACACATATACATTTTTTTATCGTTACAAGTCATTACCTATGACATGGGTCGGTATCTATCAATAATTTGCACGCGATGAGGTGCCTAAAGATGAGGAGGATAGTGATATGTATTGTAATTTCAACAACTCATGATTCCACAAAGTGGTAGCACACCCTATTATTTTTCCATGTGCTAAATCCATTGAGTGGATAATCAATTTCATAGATGACAAATATATGACCTTTCTAGATTCTACGGTTTTTGATCTAACATCATACATATATCCCAGGATAGCAAAATATTTGAAGCTTCCAAGCATATAAGTATCACTTACAGGTAAATGGTTTAACATTTTCCCTTTTTCCAGCAAGGATATCTTAAAGACCTAGTGGCAATAACCTAGTATGTTTTGATTCAGATCAGATGGGGTATATAAAACCAAACTATTAAGAAAGGTGTATTAGACGGTGGAAACAATGTGTTGCAAATTTTTTTTTATGTTGGATGCAAAATTTTTCAAAGATAATTGGGTGTCTTTAATATACACTTTCACTTAGAACGGAATCATTTCCAATTGCGTAGAGATTCTAGCAACATCCATCATGGAAAATGTGAAATGAGCCCAAAAGCCAGCAAAGGGACAACATCCTAAATTCTACATAGAATCATATTTTTTGGATGTCATATGTGCAAATTTTCAAATTGAATCATTGGGATGTAGGTGGAATTTTTCTCCACACATGCCACTTATAAACCTTTATTAGAAAATGTTATGGGATACTAGTTACAGGGGCATGCACCACCAAATTACTGAAAATTTTATTTCACCTCTATATCATATACTTTTCAACATAGAGTCTCCATGCATGTAAAATAGAGCAAGATTAGCGTTGAAGGATATTTTATATTAGTTCATACCCCCATATTCAACTTATATTAGGGTATTCAGAGCATGCAGGCCCCCTCATCAGCTTCCTATCTTTGATACTGATAAAATAATTTTGTAGGAAGTTGTGTACCAATTCACAACATGGATTAGAGGGATGTTATCTTGTGAAAATTAGGCACCATGACCTTTTCACAATATATATGTGGATATGTTATGTTTGTAGTTTTCACGAAGCAAAAGGAGAAGGTGGTGATCTAGAATGCTTCAAGTTTGGTACATTAAGCTTTCACATATATGGTCCGTGGGGTATAGCTGCAAGCCACTACCATTGTAAACAAATAAAATACACATTTCCATGCACTCTGACCATTGGTGAGGAGGAAGATAACGTAAATAATTATTACAATGCTACCAAGATCATGGATGCAAATAAGGAAGTTGGTATCTCTCAACCCACGAGCAATCTTGAAGCTACAAATGGAAAATCCTCGCAAGGAAAATAATACCAAAAGGATAAATTTTCCCTAAAGAGGGAAAGGGAGGAGGTATCAAAGAAAAAAACATTGAAAAGGATAAAGGCCAATCAAGAAGCTAAGAAGCGGGAGGAGGAAAAGAAGAAGTGGGAAAAATAAGATAGAAAACAAGAAGAAGATAGGTGAAAAAGGGAAGAAGAAAATAAAAGGAAGGAAGAAAACGAGGGGAGGAGAAGAAAAAATAAGAAGAATTAGCAAATAATCTTGAATATGGAACATTTTCA
This sequence comes from Pinus albicaulis, assembly GCA_034641835.2. Classification (NCBI taxonomy): domain Eukaryota; kingdom Viridiplantae; phylum Streptophyta; class Pinopsida; order Pinales; family Pinaceae; genus Pinus; species Pinus albicaulis. The sequence continues at coordinate 266,704,895 of CM076573.1, forward strand.
AAAGAGATGGAAGATAAAAAAATACACAAAGAACTTCGACAAAACAAACAAGCTCTCAAAGAAGCAGAAGCATTATTGCCACCCATAGATGTTGAGCCTCCCACACCACTCAGTAGAGGATATCTATCACTTTGGGAGATTGGCACCTCAGATAAAGAAGAAGATCGAGTGTTAGATATTTCAAGTTTGACCGCATCTTAAATAAGGTTGTTAAGGAAATATGAAGGTACTTTCCCTAAGAACCGACCACACTGATATTGGAAAATATTGAAAGAAATATAGTATTGGATGTTGAATTTTTGCAGCTATGGTTGGTCTTCATAATTATATTTTATAATTTGTAATGTATAAAGAATTTTTAATCTGGTATTCATGTCATTTTTATTATGTATCTCTTGAAATAATTTATGTATGACATGTTCTTCATGTCATATTTAAAAGAGAAAGTTTCAAAATTTGAAGATTGAATTTTTGGCTCCAAATTAGTTGAGTCGGCCCTCCCTCATGTCAAGTCAGCCTTAGTGAAGAGATGCACTCATTCGTGAAGGCATAACATGTATATAAAGGTATTTGACCTCCTCCATGGGAACACCATTCAATCATCACACAGGAAGACATTTTTTTATCATCTAAGTGAAGGACAAGAATAAGAAGAAGAAAGAAAAAAGGATGAATATATCTCTCTCTGGCTCCCATCTCTCTCTAAGAACTTGAACGTGTGACTTTTTTCTAGGCAATAGTTTCTGGGTAGGCCGAATTTCTAGCCAGTTGTTGGGTAGCATAATTTTGGCAGGCTGAAATATTGAGAGGGCAAGTTTTTCTAGGCATATTCTGGAGGATGAATTTCTTCCTTAGGATGAGTAGATCAGAGTGAGTTGTTGGAGGCTTGACTTGATGTTTGTGGACTAGTTTTGACCATAAGCATAGTTTTGACTAGCTACATTAGATGTATCTCTAGTTGAACTGAAGAAATTATCTAAGAAAAAGGTTGTTGGGTTTTTCCCCCAAGTGGGTTTTCCAAGGGTAAATCATGTGTTCTCTTTTGTGCATTGTGATCTCTATTGTCTTTGTGGTTTATGTTTGAATTTATAAAGTGTAATTTATTAATGGTAAATCATAATTATTAAAAAAATATCTATATCATTCAAAGTGATTACCAATAGTTCAAAATACTGTGCTTGTATCTATTACACTTGAAAAATAAACATTGTATCAGAGCTTTGGTGATGAGAAGGTCATTGATATGGCTTAGTGAAGAAGCTTTGGTAAGATTTCACTCTTGAAACCCTAGATATACCATGAATTTTCTTGTCTATGACTATGGGTTCCCACATGAAGGCTGAGAAAAAAATAGGAGCTACAAAATTTAGGGCTTTGAAGACAAGGATTGATCTTATCCTTGCAAAAGAAGGCCTCTTGGGTATTTTTTAAGGCAAGGTCATTGAACTAGAAAAAGATGAAGAGAAAAAAAATCTTGAGAAGAATGATATCACATCCATGAAAATCATTGCATACTCTATCAAATATCACTAGATTCCTTATATTTCAAGTCATAAATCTTGAAAGCAAATGTATGATGCCCTAGCCAATTTTTTCACTATCAACAATATTGGTCAAACAATGAATTTTAAGAATGATCTTCGTGATGTTCAGATGAAAAAGAATGACACTATAGCTTCATATTTCATGAGGATATCTCAACTGAGAGATGAACTTAAAGCAATTGAAGAAGTTGTTCCTGAAAATAAACTTGTAACTACAACACTCAATGGTTTTCCTGAATCATGGGATGCATTTGCAACAATTATATGTGCTAGAAAGGAAGCTACAGAGTTTGAAGAACTATGGACCAATTTTACTTAAGAAGAATCAAGACACATATCAAAAGGAAAGATTCAAACGGATGATGACTCTCAAGCATATGTAGTACGTTTCAAGAAAGGTGAAGGAAGAAAGAAATTTTGTTTTAAAATAAAATATGGAATAATAAGAAGAAATTAAGAAAGAAGACTAGAAGAAAGAATATTTTCCCCTCAAGGAAAGAGAGACATGTCAAAGGTTCAATGTTATCAATGTCACAAATATGGTCAATTTATACATGATTGTCCTAAAAGGTATGATGATAGAAAGAGAAAAGGTAAGAAACATGCCTCCATAGCATAATTTGAAGAACTTCCAAAGAGACCAAAGAACGAAAATCCATGTAAAAAAAAAATATTCTATTTTTCTTCCCTTACTAGTTATGTCGCATATAGTGAAGTCTTGTGGCTAGTATATAGTGGTGCTTCAAGGCACATGATGGTAGATCGATACAACCTCACAAGTCTAGTGGAAATGATATTGGCACAAAAGTTGGAACTTAGAGATAATAATAGTTTGCAGTCAAAGGCATCGGAAATGCATTCATTAATCTAGAAATAGGTGATAATGTTCATCTCAGCAACATACTATATGTGTCAGGTTTTAAGAAGAATTTACTTTCCATTTCATGCTTGGAAGATAAAGGCCATAAAGTACCTTTTATTGATGGAAAACTTTTTGTTTGGCCCAAAGTCTCTAGTATATATTCTGCTAGAGTACTTTGGATTTTGTTAAGGAAGTTTGTATAAGATTTTGAAACAACCTAATCAAGCACTTATACATAATGATATTAATCCATGTGAGATTTTGCATAGAAGATATGGTCACCTTCACTATAGATATTTTCCTTCCTTAAAAAATATTGTTTCATGTGTTCCATATTTGCAAGAATAACATTGAGTATGCAAAGGATGTGCGCTTGGAAAGAATGTCAATAATTTTTTCCCAAGAAAAAAAAGTAGATCCAAGGAAGCTTTGGACTTAGTCCATTCTAATATATGTGGTCCTATGCTAGTGAATTTTTTTGAAGACTAATTTTAATATGTAACATTTATTGATGACTTCTCTCGTAATATTTGGATCCACTTCATGAACATGAAAGATGAATTTTTCGACAAGTTCCAACAATTCAAAGTTGAATTCAAAAATTTGAAAGGAAATAATATCAATATATTGGGATATGATAATGTAGGAGAATATTTTTGGTCCCTATAATACTAGTGTATTCCCTTATTGTTATTGTTAGTATATCCCCCTTATTATTATTATTTTTCCCATGTTGTCCCCATATTGTTATTATTGTGACCCATAGAAGCCCGCTATTTTTATTGTTGTGCCCTTACATTGTTATTATTATGTCGGCTAGGATTATATTGTGACCCACTAGACTCCTATAGGTTTTTTTCATTTGTATCATCCAAGAATTTTTCATATATGTAATGTAAAGGAGGTTTCCCCCTTGAATTGGTTGATTTCCAAGGTGTTGATCTCTCTTTTATTCTATTTTTGGAGCTAGTTTCCTAACATTTGGTATCAGAGCTTTGGATTCTAGGGTTTTGCTACTTCAAACAGGTCATCATGGCCTTTCTGCTATAAATTTTTTTCTATGAATATTTAGATGCTAAAAAAAACCCATTTTCAAAAAATCTCGAGGAAATTCTTGAAAAAATTCAGATCTTGGTTCGCAATATTTTCTAAGATATGATCTATGGAAGTTAGGGTTTTTGCAGGATCCCAAATTTCATATAAAAGAGGTGACCTTGGTAAAATAGTCATAACTCTCTCTCTGAGCATCGGATTGGAATTATGTAAAAATTGATCAGAAGGAAACGAAATTTATTTTCCTTTGTATCAATTTCAGAACCGAAGGAGGAAACAATGACATGTGTCACATCGTACAAGTTCGCTCTATTGAACTAGTCCATAATTAGGTCATTGTGGGAGATTGGGCATAACATTGTCTTGAAGAATCCAAATCAGTTCTGACCTGTGGAATTGGAAAGAGGACTCATAGGGATAGTACAGGATAGAAATTTAGATCTTGAAGATCCGAAATAACAGAGATAAAGCATGTTCAATATAGACCTCCTAAAAATCAAGAAAAAGGTGTGTATTTTTTAAACAAGTTTGCATAACTTTTGTTTGAAAAATCAGTTTGAAGTTATTCCAAGGGCATATTGAAGCATATATATTAGTATCGAGTTATATAATGCCTCAAAAAAAAAATTATCCACTCATTAAGCCCTCATAAATCTCTACTATGATGCATGAAGAGGAAGATTTGCAGTATGATATATCAAAATTATGGTACCAAGTGCACCAAATTTTGATCTTACAAAGAGAAACCAAAGATGACGTAGATGGTTTAAAACAAGACATGGAGGCTAAGTTGGATGGTTTGAAGGATCAAATGAAAGCTAATATGGATGATAAAGTAGTGGAAGATCACATTGAGCCTCAACAACAAGTTCTCCAACTCTCAAATGATAACCTAACTTTGGTGCAAAATTGAATGAAACAACAAGAAGAGAACATCATAGCGGAAGAAGTTATGAAGAATTCATGGAAACAAGAACTCGAAAAATACTAAATCGATCAATTTCATAGTATCTTAGCAAGTGGAATAAATTACCCGCTAAATATTCCACATGGGAGGATGAGAATTGTATACAGAAGCATCGAGAAATAATCAAGCATTGAGGACAACACTTGTTTTAAGGAGAGAGGAATGTTAGGTCCCTATAATATTAGTATATCCCCTTATTTTTATTGTTATTATATCCCCCTTATTGTTATTCCTTTGCCCATGTAGTCCCCATATTGTTATTATTGTGCCCCATATAAGCCCACTATTGTAATTATTGTGCCCTTACATTGTTATTGTGACCCACTAGACTCCTATATATAAAAAGGATTTTTTTTCATTTTTATTGTCCAATAATTCTTCATTTATGTAATGTAAAGGAGGTTTCCCCCTTAAAGTGGTCAATTTCTAAGGCATTTATCTCTCTTTTCTTCTATTTTTGGAGCCAATTTTGTAACAGAATATACCTCCAAGGAGATCATTTCCTTTTTCAAATGAATTTGGGATTAAGAGGGAGTCGATAGTCCCTTATAATCCACAAAAAAGATGGAATTTCTTAAAAAAAGAATAGAACCATTCAACAATTATTCAAGGTAATTATGTATGACCAAGATTTATCGTTGTTTCTATGGACTGAAGCATCAAGAATTTTTGTATACATTCAAGTCCTCATCGAATCTTGGATGACAAGACTTCTGAAGAAGCATTCACCAAAAAAAACCCAAGGTTGGTTATTTAAGAATATTTAGTTGTCATGTTTATGTTCATGTTCCTAAATATAACAGAAGGAAGTTAGAGCCTTCAGGAAAGAAATGAATATTCACTGGTTATATTGAATCATCAAATACATATAGAATATATATTCTAGGACAAAAACAAGTTGAAGTTAGCAGGGATGTGACCTTTGATGAGAATGTGGCTAATTGGAAGTCTAAAGAAGTGGACTATGATGAGGAAAAATAACATGAAGCTCCCAAAGAAGAAAGATTTGTTGGCATTGTAGTTTTGGAATTGATGTCAACATGTTCATGGTGTTTCATTTCATATGCATGTGTGATGAGTGCTTCAGGTTAATGGTCTTGATAGTTGGCATTTATGTCAACATATTTATGAATATAACTAGTGGAAATGATGTTATGGTTGTTGAGTAGAGATGGATTATACATTTGTTGTTGGATTTAGGTTTATATTTTGAGTTGATTGTAGATGTTTCCACAGGTGTTTCATATGCTTTTACTTATGATGGAAGCATTAGAGATATTGCTACATGTCTTGACTTGTGGTTGCTTGTGTTGGGGGTACCTCTATCAATGTTGGAGGAAGTTGTATGACATGTTATTGTTTCTGCATGAGCCTGGAGATGTTGTTACAGGAGTTGGATTTGTTGTTACATGTATTATAGATGTTTAGAGAGGTTGTGGTTGTTTCTTTAGGAGTTGTAGGTGTTGGTCTTGGTACTAAGGTTGGCGAATAGGTATTGCATGTCATTGACTTGTTTTTATCCTATTTCATCAATTGCATACTTGACATAGAGGTTTGGAGGAGTGATCATATGCTAAATAAGGTGTTCCATCAGCTGGAAAAGGTTATGGAATGAAGATCCATTGGTTTTCTTCATCTTTAGCCTCAATTGCATGGAGCAAAGCATGTGGGAGTGGATAAAAAATCTCGAGTCACTGGCTTGTTGTGTTGTGTGAGTGACCAGTTGAATTTACTTAGTGTTGTGCATGCAACCAAGGTTTTCATGAGTTTTTCTCCACGTTCCTCATGTTGATCAGCTAATTGTTATGTTGTGGTGATATTCTTGTTTGGAAATTTTTGGTTTATCGCCGAAAAGTTCGTGGGACCTCCATAAGCTTATTAAAGTTGAAGATATCAAAAGGAAAGTCATGCTAGTGGTTTGATAGAGTCAATGAGCTAAAAATGGATCAAATCAAACATATGAATAGATTTGTGAAGCCTAGTAGCTTTGTGTAATTATTGAGTTGAGAACTTGAGTTCATCCATATATCATAGAAATCTAATTGGTAGTATGGTTGATTCTCCATATGTGTTAAGAGAGATTGAGCTTGGAGAAGAGTATGGAAGTTGTGTGAGGATTATATTGTATAATTTATTAATAAATTTGTAGTTGTAGAAGTAGTGAGTTGAAGTGTGTTTCAGCCATTATATTTATGCAGTGAGTGAGTTGTTGATATGTGGATTGGAGTATTGGTTGAGGATATTGTTTTCAAATTGTGTGAAGATTTTGTGTGAATATTTTTATTGTAGATAGTGATGCAAATTTGTTATTTGATTGAGATTTGATGTTATTTTGTTGCAGTGTGTTTTTTTAGCAAATTGGGAGTCCAGTGTGAAATATTTTGAAATGATGCTCACATGGAGGAAGTGAAGGCATGGAGGATTCATAGCAGACAATGATTTGGTGGATTCAATAGAAGGAAGATATTTCTCCATCCAATAACAGTTGGAAATTCCAATGGAAGTTGGGCGAGGATCCTTGATCGTGGTGGCATTTAATAGATGGTAGTTTGTAGACTCGAGAGAGAAAAAATTTCATGTATGAAAGGACCAACATACTGTGAAAGAAGCCGAGTCTTCCAGCTTATGGAAGTAAGTTGATCCATGTAATATTTGTTCAACAATTAATAAAATAATTGAGTAGCATAGCAATAGCAGGGTGTTTTTTTTCTCGGTGAAGGGTTTTCCACTAGACATACTTGTGTCCATTGTGTTGATTGATTTTGTGGTTGCATGTTTATTTTTTGTGCTCTTATCTATATTTTTGTATTTTAGTTTGTGCATGGTAAAAGAATAATAATTTGCAGAAATTTTCATAAGTTACATCATTATTGATTCACACCCCCCCCCCCCCTTATTGGTGATCTAGTTTCCAACAATTGGTATCAGAGTCGGGTTCTCGATTGCAGCTTAATCGAGGGAGACTAGATATTGAAAATTTTGGTAGATTTTTTGCAACTTTTTTAAAATGGATCAGTGAGTAATTCTAGTACTTCATGAAGGTAAATTTGCAACTTGGAGAGTGAATTTGGATTCATATTTTTTATCTTTTGATGAAGATATTTTTATATCAATTGAATATGGAATTAAAGATGAAACAAATGTTTTAGATAAAAAATTTATTTTGAATAGTATTTAAAAATATGATAGCATGCATGTGAGGAATTGTGAGACTGCCAAAGAGATGTTGGATAGGTTTCATAATTTGTATCTAGGAGGAAAAGTGATTTTTTCATAAATGGAGAAAAAATCAAAGGATTCTACTTTTATTGTTGTCACAAATCAAACCTCCTCACAAGTGGAAGATGAAATCTCTATTGATAGAAAATATGAAGAGAAATAAAATATAATGGTACTAGAATCATATATTCAAAGGCTCTTGGCTGAAAATAAAGATCAACGGATGTTGCTGCAAATGTTTGATGAAAAGGGGTATGTCTTCAAAGAAGAAATTTCATATTTGAAATTTCAGCTGGAAGAAAGAAGAAAATTTGAAAATGGAATGAGGAAGCAGTACAAGGAGTCGGAGGATGAATTCCAAAATTTGAAGGTTGAATTAGAGAGGTTCAGATCTAACACTCAAGTATCAACAAGAAAATCCAAAAATGTTCGAGCAGCTTGTGGTTGCAAGAAAATGGAGATTCATCAACAAAATCACTAGTCATGAATGAAGCATAAGAATAAGAGAAGGAGGCAAAAGAAGAATAATATAATTGGGAAGTGTTATAATTGTGGAGTTCATGGTCACATAGTAGCAATGTGTAGTAATGATGAGATCAAAATGCTCTCATCGAAAGGAGCAACAAAAGGAGAAGCCACATCAAGCATGCATGCAAAGAAGATCTCCATCTGTTAGGCACAATAGTCCATTTTATGGTTATTGGTTCTCATGCAATGATTTTGGCCATAGGGCTATTGACTGCAAGGAACACGAAAGAAATGAAAATCATATCAATAGGAATACATTAGCTTATTCCTATATTCCTTGGTCACATTAGATGTTTTTTATGTGATAATATTGGCCATAAGGCCAAGGATAGCAAGTTGACCATGTGTTTCAAGAGATCCAACCAGATAAAGGATAATATGCAAGGCCAACCACATAAGAAGAAGAAGGATGAGAAGATGAATATTTTGAGGAGAAAAGAGCAGCAAAAAACTTCCACCAAAAATTGAGGCATGCTTGGTCTTAGGGGGAGCATATGGTTTCATTATGAGTTGATTGAAAATTCTTAATTATGCAGCCATATAGGAAAGTGCTAATGTAGAGATGGATGTGTTCAAGGTAAGTTCATGAGGTTTAAAGTTTTAATTCTATTTTTTCTCTATTTCTATTCCAGTTTGAGTTTAGTTGGAACATCCATGTACATATATTGATTATTTTGGAGAAAATATATGTTTTGGTTATTATTGACACTATGGATGACATTGCAACCATGTAGTATTCTTATATGAATTCTCTAGGTGTGATGGGGGATCACACATTCAGGGCAAGCATTTTTTCTTCCAAATGGACTTGCAGTTGTTGGCATCATGCTCACTTTGGAGGTGATTTTTTGTGCTTATTTATCATGAGTGTGTTGCAGGAATGAATTTTTCATTTTTGCTTCCAAATAGTTGCAATATCATATGTTTTCCATGATATAGCTTATGTTTATGTCATATGTTGTCATGCATGTGTAGTTTCCATGGAAGATCAGATGATGTGTTGAATATAGTTCATCTAGAATATGCACTTTATTGATCATGGTTTTTATTCTAGATGCATCTTGTTGTTGCTCATGTTTTGATTGGATGGATGAGATATGAGAAGGATTATTATTGTTGCTCATGATATTTTCATGCATACTTCTGATATGTATTAGTGGATGATTCATGATGTTGTTGTTGCATAGAGAGAATATGTTGATGCCTATAGTATGCATTTACATGGTTGAGAGATGATGACATATATTGATTCTCATATATGGAGTATTCATTTTTTGTTCTCAATGATTTGTTTCTTACACCTCATTAATGATGTTACTCACCTATGTTGAGGAGATGATGAGTTTAGTGCTGCAAATAGTGTTATAATGCTAGATCACATATTATTGTTGTTGCTTCATTTTGAGAGCTCATGTCATTTCTCATGGAGGCCTTATGTTTTGAAGCACATGCCATGTATTACTTGTTATTTCCTCTACCATATGGAGCATATGTTGATCTTCATTGTTTCCTTGTACTCATGTTATTTCATGTTTTGGGCATGCATAGAGGAGAGCACATTTATATGAATTTGTAAAATCCGTGTATTATCGTTATTTCATCCTTTGGGCACATTTCTCATATAGAGACCCTTCGTGTCTATTATGTTTTATCATTAGCTATGTATGGGTTAATGGAAGTCCAAGTCATGTGTTACCTTTTATATCATTGATTTAACCCCAGTTCATTGGCTACATGTTTTAAACTTGGGTCCATAGAATCATGGTTGGTGATGGGTGTAAAGGAGTCATATGTCAGTCCTATGTACTTGTCACAACTAAGTATTTCCTCCATGGAGCATTATGTTGTATGGTAACTCATTGTATATCATGTTAAAATTTATTTGGAGTCATGGTTGATGAGTAGTAGTCTCTTGAACTTGGAAAGGAGGCTTATTGTAACAAACATGGTGTATGAATGCAACTTCATTACATACTTAGTGGAAGCATGTTCAGTTCATAAATGGCATGGCATTGGTAAATATATGTTTTTGTAGCTAAGCTTCTTGACAAGGGGGGGGGGGGGGGATTTCTCTCATCCGATACAATATTTGGCATTCTACTTCAGTGTTTGTATGGATATTTTCCATTGATATCAAAGGGGGAGAGAATTTGGATGGTAGAGTTATAGCGTCAGTTTTGGAGAGTGTTTGGAGATCAACCTCACTTGTTTGTATGAGGTTGACATCAATGCCAAAGGGGTAGTTTGTTGGCATTGATGTCAATAGGTTCATCATTGTTTCTTTTCATATGAACATGTGATGAGTGATTGATTTTGATGGTATTGATAGTTGGTATTTATGAATATACCTAGTGGAAATGATGGTGTGGTTGTTGAGTAGACATGTATTCTACATGCGGTGTTGGATTGAAGTTTATATGTTGAGTTGATTCTAGATGTTGCTACAGGTTTTTCATATGCTTCTACATGTGATGAAAGCATTGGATATGTTGCTACATGTGTTGATTTGCGGCTAATTGATTTCGAGGTGAATCTATCAGTGTTGGAGGCAGTTGTATGACATGTTGATACTACTATAGGAGATTGGAGATGCTGCTACGAGAGTTGGAGTTGTTGCTACAGGTATTAAATATGTTTAGAGAGATTATGGTTGAAGTTTGAGGAGTTGTAGGGGTTGGTATTGGTACTAACATTGGAAGAATAGGTCTTTCATGTCATTTACTAGTTCTTAGAGCCTATTTCATCAGTTGTATACATGACACAAAGGTTTGGAGGAGTGATCAGATGCTAAAGAAGGTGTTCCATCAGCTCCAAAAGCTTTTGGATTGAATATCCATTTTTTTCTTCATCTTTAGCCTCAGTCACATGGATTCAAGCCTGTGGGAGTGGCTGAAAATATCTAGTCATTGCCTTGTTGTGTTGTGTGAGGGACCAGTCAGATCTGCTCAGTATTTTTCATGCAACCAAGGTTTTTCACAAATTTTTCTCCACATTCCTCACACTGATTAGCTAATTTTTATGTTGTGGTGACATTATTGTTCGAAAATTTTTGGTTTGTGGTTGGAAAAGATCATGGGACCTCCAAAATCTGATTCAAGATGAAGATATAAAAAGAAAAGTTAAGTTAGTGGTTTAATAGAGTCAATGAGTTGAATCTGGATCAAATAAAGCATATGAACATAGTTGTGAATCCTAGTAGTTATGTGTAATTATTGAGTTGAGCACTTGAGTTCATCCATATATTAGAGAAATCTCATTGGTAGTATGGTTGATTCTCCTTTTGTGTTGAGCGAGAGTGATATTGGAGAAGAGTATGCAAGTTGTGTGAGGATTATATTGCAAAATTTCTAAAGCAGTTTGCAGTTGTATCAGAAGTGAGTTGAAGTATTTTTTAGCCATTATATTTATGCAGTGAGTGATGTGTTGATGTGTTGATTGGATTAGTGTTTGGGGAGATTGTTTTGCAGCTTGTGTGGAGATTTTTTGTGAAGGTTTTGATTGCAGCTAGTGTTGAAAATTTATTATTTGATTGTGCTTTGATGCTGTGTTGTTGCAGTGCTCTTGTTGAGCGAATTGGGGGTCTTGTGTGAAATATTCTTAAATGAGGTCATTAGGGGAATTTTGAAGTCTAAAATGGGCCTCCTAAGAAAAATGCACTACCAAAATAAAATTTATAAGGACCAATAATATTCAATATGATGATGATAACCATGGGGTATGATTTAACAATTTTGGAGTAAAAAAGTCAAAATATATTAAAAAATAATAAAATAATAAAACTACTTTTTCAACTCATATTTTCAACTTATCTCCCTTATGTTTTACTCAAATTTCAAGTGGGATTACTTGTTGGATTTAAAATTTAATTCCTCATCCAAGGAGTACGCATGTTGCAAACTTTCGATGGAATCTACTACACAAAAAATGCCATAAATACATGAAAAAACGTGATTCCAATCATGTTTTTCATGTATTTCTCATTTTTTGTGAAGAAACATCCATTGAAAGTATGAAACCTGGGTACTCCTTGGATTACGAATCAAATTATGCATCCAACCAATGTTCTCACTCAAAATTTGAGTAAGCCCATAGGGAGATTAGTTGAAAATACGAGTTGAAAAGTACTTTTTTCTTTTTCCCCTCTAAAATTTGATTATGTAGTCTAATATTATTTTATTATTTCCAATATTATTTTATAATTTCCCTAGGAGGCCCATTTTAGACCTCAAAATTCCCCTACTTCTCACATGGAGGAAGTGAAGGCATGCAGCCTTCATAGTAGATAGTGATTTGGTGGATTCAGTAGAAGGAAGAGATGTATCAATCTAATAGGAGTTAGATATTCCAATGATAGTTGGGTGAGGATCATTGATTGTGGTGGCCTTCAGTGGATGGTATTCCATAGATCTGAGAGAGAAAAGTTCTTGTCATAAAGGACAAACATACTGTGAAAGAAGTTGATTCTTCTAGCTTATGGGAGTAAATTTATCCATGTATTTTTTTTTTCAACAATTAATAAAATAATTGAGCGGCATAGCAGCAGTAGGGTGGTTTTTTTCGTGGTGAATGGTTTTCCAACAAACATACTTGTGTCCATTGTGTTGATTGATTTTTTGGTTTCATTTTTAATTTTGGTGCTCTGATCTATAGTTTTTTGTTTGACTTTGTGCATGGTAAAATAATTATAATTTGCATAAAATTTTATAAGTGTCACCATTACTTATTCACCCCCCTCCTCTCAATAGTGATCTAGTTTCCAAGAATATTTTATCCATCAAATCCTTCCAAGAATCTTGTTGATAATCAAGAAGATCTAAAAAGGACAAGATAACCTGTGGACCTGGTTTTTATTCCTGAAATCAAGAAAACTTTAGCTTGGTTAAAATCCACTTTGTAGGAAGTCAAAGGACATGTAGCACCACGTGACACCTTCACGGAAAGCAAGAGGCCAAATATGTATTCTAGTTATGCAACAATAATGACTAATCTTATTGATGTTGAACCTTCCACCTATGAAGAAGCAACTAACCAGCAAGTTTTGAAGGATGTGATGTTGGAATAATACAAATAGATTATGAAAAATGATGTATGGGAGATTGTGCCTAGACCTAAAGGAAAATTAGTGGTGCCCTCCATATGGGTATACAAGATCAAGAATGTAGTGGATGGTAGTATGGAAAAATACAAGGCGAGATTTGTGGCTAGATTTTTCTCCGAGAAAGAGGGAGAATACTATGTTGATACTTTTGTTTCAGTTACCAAGTACATTACTATTAGATCCATTATTGCTATTGCATCTTCTATGGATTGGAACTTACATAAAAAGGATGTAAAGATTTATTTTTTTAATGGCATGATTGAATAAGAAGAAGTGTAAATAAATCAACCTTTATTTTTTGAGGTCAGAGTCTCACATTTGTAGGTTGAAGAAAACCTTCTATGGACTTAAGCAAGCACTAAGAGCCTGGTATACACGAATTGACAATTATCTTACAAGACTTGGTTTCTCCAATAGTGATGCTAATCCAAACATGTACTTCAAGGTCGAGAAGAATAAATCTACAATCCTATTCTTGTATGTTGATGACCTATTTTTGAAAGGTAAGGAGCATCTGATTATTCAGTGTAAGAGGGAGCTAGCTTATGAATTTGATATGAAATATCTTGGTTTGATGCACTATTATTTTGGGATATGTTAGAGTCGGCCCTTACAGCCCTCCGTCAGTGATCATTTCGTTTTTTGCATATTCATTGTTAGGTGTCTCGCTTGTTCCACTTCGTTGCATTTCACTAGGAGCATGCCATGGACTGACGAAGGGGTCTGTCGTCTTATGTTTCCTCATGTTTATACCTGCAGCGCTATTTAAAAAATTTTCCTCAAAAAATCATTCATAGTCATTGTCATTTCATTTCTGGTCATTAAAAATGTCAATAAGTGTCCTAGGTCTTAGTGTCTAGGGTTTTTGAGTCATTTATATACCAGTCATAAAGCCTGCAAGGTGAGGAAAGTTCTGCATATTGTGATTTTTGTTTTATTATCATCAGCATTTTAAAAAAATATTTCTAGTCCAAAACTCTGTTTTGGAACTAGAAATTGTTCATTATTATTTTGTAATAAATTGTAATTATTCCGCCAAGAAGAAATTGTCAAAGGCAGACCCCTGGTCTCTTCCTTAGCCGAGATATCCATATTCCTGCAAGAAGACAGCAAAATCATTAAAGTCGACCTCAAAAAAGCCAAAAGAAGATTGTATTTGAAAAGCCAAAAGTGAAATTACAAATACATTGTAATATGGGTTTGCAATTAAATTTGAAACAAAATCTGATTGTGAAGATATTTGTATCATGTATAAAAGCCAAACAAGTTTCATTTTCACAAATCCATAGCACCCAAATCGTGTTTTGAAGATGGGAGGGTCGATTTCAGAGTTTTAAACTGCGTGGACAGAGTTGTGGGGCTCGAGCGACCCACCTGGGCGCGAGCGACCCACCTGGGAAGAGCGACCCACGTAGGTCATTTCAGCAGTGTAAAGTTGCAATGGGCGCGACCCACCTGGGCCGAGCGACCCACGCATGAGGTGAGCGACCCACGCAGACACAGAGTTTCGAAATTTCGTTTTGAGCGCCCAGTCTTGCTTGGGATCGATTCATCGGCCTTCAAACAGGTTTCTATCAATTGCTTGATGTTTTTTGTGCGATGGTGGCATCATTGGTGGTTTCAAATGTTTCAAACGGAGGATTTAAAACCCCACAGTCATAGCATTATTGTTTTCAGGGTTTTAAAATGATATGGGTGGTTGTAGCTTATCTTATATCAGTGATATGTCCAGCTTTGCATATAATATCAAAACCATATTGTTCTCATGCCCATTATGCCATTTTGACCATTGTTATTATTATACCATGTTTAAAACCTTTGTCCCATGGTGACTGTGGTTGTATTATCTCTCACTGCCCAATGTAAAAACATTCTCATGACTTTGTTTCAAACTGCCCATTGACACTTTTGTTGTTATTACTCAGGGACAAAAACATTCATATGATGCCCTTCTCCCTTTGACTAGACTTGTTTAATATTTTGAAGGTTGCCTGCTCCCTTTAGTCAAAATTTCACTTGCATTCAAAACAGAGATTGTGCCTTTTCCAATCTATTTAAAACAGAGATTTTGTCCATGATTTGTTTCCTTATGGAGTTGTGACGGTGGGATATTTTTTGGGTTTTGAAACATACCATCATAACCTTGTTTGCACTGCTTTCATATCAGTATACATAGTGCCAAAAGCTTGGTCAGAGCCATGTCGGAGACAGAGTCAGAATATGAATTAGGGTCAGGCAGTGATTCGGTGACTGAAGGAAATGTGCCACGGGGGTCCCGCAGAGATCATAGAAGTGGTGATCATCGCAGAGAGGAGCCTACTTCTTTGGCTCGGTTGCAGGCATGTCCATTAGCTATGGATTGTTTTCGATTTTTGTCATGTTTCAGATTTTGTGAGATGGTTGCACAAACCCGGCCTCATCGTGAATTAGCCCGTCTGTTTGTTCTTCATTTACGGGATGGTCGGGTAAGCCTTGCTGGGGTTGATTTCATTGTGTCACCCTTGACTATTGCTCAAGCTACTGGTATACCGAACATGGGCGAGGAATGGAACAAGGGTCAGCAGTTAGAGAAATTTCACTATGAGCCATACATTAAAACTGGATATATGGCTTACTTGAGCAGAGTTTTTCCATTCAGATCCTTGAGAGATGAGTATGCACCGCTCATGAGGCTCATCATTCAGTATTTTAGTTGTGAGGGCAGGTATGCTCGTCTTTTCTCATACCATATTCGTTTGCTGATGCACTTCACAAGGGTACGTATGATGAATATTTCGTATTTCATACATCGCAACATAGAGAGGATGGTGACATTTGTGCAGAAGAAGACGAGCCCAGTGCAGCAGTACAGGAGTATATATCATTTCACTTTGATGAAAATCTTGGTGTCACATCAGTTGGCAGAGCAAGGCATCACTTGGGAGGATTTCATTTCTAGAGACTTTTTCAGAGTGCCACAGCAGCCTCCCAAGACATTTCATGGTGCAGGAGAGCCTTCACACCAGCCAGACATGCTTGAGGTTGAGCATATCAGCACTCCTTTGGTTCAGACATATCAGCGAGGCCACAGGGCCTTATTTGCAGCGACACGGCGAGTACTATCTCCACGTGAGGTGGAAGGGGTCTTGGCGACTTCATCGACACGGCGAGTATTATCTCCACGTGATGTGGAAAGGGTCTCGCTTTCTTCTTCAGTGTAGGTACAGGTACAAGACAGGGGCAAGAGGCCCATGCATGATGAGGGCCCATCAGGAGGCCGGGACACCGATATGACAGTCATTGATGTTGATACGGGCTCTCCTAGCTCGAAGCTGAGGGAAGTCATCCAGGAGCAAAGGGCCGAGAATGACCAGCTGAAAGACCAATTGCAGAAGGCTCAGTGGGTGATTAACTATTTAGAGCAGCGCAACAAACAGCTCGAGGATGAGCTCACATTTTATGAGGTGCGCCAAATCCGTGAGGACAGGCAGTGGAATCGAAAGAGGCCCGGTGACATGACACCAGCTGACCGAGATACTGTACTCACTCGGGTAAATATACATCTGGAGAAGTTGTTGGCAAAGGCCAATCGAGACAAAGACATGCTTCGCCACATGAAAGGCCATTACTGGGCTCGCATGCATGTTTGCAAGGCGAGGATGAAGATCATGAAGAGGAGGTTGCGCAAAGCACTTCGACGGCAGAAAAGGCCTAATCCACTTCGGATTTTGGCCGAGGCTTCATTGACTGGGCAGGACACATGATGGAGGACCTCCGCTCCGAATTTGGGCAAATTCGGAGAAAATTTTGTCATTTTCAAATTTTTGGTCTAAAAAACAGGTTTTGCAGTTACGTGGGTCGCACGCTCATGCGCTCACTTTTTTTTGGGACACTTGCTGGAGGAGATTTTTACATTTTTGGATTTTTCATGGTTAATTATGCATCCTCTGAAGTCAACTTAACATTTCAACAAAATCTGGATGGTCAAACAACTCAAAAACACCATGAAAATCACCTTGCTGCCACCTTTTGCACCAGCAGGAAGTACCTCTGGGAGAATGAGGTTTTGGAGGGTCAAATCAACTCCAAATTCATAAATTCCACTTGGGTTGGAAAGTAGACATCCAGGTCTTTCCAACGAGCTATCATGAGCTCAATTTGGATGTCGGGAGCTACCTCAAAATCAGCCTGGAACATGAGCGACCCACGCAGTTCAGGAGCGACCCACCTAGAGATTTTTCTGAGTTTTCAGCTGCCAGCTCAGTATTTCGCCTATTATGGACCATTTTTGCTTATGGATAGAATTTTTGGGTTTTTATGATGTAAATTCATGTTTGTCATGTAACTTTGGCTTGTTTTTATCTCTTCTAGAAGATTCACTCTCAAATGAGTAAAAAATCATGTAATGGATCAGTTTCCACTCTTTTAGAGGCAAGTTGTTAGCTGCCTAGATTGTAGTTCCATGATTAGAATTGGTTGAAACTGATCCCTGAAGGGGGAATTCGACCCCTAGAGGTGGGGAAAGGGGTTAGAGTGATCTATATATTGTAATTTCTGAGGCATTCTACAGGTTGGACTCTTGGGATACTTTTGATATCATTGTACATATTTTTCATATTTTGGCTAAGGAAAGATCAGGGGTTTCGCGGCACTTGTTGGGATCCTTGTGGTGTTCTGTTCTTGATGGTGTTTCTTCTTTGTTTACTGTAAGTTTCTTCATGTTTAATGTATGCCATCCTTTCATTATGCTTCTGAACTAAATTGAATGAGTGAATAAGGTTGAATCCATTGTTTAGAGTGCTTGGCCTTTGAATTCAGTTAGTTCTATATGTTTTCAGCTGTTTGGAGAGGATCCAAGTTCTTCTTTGCCCTCTTCAGCTCCTCGTCGGTCTAATCTATCCATAAATCCAATTTAAAGCATCAAGATCATCACCTATCTCGCCCCAGCTTGAACTCTGCAAAGGTCTGACCTTATCCCCGGACCCAAAATTTGTTTTCCCATTACTCCAGTGAAAACCCAAAAAATCAAAAATCAAACATACCTATCTCTTTACTAGCCTAAAATCAGTTCTTATTGTAAGTCATCTCGCATCCTTATTGCTTATTTTCTCGAGATTGACGGAGAGAGCCCTCTCCTGTCCTCGTAGGGCTAGCTACGAGGCTGAGCGTGGTTTGATGTAGCCTTGAGTTTTACTTCATTTCAGCCTGAGGTAGATTTAAGTGCTAACAGGATATAAGTATGACAAAAGTATGGCTAAATATGTATTCGTCAAGTAAAATATGTTATCAATATCCTACAGAATTTTGGTATGGTGGATCGCAAGTTGATCTCGACTCCCATGGTTACAAATATTAGAAAGTTGAGAGACTTTGAGCTTGATTTGGTAGATCCATCAATGTGTCAAAAGTTGAATGGTTCGATGATGTATTTGGTTAATACCAAGACAAAAATTTTATTTGTATATAATGAACACGCTGAACCAGTTCCAAGTGGAACCTAGACATGATCATTGGATTGCAACAAAGAATATATTGTGGTACTTGTGTGGTAGATTGAATTTGGTTTGAGATATGTCTTAAACGGTGATATTCAGCTGTAAGGTTATACCGATGTAGATTAGGAAGGGAGTGTTGAAGATAGGAAGAGTACATCCAAAGGTTAAGTTTGAGCTTCACTATGATCTCGTGGATGAGTAGTAAGAAAACATATGTTGCACTTAGCACTACTGACGCATAATATATTACAGCTAGCTTGAAAATTTGTGAAGCAATGTCACTTTGGAAGTTACTCGTAGGATTATTTTATCATGTGCTTGAGTCGGACATGATATATTGTGATAATAAATGTTGTGTGAACTGCCATAGAATCCAGTGTTCCATGATAGGTTGAAGCACATCGAGATCAAGTATCATTTCATCTGTGAAATGGTGCATAAGTAGTGAAGCTACAGTATGTCTCCACTGATGAGAAGATTGCAGATATTCTGACAAAGCCACTATATTTTGTGAAGTTTTTATACTTCATAGAGAAGCTTGTAATTGTGGGAGCATGCATAATGGACTAACATTCTCCATGTGTCAATTACTATGACCCACATTGGGGACATTATCCCTGTGTCAAGTAATGTGACCCAAATTTGGGAGGATGGTCTAGAGGACTGACTTTCTTCTTTTGTCATGTATAACCCAAATCAGGAAGAATGGTCATGGAGCATCAGGCTCATTTAGCATCGGGAACCGAATTACTCTAATAGAGTTTGGAATTTGGAAATCAAACATTTATCAAAATCTTGGCCCGAGGGATGATGGACCAAGACTAGTCTGGATGCCATTTGTCAAGCATTGGCCCAAATTGTGGTGACATGTTGATGTTAAATTATGTACCATGTGTCTAGAGTATTGACTCGTATTATGGTGAGGAGATACCATAGGTTTGAGGTATTGACCTAAATGATGGTACCATGATGACATTATTGATTTACCATGTGTCAAAATTATTTGACCCGATTATGGAAAATGGTTGATGTTATTGGATTACTATGTGTCACATCTGTGACCCGATTATGGTGATGATTTGTTATAAGGTTTTCTTAGAGAAATTTGTTCACAATGAAGAACATTTTTCTGATCATTATGAATACCTCTCTTGTTAAGAGGGGGTGTTGAATTTTTGTAGCTATGGTTGGTCTTCATAATTATATTTTATCATTTTTAATGTATAAATAATTTGTGAGACATGTTATTCATGTAATTTATACTATTTATCCATTGAAAGAATTTATGTGTGACATGTTCTTCATGTCAGATTTAAAAAGAGAAGATTTTGAAATTTGAAAATTAAATTTTTGGCTCCAAAATCGTTGAGTCAACCTCCCTCAAGTAAATTTGGCCCTAACAAAGAGACACACCCATTCATGAAGGAAGGACATCTATATAAAGACATACGACCTCCTCCACAAGGGCACCATTTGATCATCACACAAGAAGAAATTTTTTAGCATCTAAGCGAAGGACAAGAAGAATAATAAGAAGGAAGAAAAAGGAAGGACGAAGCTCTTTTTCTCAGAATCACATATCTCTTTAAGAACTTGCACATGTGAATTTTCTCTAGGCAACAGTTTCTGGAAAATTGAATTTCTAGGTAGTGATTGGGTAGCATATTCTAGGCAGGTTGAAATTCTGAGAGGTCAAGCTTTTCTGGGCATGTTTTGGAGGACAAATTTCATCCTAGGGTTTATGAGATCAGAGCAAGTTCTTGCAGGCTTGACTCAAGGGTTGTGGGTCAAGTTTGAACATAAGCATAGTTTTGAATAACCACATTAGATGTATCTCTTCTTGAACTAAATAATTTATCTAAAAAAAAGGTTGTTGGGTTTCCCCAGTGTAAATATTGTGTTCTCTTTTATGTATTTTGATATCTACTATCATTATGGTTTGTGGTTGAATTTTTTAAGTGTATTTTCTTAATGATAAACTAGAATTGTTAAAAGAATATCTATATCATTCGAAGTAATGACCAATAGTTCAGAAATATTGTGCTTGTATCTATTGTACTTGAAAAATCAACATTGGATATTACAATCAATCTTATAATGATAGTCTCCACAGGATCCACTTTCTCTATTGCAACAGAATATCATATAGAGCATATGATGAACAAGGTGAAAGAATTAGAGAAGAAGTTAGCCAATTCCTAGCAAGAGATGAAAGACTTCATAGAGAAGTCCAAGATTTTCTTTCTTCAAGTTCCCATTGGGAATATTTCCAATCATTTGCATTAGAGGAGATCAAAATGTTTGAGAAAATAATGAAACAATTATATAAATAAATGACCCCTCTTAAAATAATAGCTTCTTCACTCATTTCAATCCATAATGAGCTCAAGGTAAAAGGTTCATTGTTGAAGGAAGCCTTCACTACAGTAGACATCATGTATGAATGGAGCACAAAGTATTCTTATGCACCCATGGAATTATCAATAAAGGATGAAATGGGCTAGGAATGAGACAAGGAAAAATTTAGGATGATCATGTATTCTCAATAAAATTTGGGGAAGGATATAACCAGGACGTTGGTAACCTATCGAAATGATCATAGCATGTTAGAAATCCTCATCAAATCTCATAAAATACCTTCCATCAGAGCATGGGGAATAGTAAGGACTGAATGGGAAATCTTGCAAGGAATTCAAGAAATGGAGGATGCATGTAGGCAAGTTTTTTCTCAAAAATACCTGAAGCCAACCAAGGAAGCCATTGTCAAACATGTGGTGGAACCAATAAAGTTGTAAACAATGATCTCTACAATTTTCTAGTGCATTCATACATATATGAAAAAAAGTTTTCTAATTCTCTTGAGTGTGAAATCAAATATGATAGGCTCATATCCAGCGAAATCATATCCATTGTGGTCGATTGTAAAGGTTGGCATGATCATCTAACTCGGAAATTAAAAGTTGAAGTCTTACCTTTAGGAATTTTGAGATTAGTGCCATTAAAGGAAATTATTTTTATTTTTATTTTCATGTAATATGTAAATGAAATTAGAATTAGAATTAAAATCTAATAGATATTAGAATATGGAGGGAAAATGAAAAGTCATGAGGCGAGTTGAAAGGTCATGGGATGTGAAGAGTCATCCCACTTTGTATAAATATACCCTCGTTCTAGTTAGAAAGGACTTTTAGTTTTGGACTCCTTTGAGCACCTTGGAAGAGGAAAGCTTGTATATTCCTTTTGAAGATCAAGTGATAGTTTAGCACTTCCACTATTGGATTTCATGGATGCTTTTTGTAATGGATGACCAATAGTTCAGAAATATTGTGCTTGTATCTATTGTACTTGAAAAATCAACATTGGATATTACAATCAATCTTATAATGTTTCTTTCTTCAAGTTCCCATTGGGAATATTTCCAATCATTTGCATTAGAGGAGATCAGAATGTTTGAGAAAATAATGAAACAATTATATAAATAAATGATCCCTCTTAAAATAATGGCTTCTTCACTCATTTCAATCCATAATGAACTCAAGGTAAAAGGTTCATTTTTGAAGGAAGCCTTCACTACAGTAGACATCATGTATGAATGGGGCACAAAGTATTCTTATGCACCCATGGAATTATCAATAAAGGATGAAATGGGCTAGGAATGAGACAAGGAAAAATTTAGGATGATCATGTAGTCTCAATAAAATTTGGGGAAGGATATAACCAGGATGTTGGTAACCTATCGACATGATCATAGCATGTTAGAAATCCTCATCAAATCTCATAAAATACCTTCCATCAGAGCATGGGGAATAGTAAGGACTGAATGGGAAATCTTGCAAGGAATTCAAGAAATGGAGGATGCATGTAGGCAAGTTTTTTCTCAAAAATACCTGAAGCCAACCAAGGAAGCCATTGTCAAACATATGGTGGAACCAATAAAGTTGTAAACAATGATCTCTACAATTTTCTAGTGCATTCATACATATATGAAAAAAAATTTGTCTAATGCTCTTGAGTGTGAAATCAAATATGAGAGGCTCATATCCAGTGAAATCATATCCATTGTGGTCAATTACAAAGGTTGGCATGATCATCTAACTCGAAAATTAAAAGTTGAAGTCTTACCTTTGGGAATTTTGAGATTAGTGCCATTAAAGGAAATTATTTATTATTTTTATTTTCATGTAATATGTAAATGAAATTACAATTAGAATTAAAAATCTAATAGATATTAGAATATGGAGGGAAAATGAAAAGTCATGAGGCGAGTTGAAAGGTCATGGGATGTGAAGAGTCATCCCACTTTGTATAAATATACCCTTGTTCTAGTTAGAAAGGAATTTTAGTTTTGGATTCCTTTGAGCACCTTGGAAGAGGAAAGCTTGCATATTCTTTTTGAAGATCAAGTGATAGTTTAACACTTCCAATATTGGATTTCATGGATGCTTTTTGTAATGGTGCATTAGATATTTCAGCTTAATTTTGAGAATCTCTCTTGGGCCATGAGAAGCATTTTATTCCTATTTTGTTGAACATCGTAAGACTATTATTGTGGTGATTTATTGGTATATGATGGCTATATGTGTATTAATAATTAATGAACTATTTCATTAATTAGAGACCCACGTCTTATTTGAGATGGTATGGTAATTTATCTTTTCATGAGTCCTATTGATTTTGAAATAATTTACAATTGATAACGAATATATTATCTGTCGAAATTTCTGAATCCTTACACTTTATGCAGAAATTATTACTGTTAATCCGGTTATGCTCCTCCTACTTAGACAAGTTATTAACTGGATAAATTCAAGTTAAAATTGAAGAAAAGCACATAATAGATCTCTACCAATCCAGATTTATAACAATTTCATGCACACATAGACAAAGTGACACAGTTATTTCTAGAAAAATAGTCCCTTGAAAAACCCAATGCGAAAAAACCGGTCTCTTGCTGCTGGAGGGTTTTATTATTAATAATTTTCTGAATACAACAAGCCTGGGTTCTGATATGGAAAACCCAACAGAGAATATATTATATCTACAGCTCACTGGCTGATCTAGAGCCAAAATAGTGACCGATCCACACCCTCAAACGAGATTTACAGAACTCAACCAAGATTAGGGCCTACAAAACCCTAGCTCTACCCCTGAAATCCTCTACATCAGCCTTTGAAGCTCCACAAAGCCTTAGCACTTCTCCAGAAGAGACTACATTACCCCAGACTAGGTGACACAGTCACTACGCTGCCCCTTAGGGTCTCTGTGTAACCCTCTGAGGGTTTCCTGCTGAAAATCACGCTGTCCTTGGAGGGACTACGCTGTCCTTGTTGTTGTTGTTGCTCTCCCCTTCTGCGTTGTCCTTGAGCTGATCTCTGCCTCTTATGTATTCTAGACCTCGAGATAAAATCATCCCCTTGGCCTAAATTCCCCTCTCTGCAACTGAAACACTTCTGAGTATTCTTAGAAAACCCTGCCCTAGAATCTCATATTAACTTCAGTGCTTTGCCTCCGTGTCTCTTCACAAATGACCCCAAGCCTTTCCTTTATACTTTTCTCATTGGAAAACCAAATGCCATGATCAGATTTTGAATTAATGGCTAATATTAAAAGAAATCTTGATTTGTGTGAATTAAAACAATTTCATCACATGTTTAATTAAATTCACTTTAATTATTTAAGTTCCCTAAGTTTTAACTTACAAAATACATTAAAATAAATAATTAATTTAATATCTCCTAAACCAGTTGAAATTTCCCAAATCAATTTCTAGGACTTGTAGATCAAGTATACTCTAGTCCCTCCACAAAATTTAGGAGCTAGAGCACAAGTGATGCTACCCCAAAACAAAAAAATCTCAACACTCCCTCTTAGCATAAAGGGTGTGCTCTAGAAATACATCACACTATGAATTACATGATTTTGGGCACTGGTTCCATGTTGTTGATGCTTGGCCTGCTGCCACTCAACTCTGCACTGCTGCTGTCATTCTGTATTGTTGTCCATGACTCTGTCACTACCACTCCAACCTCTATACTACAGCTCCCTCTTAATATGATGCATTTGTTCTTCTCATAGCATTGCCACTACTGATCTGCTTCATTGCAACTTCAGTTGTTGAGAGAAACAACTGAATCTCTCGACCAATCTTTGAAAGACAAGTTAGATGGGTTGCATCCTCATCACTAAAGCTCCATAAGCTATAGATCTATGTTGGCATCTAAAGAACGATGCACAACTACAGCTCTGCCTGCTTTATCAAACTCCTCTGCACTACTAAAGTCACATCATCCCCTTGTGCTGAAATCTGTCACGCTGCTACTGCACTACATTGTCCCTTTGAATATTTGAGCATTGTTGCAGTTTTGCTCTATGTAAGCAACTCTGCTCTACGCTTCTGAAGTCACATCAACCTCTGTGCTTCTGCTACTTCTATGTTGTTGTTTCCTTGCTCTACGTTTCTTATTCCAGTCTTCAAATCTGCCTTTTCTTCTACTTCGTCTATGATCTATGCACCCACTGCTCCACTTGCCCCGTTATTGTCTTAAGGCTGTCGTAGCTCGCATTTGATCCAAGAGATGATTTTCTCAAGGATCCCGCATATCTTTTATGTAGCTCCTATACATATCCATGTCACCCCACCTCTATGGTTCATGAACACTCATGGCTACATCATCTCTAACCTATCATCTGCCACAACTTTTTTTGAAGAAGATGCCTCCTTGTCCCTTTTATTCTCAAGACAATTTCTGGAAAAATGTCCCATTTCACCATGCTGGAAGCACTTGATCTTTAAAAGATCCTTATTCTTATTTGGTTGCTTCTTTGATGCCAAGGCTGCATCTTCCTCATCTTCCTTATTCACTTTTCTCAATTCAGGGTTGTGCTACCTCTTGGTGAATCTATAGAGTTCTTCTTGACGTAGAATTGACCACAAGTTCTCCCAATCTGGGAGGTCCGCTCTGCCCAAGATACTTTGGACAAAGGTTTCCCACTCATCTGTGACTGCATTGAAGATAGTCCTGACTATCACAACATCATCCATCATTGCACCCGTTTAAGTTAGCTGATCTCTAATTGAATGCAATCTGAAGAGAAAATGCTCCATGTCTTCCCCCTTGGTCATCATGAATGACCTCATCTGAGTCTCCAACAACATCTTTCTTTGGACAGATTTTCCCTCATACAGGGAGGTCAAGGCCTTCCAAATCTCATTAGTTGTCTTATTCTCAACTACGTGTGGTACAATATGGTCCTTGATACCATCCATAATCAACTACTTGGCATGCCCAGCAGCCTCCTTATGCTTCCAAAGGAGATCTGGATTTGTCAGTGTGGCCAAATTTTTCTCTGCATGGTCTTTAAGATTGTATGCCTCAAGGACTATCAAGATCCTTGCCTTCCAAACTGAAAAGTTTTAGAGGCCATCTAGCCTATCGTGATCACACAGTCCATGAGGAGCCATCTTCTCATAATATGTGGGAACTTCCTTTTCTCTTTGCTAGAGAAATGGATCTAAGGCCCTTGGTGAAACTGGCACCTTCTTCTCCCTCTGACAATTGATTTCCCTCCTTGGAAATCTACCAAATCAACTATGATTAAGCTTCGTCTTTGATCCTCTGATCAAACTGCAAGTTTCCTTTGGTTAGAAACTCTCTGAGAAGTTGATATCCTCCCGCTCTTTGTCACTTGTGCTAAGGCTAAAAATCTGAAAACTTTAAAAATTTAACCCCACCAGCATCTTCTGAATTTCTACAAATTTTTTGCAGTCTTTTTTGGATCACATTGGTTGGATTTAGACCAAACCAACGTTGTTTCTAAGCTTCCTCTATGCAATAATTGTGCGGGCTTGCTAGGAGACAACGTTAGTCAACGTCACCCTTCCCGCTCCATGAATCTGCCTTTGAAAACTACGACGTTCCTTCAGATCTGGATTTTTTCTATTTTTTCATCTTTTTTTTTACAGCTAGAACGTTCAGTCTCTTCTGCTGATGACCCTCCTAGATCTGCAATTTCTTTGATACCATGTAGAAATTTCTGAATCCTTACACTTTATGCAAAAATTATTACTGTTAATCCGGTTATGCTCCTCCTACTTAGACAAGTTATTAACTGAATAAATTCAAGTTAAAATCGAAGCAAAACACATAATAGATCTCTACCAATCCAGATTTAGAACAATTTCATGCACACATAGACAAAGTGACAGTTTTTTCTAGACAAATAGTCCCCGGAAAAACCCAATGTAGGAAAACCGATCTCTGGCTGCTGGAGGGTTTTATTATTAAGAATTTTCTGAATACAACAATCCTGGGTTCCAGATTTGGAAAACCTGATAGATAATATACTACATCTACAGCTCACTGGCTGATCTAGGGCCAAAAAAGTGACAGATCCACACCCTAAAATGGTATTTACAGAACTCAGCCAAAATTAGGGCCTAAAAACCCTAGTTTTGTTCCTAAAATCATATGTGTTAACCTCTAAATCCCCTCACACCCTCAACGCTACTCCGGAAGAGACTGTCTTACCCCAGACTAGGTGATGTAGTCACTACGCTACCCCTTAGGGTCTCTGCGTAATCCTCTAAGGGTTTCCTGCTAAAAATCACACTGTCCTTGGAGGGGATGTGATGTCCTTGTTGTTGTTGCTGATCTCCTCTTATACGTTGTCTTTGAGATGATATTTTCCTCTTTTGTATTCTAAACCTCGAGATCAGATCATCCCCTTGGCCTAAATTCCCCTCTTTGCAGCTGAAGCACTTCTGAGTATTCTTATCAAACTTTGCCCTAGAATCTCAGCTTAGCTTCAATGCTCTGCCCCTGTGTCTATTCACAAATGACCCCAAGCCTTTCCTTTATAATTTTCTTGTTGGAAAACCAACGGCCATGATCAGATCTTGAATCAATGGCTAAGATTAAAAGAAAGCTTGATCTGTGTGACTTAAGACAATTGCATCACATGTTTAATTAAATTCACTTTAATTATTTAAGTTACCTAAGTTTTAACTTAGGAAATACATTAAAATAATTGATTAATTTAATATCTCTTAAACGAGATGAAATTTCCCAAACCAATTTATGGGTCTTGTAGATCAAGCGTGCTCTAGTCCCTCCACAAAATTTGGGAGCTAGAGCACAACTGATGCTACCCCAAATACACAAAATCTCAACATTATCTTAATCCATGTATATTAATTAAAATTTTCTAACAATATTTCATTAAGGTTTATGTCCATTTACTTAGTTGATATTATATTCTTTGTACCTTTTTCTTATAAAGTATTTCATAGCGTTGGTCTAACTTTCATTCAATCAAATGTCTAGTTTGGATTTCCTTTATTTCATTCACTTTGTTCAAAATCAATTCTTGAACAAACATGGTGGTATTTAGGACCATATAACATATGGGACTCCTATCCCAAATGGTGTAAGGCCTAGCTGGGAATTTATATGAAGGAGATCCCCTTACCATTGGTTGTATGTTTATGCTCGTCAACACTATCAAAAAGACATGTAATCACTAAAATAATTGGATATAATTAATATATATAAAATGTATGTATGTGTACAACTTAGTGGGTTATCTCTATATGTTGTACTTGTCCTCCTCCTCTCCCCTACCCCCACCTCTCTCTCTCTCTCTCTCTCTCTCTAGATATATATATATATATATATATATATATATATATATATATATATATATATATATATATATATATATATATATATCGTACCTTAATCTATTTGAATGATTTTTTTCAATTTGGAGTTTCCCATACTACCTCTAACTATAGTTTCCCTAAGTTTAACCTCTCCCTGAGTTCTTGTTGGCTTACCAGTTATTGTAGCTCGTAGTTGAGCCTGTTATATGGAATATACGACTACAGAAAGAAGACTTGTCTTCCCTAGAATGGGTGGCGTAGTCTAGAACAATAGAAGGAAAAAGTATTTATTGGTTTCCTTAAAGTAAATAGATAATGGTATGAATCTGACGTATGATTCACTCCTTTCTTGGCTTGAATGCTCTAAGTAGATACCGTCACTAAAATTAGAACCTACACAACCAGAAAACACAAGCCAATGATCTACGGAATCTATGTAGAATCATCTAAATACTTCATTCAATGGATCAACATGGCATCAAAATACATTAAATCATGACAACACATATAGGAAAACAAAGAACTATTTTCATTAATATAAATGCAAGGAGTTACAACCATAAATATAACTCGATCTTGTAAAAGAGTTACTCCAAGATGAATCGTTCCTTCTTTGTCACAAAGTGCACCTCTAATCAAACTAATGCATGGAAATTTAACTCTTTGAAACAGTAGCATGAGGGTATAATTATATCTCCAAAATCCAACCCCTAGCTTATGGATGTCCAAAAATATATAGGTGAGGGGAATAAGTTCAGAGTTCTTATCCAATTACAAATCTAAGGTTTGAGATCTACTTTTGATGGGAGGATGGGATCAAATGATAAGGGATGGAAAATCTAAGGTAGGATAGGATAGGATCTGAATATTTTATATGAGGTAAATGGTTGTAACAAATTTTGGAAGCTTCTGGAAAAAGATGCTTCCAAAATTTCTCACTTTTTATTGAATCTCTAGAACAAACGCAGGTGCATTATGGAGAAACCTGTAGGTGATAAATGCAGGCCACAGTGGAGCAACCTGTAAGTGATCAACGTGTGACAGAGTGGATATTAAACCTATAGGTGAACATTTTCCAATAGGAGGCCAAGGAGCATTGGTCCTTAAAATGACTGAAACAAGGTGTTTTTATGCATAAACTTTGGGGTATGGGAGTGTCATGCATAGGGCTTTGTGCTATGATGATTCTAAGGTGTAAAAGGATGTTGATTGATCCAGTTTGTAGGTTGACTTACCAGATGTGAAAAAATGGCCTATAACATATTTCCCCCTAAAGCGCAAAGTCAAGAATGGTGACTGATGACTGAGGTTCTTTACCTTGTGACAAGTCAAGATCAAGAAGAAACGATGAGATCATATTATGTTACCATAAATTTACATCGTGATATATTTTCTGAGGGAGGCATACCCATACTCGGAACATAAGCTAACATTACATGTAAAATTATAAAAATACATGTCCACTGATGAAAAATGGTTGACCCATGATCAAATGAATGTCTATATGACCATAGCTATCATACATTGTGATCTTGTATTTATCTTGAAATCGTAGCCTAGATGGATGAAACTAGATCTGGGGTCTTCTATCTCATTCACATGATCGTCCAATGTATAATTCTAACCATGTGAATCAATGAGCTCGAGTCAAACATGGTAGACATCATCTGATTATCGACCAATGATGTAATTCATTAACAGATGCGAGAGAAACCACCAATGATGTGAATGGTCAAGGTACTGTAGTAAAATATGTATGGTGTGATTAAATGAGTTGATGTTGAACACCACACAGAATATTTTGGTTGAAGGCCAATGATTTAAACCTATCTCTGAGAGTGAGGAAACCTTCCATTGATGTATGCAAGAACCAAGTTACCGAGGATTATTTCTAAGTCAACTTCTTGGATAACGATTTGATGTCGATAGGAAGTGACCCATCACTGGAGGGCCTTGATGTATACCCCATCAACGACACGAAACGAGTATCATGATTTGAGTCAGAATTATTATGATACAGAACTAGATCAAGAACGACAGACATGAAATGAAGGATTAAGAGTATTGTAGCAAATATTTTCTAAATTACTTCTCTTGAACATAGCGTTGACATTGAATGGAGTTGGCAGCATTGACCTGTTTTGTAAATCAACAACCCCCATTATTTTAAGCAATAGTTAGGTCCTTAGAAAATAACGAGGACCCTTTTAATTTTTAGAGTTAAAATAAATAAAACCCTTAGAATATTTCATTAGATAGAAATAGGGATAAAAAAGGGATGAAACCTTAAAGTTTGACTTTTAAAATACTTAAGTGGAGGAAATCGTGTCATCGCTTTTAAAATAGAAAAATCCATATCTTCGAGTAAAATTCAATAAGGAATGCCTACGGAACCTACTTCCACCATGTAAGCTATTGCATTTCGCAAATCGCATTTCCAATCCCGACAGTCTTATTGTCACCTCTCATATTCCCCGATGTGATATACTTATCGCATCACATTCCCGCAATCTTAATCATTATTCTACTCCTGATCATATTCCCTAATGCGATATATTTCATCACAAATCACGCATCGCACTCTTTTCAACTCAAGCATTTTGCACTCCACCAACTTTCTTCGATATTGCGATTGCGATATCACAATCGACACAAAGCTAAGCCAATAAATATTTAATCAAGATATTTCTCATGAGAAATGTTGCAATGAAACAGATATGGTTTTAATTCGAAAATGATTATATGGGCACAATAACCCATATCAGTTATTAATGTCATAAATTAATAGTTTTGTCACCCATACCCCCATAATCATTATCCTACAATAGGCATTCAATTCATATCCTATCATCTGTGAATTCTCATATGTGTGAACGTTTCTATTGCTATGGTACTTGTGCATATTGTAAAACTAAAAAGTTCCCCCTTTCTGCCTATCCTTTCTCATTTATTTGCAGGCTAGCCGGAATAAGTATAATTCTCCAGAGATTTCTAAGGCTCTCAAGAAAGCTAAGAAACATATGGCTCCTATAAACCCTGAACCCACCACAACTGAAAGAACAAAAATGTTTCCTTTCTTTACAGATACTACGTGTAGACCAAAAAGTGAATCCTCTTCATGGGAATCCATGTACAATCTGCTAAAGGATGAGAAACCTCACAAAATTCAAAGAAAAGCAACTGTAGATGCTCTCGATTCTTCTGAAGCTTCAATTAGAGAAATAGCTAATTATTTCTTACATTGAATTGCTTCCCGACCGAAGAACTTACCATACACTCATATGGTAATATGGATCATTGATAATATCAATATAGAGGATAGGACATTTCTTACCAGGAGAGGAACAATGATTGGTTCCTTCAAGGCTGAAGTCTTGAAGTTGATGTACCATCTTACAGACCCCAAAAAGGTCTATGATAAGGAATTCCTTACACATTTTTCCAAAGAAAATGAACTCAAATTGAATCCAATCAAGCAATGGAGGAGTAATCTCAACAAGCTCAAGAATGATAAAAAGGGTATGTACTCCACTGACTCACTTATAAGCCCCTATTGCTATGTCTCTGTGATGATGTCCAAAATTTTTGGTTAGTCGGACACTACTCGATTTTCAGTAGAATGGGTCCCTCTTATGGAAGCCACTGCAGATTCCTATGTTATGGATTCGAGTAATATTCTATCTAATAACATTTCCACTCATATTTTAGAATATAGAAAAAACAACTCCATTTCTTCCAATATTTTCCCCCCATTCTATATGAGCACCTATATCATTGATTTTGTGTTTTTTACCTATCTCATAGATACATCCTCCTACATGCTTCCCTTACTTTCCGATGTTGTTTTCACTGGACACCTATGCATTATGTTAGTGTGCCATGATTTGGCTGATTGGCAATCCAAATGACAGTGTAACATCAAACCAGTCTTTGGAGCCCAAGGACCTAGCCTTCCTAGACTCAAAGAGGGCTCTCTCTATTTGTGTAAGGGATATCTGTGTGTTTTCTTATTGTGTTCTGATTTTAGGCTAGTTATGAAGTAGGTTTTTTTAGTTTTGGTTTTTAGGTTTTGAGGGATGAAATTGATAAAAGATATAAGATAGGTAAAAAGATGTCATATCAACTGGGCTATGGGGTCGAAGAGATCAAGAAAGCTTTCAGATGGTGATACAAGGTTGTTGAAGGGCCGATTTGATTTCGAGGTAAAATGGATCTTTGGGCAAAATGGAGTGAAATGGACATCAAGTTTGAGAATAACAAAGGATTTCAAGCATAACTAGTTTAATAGCTGACATAAACATGGTAGGGAAAACCATTAATCATGATAAATGTAACTTTAAGCTAATCAGTGCATAGAAATAAACATTCAAGCCATGCATAGAGATACATAACTCTCTAACTTTAGGAAATGGCTATTAGACTTTGGGGAAATACATTTAAGACAGAAAAACAACTCAAATCACTATGTCGGAACGCCTAAACACAGTACTTCAAACTATTGGGCACTTTGAAAACAAGATTGCATAGTCTTAGGCAAAGGGAAAGATCAGAACAAGACCTCCTTGGTTCAACAAATGACAATCTAATCAATCAAAGAGAAGTTTCATAGATGGAGCTATGGCTAGCCATGAGTAAGCAGGGCATACCGTAAATCATACTTAGCGTATGCTAAAACCATGAATGAAACAAGCAAACAATATTCTTAAGTTATTAAAGAGCAATCAAGAATTCTTTAATGTGACTAAGAATGAAGAAAACATGGAAGCTATGAAGAAATAGGAAATTTGAGGTGCCTCCAAGGGTATGTCTCAAATTTTTTCTCTACTGTCCTATAGCAAGCAAGAACATGGATTTATGAATGAAAACTAAGAAACAAAAATAGAGATAGAGACACTATACCATTCTACCAAGTCATGGAATCCAACAACAATCCTCTTTCATCATCCAAGAACATCCAAGAAACTATGCAAAAGCATGAGACAAGTATTTCTTCCAAAGCTTATATGACCATATATTGCTTCTATTCATCAAGTTCAGCCTATTTTACAATGAAAGCCTTTGGAATATATAAGCCAAAGTGAGGAAAACCTCTTAGTTCAACTTTCAATCTCATTGGCCTATCCAAAATATCTGATTTTGTCCTTGAGGCTTTGCAAAGCCCAAGGCACAAAATATCTCATAAAATATCTCAAAAAATGCTAAAAGAGGGAAATATATTGACTTTTCATAACTTATCATGTACAAAAATAGCTAAACGCACATGAAGAAAATTCAGTTTTGAAAGGTTCAATTTTTACAAAAATATTCAAAAAATACATCAGCAAAAGGTCCCCTGACTTGCCGGCAACTTTTGGAGGCCTTCCCGATGTCGAAACGAGGCTCATGATGGCTCGTTGGAAAGCTCTGAGTGTCTAATTTCTTAAATTTTTTATTTTTCTCCCAACTGACCACTAAAAGGTTTCCAAAAACACACATGTGTGTAAAAAATTCAGAAAATAGGCCTTGCTGATAAACGGGGCAGAGTGTAGAAAAAGCGAGTGTTTTTCACCATTTTGGAGGAGAAAATGATCTTCAATTGTTCTGAAAATCACTAAGTATGTTCCCTTTAAAATAGGGCATCCAATGATACCATTTTCATCCTTTGATGATGCCCCAAACTGAAATGGAGATGCCCATGAGTTTTGGCCAAAAACCCAAAAATGACAAAAAACCAAAACATGTTGAACTTCACCCAAACTTGGCGAGCATGACCCTCAAGGGTTTTCAGCAACATGTTGTGAAGAAGAGGCCAAAATTTGGAGCCTTGAGGTGTCTTTCCTCATTTTTGGTGCTGGGAACTTCCCTTTAGCCTCCTTGAGTTTTTCTTGAGCAGCCTTCAACTTCCGCCGAGCAAACTGACTGAGCTTTTTATAATGCCCAGTCATCCTCCGTTGAAGGTCCAAGTCCCTATTTTCCTTCTCCAGTTTCTTCTCCAAGTGATCATTAACTCTTTCAAGCCATGCTTCCCAATTGTTCTCTATCTCTTGTTCAAACAATGCAGTGAGAGGGGTGGATTGGAGAAGGGCATCTTCTTCTTCTTTTTGTTTCTCAAGGGCCTTTTTGAGCCCCATGGTTCTTGGCCTCTTTCACCTGGGCTGATCTTCGCCTCCACTCTCACCAAACTCACCCATGATTTATTCCAATCTCGCTTGTGCTTTGGAGGCCTCCTTTTTGTATTTGGTTTCCCGTGTCTCATAAACAGCCATATGGACACTCATCTGCTTGTTTTGAACTTGAAAAAATTGATCGAAGTTCCTTGCCCTATCAAGATCAGTCCTTAAAGCATCAATTTGGCTTTCTCTATGGATCAAGAGATTTTCTAGAATCTGGGGTTCATTATCACTATCATCACTTTGGATTTGGATGATGTAGAATTCCCTTTCCTGTTCATGACTGATTTCTTCCTTGTCCTTCCCTTTGCTTTAGGTGGCTCTTTTAGTCTTCTTCCTCTTGGGAAATTCGACCATGGGCCTTTTGGGAAATTTTCCCTTGCTTCAGAGGGCCCTAGTCACATTTGGAGTTACAACTCTAGGCATCCTTTTCCTTGATGTCTGAGGCTTGGCCACTTTCGGAGAAGAGAGCATGGCCCCTTGCCTAGGAGAGGCAGCTAGCACATACTCCATGGGCTCTTTACCCTTGTCACTTTGTTCCTCATTTTTGCCACTTTCTTGGATTTTTTCATGGATTCCTTGGTTATATTTTTGCATTTCCTTTTGAGGGTTGTCCTCCTCATTGTGTCGCACCTGTTTATCCTACTGCCCTTCTTCTTCGTGAGGTTTTTTTTCCTTTTTATGAGGTTGTTGTCCCTCATCCTGTAGCTACCTTTGTTCATCATTATGAGGCTGTTGTCCCTCATGTTGTGGCTGTTGTGTATCATGCCGTGGCTTCCCCTATTCAGCATCTCCATGAGTCTTCTTACCCCCACCGTGTTTCACATATTCATGCTACTGCCCTTCATCATCATGCCCTTCTTCCCCTTGCTGTTCTGCCTCACCATGCTATTGCTCATCATCACTTTCTTCTTCTTGCTCATGCTCTTATTCCTCATCATGGTCATGCTCTTCTCCCTCTTCCTGCTCTTTTGTTTGTTCTATGGTAAACTTAAGCTTCTTGGGAATAGGTTTTCTAGAAGAAGGTGAAGGATGGTGTGTAGGAGGTGTAGGAGATATATGAACTGGAGGGACAGTGGAGAAATCCGAATGGGTGATGAAAGTATCCCAAGAGACCTCCCTCTTCTCATGCTAATGAAGAATGATGACTTTGATGAGGGAGTGATGGAATAGGCAGGCTGTTTGTTGTGAAGGAGGCTTTTTCTGAACAGTGGAGGCCATTTTCTCAATGCTTCTATGTAAGAAGAAAGGAAGATTTAGCAATTTGGCCCTCGTGAAATGCATGAGCAGTCGAATGTGATAGGCATAGACTCGGGATAATCCTCCCTCACAAGTGAAGTATTTCATGATGATCTTCATGAGGGGGGCGTAGCTAGTCAAAAGACAAGAGAAAGGGAAAATGGAGAGACATGAATCTCTGTGCTCAGGCTTTAGAAAGGGCTTGTATTCTTCTGATTCTAGGTGGCTTTGTTTAAACCAATTCTCCTTGACATAAGGGATTTTAGTGGCCTTGGAGATGGACCTTGGAGAGAATTTGAAATCTAGGCCTGCTAGCTGGAAATGTTTCTCTTGAAACCTCAAAGCGCAAAGATGTGTCAAAGGGGAAAAGCTCTTCACCTCTTGCACTCTTTGGCAAAAATATAAACACCCAACCTCATGGAAATTGAACAAGACTGATGGGTGGGCATTCACTTCTTTAGTGGAAACAGGCTCAAATCTCTTATGCAAGCCACTCCTACTGTCTTGCCTGGGAGGCATCTTGTTTTGAATGCTCTCTGCAACACCAAGCTGCCTCAAATGGCTTTTGAAATGTTTTCTCGAACACACAACTCCATCCTCTTTGTTAGTCACTATTTTACCAAGGTAGATTGCTTTAAATGCTGTGTGAAATGGTTCTTTAATACCAACCTTCTTCCCCTTACAAATCATTGTTTTGTCTCTTTGTGCCAAACAACAAAAGTTATCAAAATAACAAGCACACAGTCAGGTTTTTACTGTGTTTGGGTAGAGTTGCAAGGACCCTTTGTGTTTTGGTAAAAACAAGACAAATTTTTATTTAGACAAAGACAAAACACCTCTCTCAATCTAAAACACTCTTTTTGTATTTCACTATCTCACATGCACAGGTAGACAAGAACACTTTCAAATTGAGTTAAAAAGCTTTTCATAACATACTCTGCTTCATGGATCAAAGGAGGTAGCACTGGTTTTGCTTTTTACCACATAGAGAGGACTTTTGAAAGTGACAAATTCATTGATGCACGTTCACTGTTGTTAAATTAGGCTCACTGTTTCACCTTAGGAACACTGTGTTTTCATTTCAAAAACTGCCTTCACCTTATAACACTGTATTTACCTTACACTTGGCTGACAGAGGCTATGGTTTATCACTGTCTTGAGGGTAGCTTTAGGCCTGTTGAAACTAATATGAACACTCTACTAGCCTCCCACCGTAACAAACTTTGTCAATAAATTTAACAAATCACTTTGATTTTCCTACCAAGACCTCCCTTTTTTCACCACCATTTAGTCTTGAAAAACACAGCATTGATCACCCTTTTAGAAAATTGAATACACCAAGGAGGCAAACAAAAATACCTCAAAGATGGATAGTGGCCTTTTCTTGGAGAGTTGAGCAGCTTCAAGACCATTTTGGAGGCATTTTGACTATTAAAACATGCGCGCCACGTTGAAATGGAAAGGCACCGCGCAATAGACAGGGTTTCGGGTCGATGATTGGGCAGTCGTGACCGGCGCCTACAGGCGCGCCATGCAGACGTTATAGTGCTGTGTAAATTTACTCCTGAACGCGCCGCGCGTTTTTCCAGGCGCGCAGCGCGGGCTAAAAAGCCTGAACCTCTGCAAATTTTTCTTGAAAACTCCTTGTTTTGGTCAGAGAGGAGCCTAGGGGAGTGTTGCTCGTGTTTCAAATTGAAAATAGATTTTGGCAACGGTCAGTCCACCCTTTATATTTGAAAAATCCATTGATCCTTTGAAATGATTTATGAGGGTTTTGAAGGCTTTTTGAAAAAGGTATTGGTTTAAAAAAAACATGAAGCTCATGTCCTTTTAAAATATAACCAAGACTCTTTTTGCTCAAATAAATGACATAGTGGCAAGAACCACTTCTTTTACAAGCATGACTTCTTTTTGAAGTAAAGAAGCCTTTTTAAGAGTCAAAAACTTCCCACAGTTTCTCATTAAGGAATGAAACTTTGTTTCCTTTTTTGATGTCTGTATTGTAGAAGAAAATTCTGCTCTGAGCCATGTGAATGACTGTAGATGTGCCTTTTGAATGACACTGCTTTTTGACTGGGGGGAAAACATAGCTGCCATATGCTCAAAAAAAATCTTCTAAAGGCTTCTCTTGCACTTATATGCAACAGCTAAGTATCTTCATATGTCTCAACAGTCCTTTGTTTGTAACAGCATCATGTTTCATTTCTTCTAGTATTGCTCTTGAAAATGAAACACTTGCCATCTCCTTTTTCCCACCTCTTGTCTTTGTGTTGTTCTTTTGCAAAGTCCCCTTTAGAAAACAAAGCTTAGGTTACCTCTTTGTCACTTTTGACAAGTTTGAAAAAGATCTTTATGAATAGGAAGAGCAAAACCTTTTTGAATATCAACATCACTCTTGGGCCTCTGTTAAACCCAGCTGATTTCAACTACTTTCAACTCTATTTTTTTAAAGGAACAGAGACTAAATGTCATGCCTGTTTATCAAGGAGATGGATCTTTGGAACCTTTAAGGAAATTACATCCCTCAGCAAGGTTTGTTCATTTTGGCTCTAGACTACCTTTGAAAGAAATCTCTAATAGGAGATAATTCAACTTCTTTGATCATTATAGTACTCATGCTTTCTCTTTGTTTTTAACACCATTTCTCCATCCATAAACCTTCAATTGTCTCCCACTGCTCTTAAAATTTTCTCTTCAGTCAGTAAAAACCCTAAAATAAATCACTGTCCCTGGCCCTATGCTTATAGATGGAGGAGGCCCTTATCTCAGTGCCAAACCCTCTACTTATAAAATGAAGGAGGTTTTCTCAGTGATGCCATTTCATCAGTTTTTAAACAGTGTTATTTTTCCTTTCACTGCCTTTTCATGCTTGAGAAAATGAAGATTAAAAATTGATAATAATTCAAGATGGGCACTTCTCTGAGACATGTAATTCTTCTTTTCAAATAGCTTTGTGCCTCTTTAGACATCACAAGAAAATTTGGCTAGTATCTGCAAATCATTTCTTGTCATTTATGATTTACTAACCTTTGACTGTGATTGCAGGAGCTTGATGAAATAACTCTCTGCCCTGTAGCTGTATCCCAGGCTCAAAACCACATGAGAAGCAGTTGTCTTCTCATGTTGAGTTTAATACCGTCTTCTGGAATACTAGTATACTTCTGCTCTTGAAATATCCATTTAAACATTGTAAAACCACCTAATATCAGTTTGACCTATGGTATATGCATTGCTGAGACTTCAGGGCTTGTTAGTGGCGCGAATTAAGGGTGTAACCAAACTTTATTTGCAGAATAGGAAGGTTTGTTAGGACTAGTTGATCATAGATAGAGGTTCTTTGGCTTTTAGGATAGTTTGCCAAGGGATAAATGCCTAAAGCACCACTACCTAACTTAGGGGAGACTTCTTGGACAGATTTGGATTGTTTCTTTGGAGCTAATGGACAAGCTAGTATGGTTGAGGCTAGATAGGGCTTGATAATGAGGTTTTATCTCGTTATGGGTGGATTGAAAAGGTAGGAGGGAAAAAAATTTTATGGGTGTTTTCCAGCTGGAAAATTTGACAATTTTTTAGATCAGCTGCTAGAAAACTTGGTTGTTACAACTAGTCATAACCAACAAGTGAAAAATACTGATGATTAACACATTAGGCCAGGAAAACCTCTAGAGGTTAAGCCTATGCTTAATATCCTTCAGCTTAAGGATCAAATGGAAGAGGAGATAGCAAGACAGTCCTTGAACAAGTCATCCCTTTAATTTCTATTCATGTTTTAATTCCACTTAATTTAAGGAGGGTTGTTTTAAACCTCCTCAGATTTTTATTGTAATAACTATTTTAAGACTTGTTATTTTTATATTTAAACCCCTTCATGTCTTTGAAGAAGGGGTCTTGAAATTTTGAAAAGAATACTTTACTGATGTTTCACTTTTGTACTCCTAAATTTTTCTGAATAGAAAAGGTTGGACCAAGTATTATTTCTGAGATGAGCATAGTAAAAATATAAATGGTACTTTTATCCTATGTGTTATATTTGAGCTTAAAATGAGAAATAGTTATTTACCTTATGATGTTTTTTTTATATATCTGCTTGAATATAGTTTGACATTAATTCACTTCTGAACATGTTATAATGTTATCATTTGATATATATGCAATACATGCATTTTTAAAGTTACGATATAAGATTTATTCAATTTCTTTAATTAACTATTTAATTAAATCAATTATCTAAAACTTTTTCATATCTCTAAGTGAATGTATGATATTTATTTGCATCCACTGAAAGGTTATTTTTGTAGATCGCACTGAGAATAGATTTCATCGTGGGATATATAATAGATAGATTTATTGTTTACTGCAAGCTTGCATATATTTCCATATATCAAGTTCCACTTACTGATAAAATCATCCATTCACCCCAACTATATCAAACTGGGAAATTATCCCCATAAATCCAGTCGGAGCCACCATTCCAAATGGAAAAGGGACGGTTTTTAAGTCCCTGACCGGGTGGTTTTCCTCGATGTTGTTGCACTGATTTTCGGGGCCTCAACATTTTTGGAGCTAGAAGGAGGACCGTCTAACTATGACTAGTACCAGATATTAATCCAAAAATAAAATACCTTCAGAAGATTCATTCTCCCTCCAAATCCACAACTTCTAGTCCTGGTTCAAAATCTCCTACTCATAAATCAAAATTTTTCCATAATCCCCAAAATATGCTAGTTTTGTTCATAAATAAATCTCTTCATAATATACTCTAGAATCACCTAAAGTAAAAATATTGATAAATAAATTGGAATAAATTTCAATTTCAGCAGAGAAACCTTTAGTTTCTGAAGCCTCAGAAGGAAGTGTTACTTCAATACTTGAAGCCATTGGTGTATTAACTCGATCTAAGAGCGAAAAAATCTAAGTAATCCCTTTTGAATTTCCTCTTCAAACTGATCGTAGGAAAAATCCTATTTCCAAAGCTCAATCATCAACTAGCGAGATTCATTCCTCTTCTACCCTTCAAACAATTTCAGTTATTCTTCCCTCTATCACATCTTCTCAAAAAAATTCTTCACTAATTCATATTCCCTCTTCTTCTCAGTCTAAAACTGCTACTTCAAGTAGTATTATTCCATAGCCGTTTCTTCTTCACCTGCAACCACTACTGGAACTACTTCTTCTACTTTAAATCCTCCTTTAGGACCAACCAACCCTCCACTTTACATAATGGCAGCCAGAGCTTGGCAAAATCCTGGAGTTATCCAATTACCAAGTCCTCTTCATCCTTTACCTGAGCATCTTGAAAGATGGTTTCCTATGTATAATTCAGATGATGGATTACCTGCAGAGGAACATATCCATAACTTTATGCTTGCCAAAAATCTTAATGAAGTTTCAGAGGAAGGATGTGTAGTTATATTGTTTCTTTATACTTTTCAAGGATCGGTTAGATCATGGTATTTTTCACTACCATCAGGCACAATTACTATCTGGGATATTTTTGAAGAAAAATTCCTTACTAAATTTGGGGATGATCGCACTATTTCCAC
This sequence comes from Pinus albicaulis, assembly GCA_034641835.2. Taxonomy (NCBI): domain Eukaryota; kingdom Viridiplantae; phylum Streptophyta; class Pinopsida; order Pinales; family Pinaceae; genus Pinus; species Pinus albicaulis. The sequence continues at coordinate 266,746,232 of CM076573.1, forward strand.
CCTTATCAATGATCTTTCCAATATGAAAGAAAATACAGGGGAAAAGATCAAATATTTCAACTCCAGATTTAATAAATTTCTCAACAAGATCCCAACCACATCTCTCTAGGATATTTTCAAGATGAACCAAAACTTGATTATAGCCTGAAAATCCATCTAGAAAAGACATTAATTCAGAACCAACAACTGATTGAAAAATTTGTTCCATCGGTGGTAATGGGAAATTGTCTTTCAGGAAAGCTTTGTTTAAGTTTCTAAAATCAATACAAATATGAATATCGCCATTCTTCTTTCCAACAGGAACTAAATTTGAGACCCACTTTGAATGCCTGACAGGGAAGATAATATTGGCCTTAAGGAGTTTATTGAGTTCACTTTTGATTTGACTTTAGAGATCAGGGTGAATTTTCCTTAGCTTTTGTTGTATAGGATTTTTAGTGGATATCATTGGGATAGTATGTTGGATGATTGAAGTATCATAAGTTTTTAGATCTTCATATTTCCATGCGAAGACATTCTTGTATTTCTTTAATAAATGGATAAAGGCTAATCTTTCATCAGAGGAAAGACCAAGTCCTAAGTTGATGTTTTGAGGGTTTAGATCCGTTCCAATATTTACCAGCTCAAACCTCAAATTTAAACTTTGGAGTTTAGAATTAATAAAATTTTTGAATCTATCTTTGAGATCATAAAGATCTTCAAGTTTGACCACAGACTTAGGTATGGCATTTTCTTCAGACTTCTATTGAAATTTCCTTTCGTGCTCATCTTCATCGATTAATTGATCATCATATGGTCCTTCTGATGTAAGAAAAGTGATAACATCATCATCATCATCATTAAACTCTCAAATTAGTAATATTATCAAGAATAGACGGGCCTAAAATCAACTCTATGGAAAATATATCTGGCCTATAATCTTCTAAAGGAATAAGCCTGGATGCTACATTAGCTATAAGGTCTGCACTTGCATTCTTAATTCTTGGAACAGATGAGATATTGAATTCTAAAAAATGAGAGGTAAGAGATTGTACCAATGCCTGGTAATGTTTAAGATGACTAGAAATACAATGTATGGTATTTCTTACCTGCTTGAAAATTATTTCAGAATAACCATATACCTTGAGATACTTAACACCAAGATCAATTTCTTTGATTAAGCCTTGGACCAATGCCTTCTATTCTGCGGTGTTACTTGTGCATTCAAATTCAAGTCTGCATGTCAGCGTTGTCTTTTCACCTTCCGGATTAATTAATATACAACCGGCTCCTGCTCCTTCACTGTCTTTTGACCCATCAAAATATAATGTCCAAAATAAATTATTAATACAAGGTTTATATATGGTATTTACACACTTAGAAGAATTTGCCTCAGAAAAATTTTCAATCTGAGAATTAACTGAATTGGTGAGAAATGGATACTTTTGAGCATTGAAATTCCCTAAGAAGGATTCAACAAATTAATTTTCGGGAATTTTATCGGTAAAGGCTATGGGTTCATTCTCTTCTTCGAATTCGGTTACTAAGTATTTTAAATGCTTTTCATGGTCTACTTTGATTTGATTTGGCTTACCATTATGAGGAAGCCACATATGAGACCAATCAATCGCAAAATAGCCATGAAGCTTTTTTGACCAATCTCTACTTAGGATTAGACCATAAAAATTAGGAATATCAGCAACTAAGATATCAATTACTTGATGAAATTTTGGATTGGATGCTAATATGATAAGGATTGAATTCATTTCCCCTAATACCTTAACTTTTGTTCTGTCTAATTGCACAATATGCACTGCTGATTTCTGAGGAGATATATTGAATAGATGTACAAATAGAATGGTACATATACTCTCTTCCTTCTAATATTGTTATTTTTGTAGATACAGCCAACAAGGCTTCATTGTTAGAGAATATGAAAGAAGCTCTTTCTGTTGAAAAAATAATACTTGCTCTAGAGAAGAAAATTGCTCAATAAGAAAGGAAAAATAAGAAGGTTTCATTTAAGGATGAACCAAAAAATAAATAATCTGAAGATCCTTATGATCTTGAGGGATACAAAAGGTTCTCAAAACAATGTCAAATGATATGGTTGAGATAAAGAAACAAGTAGTTGAATCTTCTTTGAAGAAACCTTTTAGATATTTTAAGAAGAATCAGGATTCCCAACCTCCAAATGTAATCTAAAATGAAAAATCATATCAAGATGAAGATCATGATGAAACAATATCATCTCCATAAGAATCACAAGAAGAAGAGCTAGTTGAAGTCCATGGACTATTGGAATTTATCCTTCCAACCTCTGATGATGAAAATGAACATGAGGCACTTCCGGTAAATATTAAAAGTAAAAATTTGGTTGACCTACCTCAATCACCCCAAAAGAAAAAAGCTTCATCCTATGTTTCCAAGGATAACATAGTTAATAAAAAGACTTATTCTCCGCAATCAAATCCAACTTCTTCTACTCTTCCATATACCTCTAAAACATTAGTAGTTTATGATACTATTGAATATAATATAGTGGAAGATATTTGAGAATATTAAAGCAAATATCTATTTACATGAGTTGAGAAAATTGAAACAACAACATAAAATTTTGCTCAAATAATTGAATGTAGTTCCCGCTACACCCTTGTCTTCTCCTGTAACTTCGAAAGAAACTAAAGGAATAGGTAATCTTCCTAATGATTCACCTAAGAAAAGTGATGAAAGTGATGTTATTTTGATCGGTGACATGTCTAATTCACACACTCCTCCTCTCTTTTTAACTTTTTAAATATTCAATGAAAACGTGCATAATTGTTTAATTGACTCTGGAGCCTAATCAAACATCATGCCATATTTTTTTTGTCTAAACTTGAATATATCTCCTCAGAAATCAGCAGTGCATATTGTGCAATTAGACAGAACAAAAGTTAAGGTATTAGGGGAAATGAATTCAATCCTTATCATATTAGCATCCAATCCAAAATTTCATCAAGTAATTGATATCTTAGTTGCTGATATTCCTAATTTTTATGGTCTAATCCTAAGTAGAGATTGGTCAAAAAAGCTTCATGGCTATTTTGCGATTGATTGGTCTCATATGTGGCTTCCTCATAATGGTAAGCCAAATCAAATCAAAGTAGACCATGAAAAGCATTTAAAATACTTAGTAACCGAATTCGAAGAAGAGAATGAACCCATAGCCTTTACCGATAAAATTCCCGAAAATTAATTTGTTGAATCCTTCTTAGGGAATTTCAATGCTCAAAAGTATCCATTTCTCACCAATTCAGTTAATTCTCAGATTGAAAATTTTTCTGAGGCAAATTCTTCTAAGTGTGTAAATACCATATATAAACCTTGTATTAATAATTTATTTTGGACATTATATTTTGATGGGTCAAAAGACAGTGAAGGAGCAGGAGCCGGTTGTATATTAATTAATACGGAAGGTGAAAAGATAATGCTGACATGCAGACTTGAATTTGAATGCACAAGTAACACCGCAGAATAGAAGGCATTGGTCCAAGGCTTAATCAAAGAAATTGATCTTGGTGTTAAGTATCTCAAGGTATATGGTTATTCTGAAATAATTTTCAAGCAGGTAAGAAATACCATACATTGTATTTCTAGTCATCTTAAACATTACCAGGCATTGGTACAATCTCTTACCTCTCATTTTTTAGAATTCAATATCTCATCTGTTCCAAGAATTAAGAATGCAAGTGCAGACCTTATAGCTAATGTAGCATCCAGGCTTATTCCTTTAGAAGATTATAGGCCAGATATATTTTCCATAGAGTTGATTTTAGGCCCGTCTATTCTTGATAATATTACTAATTTGAGAGTTTAATGATGATGATGATGATGTTATCACTTTTCTTACATCAGAAGGACCATATGATGATCAATTAATCGATGAAGATGAGCACGAAAGGAAATTTCAATAGAAGTCTGAAGAAAATGCCATACCTAAGTCTGTGGTCAAACTTGAAGATCTTTATGATCTCAAAGATAGATTCAAAAATTTTATTAATTCTAAACTCCAAAGTTCAAATTTGAGGTTTGAACTAGTAAATATTGGAACAGATCTAAACCCTCAGAACATCAACTTAGGACTTGGTCTTTCCTCTGATGAAAGATTAGCCTTTATCCATTTATTAAAGAAATACAAGAATGTCTTCGCATGGAAATATGAAGATCTAAAAACTTATGATACTTCAATCATCCAACATACTATCCCAATGATATCCACTAAAAAGCCTATACAACAAAAGCTAAGGAAAATTCACCCTGATCTCTAAAGTCAAATCAAAAGTGAACTAAATAAACTCCTTAAGGCCAATATTATCTTTCCTGTCAGGCATTCAAAGTGGGTCTCAAATTTAGTTCCTATTGGAAAGAAGAATGGCGATATTCATATTTGTATTGATTTTTGAAACTTAAACAAAGCTTTCCTGAAAGACAATTTCCCATTACCACCGATGGAACAAATTTTTCAATCAGTTGTTGGTTCTGAATTAATGTCTTTTCTAGATGGATTTTCAGGCTATAATCAAGTTTTGGTTCATCTTGAAGATAGATTGAAGACTACATTTAGAAAAAAATGGGCACTTATGCCTATCATAAAATGCCTTTTGGTTTAGTCATTGCAGGAGCAACCTTTCAAAGAGCAATGGATATCGCTTTTAGGGGATTGATAAATAAAATTGTGGTTGTTTATCTAGATGATATAACTATTTACTCCAAGAAAATAAAGAAACAATATCATGATCTTCAAAAAAATCCTAGATCGTTGATTGAAATATCGAATTTTTTTAAATCCCAAAAAGTCTTATTTCGCTATAAGTGAAGGAAAAATTTTAGGATTTATCGTTTCCAAATAAGGAATTTGTATTGATCCTGAAATAATTAAGGCAATTTTTGAACTTTCACATCCTTATAACAATAAATCCATGCAATCCTTTTTAGGACATATAAATTTTGTCAACAGATTTGTTCCAAATTTTTCCCAAATTGTTTTACCTTTACAAGTGATGATTAAGAAAGAATCACTTTTCAAATGGGGACATGATGAAAGAGAATATTTTGATCTAATCAAGGAAGCTATCATTAACGCACCTTCTCTGACTACCCCAAATTTTTCCAATCATTTTATTTTATATACTGTTGCATCACAAACAGGGAAAATTTTAAGGATGGAAAATTATCTTGAAGTTTAAAAAAATGGCGAATCTCACTAGTCCCTAATATGAAAACAATAAAATTTTGATTGATGTATTTGTAAAATTCTTCAAATTTATAATTATATTATATATACTCTATATAATGTTAGCGATTTTTAACTTAAAATAATTTTATGTTGTAAAATTTTGGCGAATCATTTTTATAAAAAAGTGGAAATTGGCGAATATTTTTTTTGGAAAAATCATGGAAAATTAGCCCACCTACGAATATTAGCCCCTAAAATTTTCCATGATCAGAAACATATTACGTTGTTGTATTAACACAGATAAATAATCAAAAAATTGAAGCACCCATTTCATTCTTTAGTTCAAACCATCAAGGTGTTGAATTAAATTTTTCAGAGGTGGAAAAACAAGCATTTGTTGTCTATAAATATTTGAATCACTTTAGACCTTTTCTCCTTAAAACACACACTAAGGTAATTGTTCCATTTTCAGATGTAAGGAAACTAATTATTCAAAAAGAACTAGGAGAAAAGAGAGAAAATTGGGTAACCTCTCTGCAAGAATATGGCATTGAGATAAAACCAGCCAAAATCATTAGAGGACAAGGTCTCTGCAAACTGCTATGTGGAGCATCAAACATATCAAATGATGAAGATTCAGGTAATATTATATATATTGCTAAGGTAAGTCTGAATGACTCTGAATCACAGTACAATGATTTAATATTTTACTTGAAAAATTGATATGCTCCTGTAGAGCTTAATTATAAAAGAAAAAGAGCTTCAAGGTTGAAATCTAATCAATACCAACTCATATAATATTTCTTGTTTAGAAGGAACTGTGACTTTGTAATATTAAGATTGCTTCATAAATCTGAAGCACGAAGGGTTTTGCTGGAACTACATGATGGCCCTACGAGTGGACACTTTGTTGGAGATACCAATGCACATAAAATCCTTCATGCAGGACACTACTAGCCTGCTCTATATAAAGATGCTCATACATATGTGACAAAATGAAATTTATGTCAAACTATTGTTGGGAGACAAAGAAAACAAACCTTACCATTGCAACCAGTCAACATTGAACAACCTTTTTAGCAATGGGGATTGGATATCATAGGTGAGATTGTTCCTAACTCGTCCAAGCAACATAAATATATTTTCACTGCAACAGATTATTTTACTAAGTGGGTGGAGGAAATTCCACTAAAGGTAGCTAACTCTGAATCCATTATTGAATTAATATATCAATTCATTATTACCATATTTGGCCTGCCCAATGCACTTATGTTTGATAATGCATATTATTTTTTGGGAAATGGTATGAATGACTTCGCTCTCAAAAGAAATTTTTAGCTTAAAAACTCTGCTAACTACTATCCCCAAGGGAATGGTCTGGAAAAAATCAACAAACAAAAATCTCATAAGAATCATCAAAAGGACTATTGATCAGAATTAGAAAAATTGGCATAAATCCTTATCATTTCCACTATGGGTAGATAGGATTACTCAGAAGGCCTCTATAGGAACTTCTCCATTTAATATCATTTATGGGAAAGAAGCAATAAACCCATCAAATCTAGCTCTTCCTTCATTAGCCCTAGTTCAATTTATTGACGAAGTACCTTCTTCTTCCCTAAAATTAAGAATGTCTCAAATCCTTAAAATGGAAGAAGAAAGAGAAAAGGCCAAGTGAACTCATGCTCGACACCAGCAAATAGTAAAAAAATATTTTGATGCAAATTTTGTTTCCCTTACAAACTTCCAAGTTGGAGACCTCGTACTCAAGTGAGACAAGGCACACGAGGAAAAAGGTAAGCATACCAAATTCCAAAGAATGTGGCTTGTACCATTTCAAATCATTGAACAAATTGGCCCATCAACATTTATGTTACATGACCTTCAAGGGAGAAATTATTTACTCCCTGTTAAAACTTAATGGGCTAATTATGAAAAAGTTCTTTTCTTAGAAGAAAATTATCTTCTAAATGTATTATACTTGCACTTTTATTTTCCAGGAAAACAATGTTCGATTACATACTTTTGGTTGTTCATAACATCTCTAAATTATTTTATGTTTTTATTTTTGAAGAACAAAATTTTTTGAGGAAATAATTACCAAACTAGAAAATTGAATGAATACTATACAACTCTGAAACCTTTTTAAGTCTTTTTACTTTAGTGTCAATCAGAAAAAGGTTCATCTTTACAAAGAAAATACTTTTTGTAACTGAGCATATTTAACTCTAAATTGTCATCCAGAACTCTTAAGGAGTCAATGATTCTCCCCATCCATTGAAAATAGTTTTTTAGAGTGTAATTCAAAAATATATAAAACTTAAAAGGATAAGAGGTCTCTTTACAAGCCTACTTACCATGATCAGAAGTCAATAATTAACTACCATTACCACAACTGCATACCAAATCAGGGTAATGGCTCATGATTGTTAAAATCATAAGACAATGGGTCTCATCACAAGCCAACTTGTTCAGTTTAATTATAACTAGTGAATGGCATTGTCACTTTCTGGTCATCAAGCCAGGACAATGAATTTTTAAGAAAAACAAAAAAATAAGTTTTAAAAATTAAGGATTTGTCTCAAAGAATTGTAATAATAAAATGGATGGGATATTGAATCATCGATGGTTAAAAGGTAACATTGCTTGAGATATTAATACATACTAGCAGTAGTGGCTCTACCTATGACAAAAGGAGAAAATCAAAAGGCTAATTTACAAAAGGGTACTTACTTTATCTTTTAAACTATATAATGATCGATATAAAGGAATGAAGATATTTATTTACAAAAGGTTTCTGAAAGATTAACGATAGAGGTGAGTTTTTATATTCACATTAATTTTATTGAGTTGAATATTTTGAAGATAGTTCTTGTTTCCTTAAATTATTTTTACTTATTTAAATATATTAAGAAATTGTTTTTAATAGATAATTGGTTCTTCCAGTGAAGCACCAATTGTTGTGTATGTTGTACATTTTTCCCTCCATTCAGATTTAGCCGCCGATCCCTTCCAAACCTGTTCCATTACATTCTATGGCTAAAAACCCTCTTGCCGCTCTTAAAAAATACGTTGTTTAAATGTTCAAATTACATATTTTATATGTCGGGCCGAAGCCCCTTAGGCTTTAGCCCCCCCCGCCTTGATTTTCATAAGACCCGAGTCCAGGACCACAGGCCAGAAGAAAAAGGGGGGTTATCGTTTAAGTCCCGGGCGCCGTTATAACCGTCTGATTCAACTAAATCAACGGCGCAGTGATTGTTCAGGGACGAGGACCCCACATATGGCCCCGGCACATAACAAAACCGGCGGTTTTCCCCCCGCACCACTCTTGTCGGTTGGCGGTATTTACCGCGGGGCCAGCGATTCCACAGGAGTGGTGCCGCGTGTCCTCAGTACGGCGGGGAAACCACTCTCCTCCCGCGCGATAAAGATCATACCGTGGCCGGGTAGCGGAGTTTGTTGGGGCCGTTGGATCTGTCAAGCCCGATCTGACGGTGGACTTCCTCTTAAGTCGCTCGCTTGCTATTTTGTCCCCACTGTATTACATGGCCCGCCTCCGTGTCACTGTTGCGTCCCTCCGCCCATTAGTCCACTCGCCACGTCGCCTCCCATTCGCCCCCTGTTAACCTACGTGTCTCCTCCCCCGTACATCCCTCCGCGCCAATATGTATATATATATCTTGTGTGTTTTATTCGCATTTGCCGCTAGTTTTTCTCCCCGACCTCACTGTGTGACATCTCGTTCTTTTTGCGAAAAGTCTCCACTATTCACTCCCAACACCCCGTATGTCATCGTTTTTGGTCTGTGTCCCCATCATCTCCTCCATTCACACCTCCGTCACCTCTGCCCTCGTCTGAGTCAGTTTTTCTAACAGTTTCGGGGTTTTGCAGGTTCTAAATGGTAGAAGAGGCGTCTAAACCCACCGCCTTCATTCCAGAGAAACAAGAATATATCAGAAGGTGATTTCCTACGGGCGAAATTTAATGAAGAAGCTGAGAGCAGATGCATGAAATGACAGCCATTAAAGAAAATACAGATGCAAATTCTCGGAACCCTCCAGAAAAGTTCACCTCGCATTTAAGGACCGGGACTCCAGTTCAAAATCAAAAGCTAGGCGTACAGTACTGAATGGAAGATTTTCTCAGAATTCTCATGGTAGCAGATTTGCCTTCAGCCAGAAGCATCCCGATGTATATATTTTATTATTTCTGTCTTGTACATAAACAGATTTTTATCTCCCAGCATTAATTTCTGTATATAGGTGGTTAGGTATTCATTTATAACTTGTCATTCATGTAAAAGGCGCTAGTGTTTTCCGCCATTGGATTGAAATGTAGTCATTAATTGCTCCTTTTCTTTTTCCCCCTCATCTAGAAGTTTCGGTCTTCTCTATAAATACCAGAAAAGAAGACATTGTTGGGGTTCCAGATTTCTGTAAGCAAGTTGAGCAGCGAGAAGACTATTGTATTCACCTTGTGACATTTCTGTATGAAGTTTCAGAGCCCGTTGGGTCTCAGTGAGGAGGGGTTATGACTGTATTGAGGATTCTGGTCTTTGGTATATTACAGTATGTAACTTTTCTTATGTGTTAATACATCATCTCTTTCAGCGAAATTCCTTCTTGTATCATGTTCTAGAATGCGAGTGGCTCACTAGTTTGCAGTAAGGATTCATCTTAAATGGTGCCCTTTCTGGAATTAGTCAAGCGCTTTAAATAGGCCTAGAAGTGATATGCTGTTCCATGTTCACTCTGTCCATAATTTCTGCTATATTAGTGGCTTAAGGATTCGTAAATTGATGCGCCCTTTTGTCAGTAATATCTTCTTATGTTTCCTCACTGCCTGCACTTCTTGATATCTGATTTCTGTGATATATTATTTGAATCGGCCCTCTTTACAGTAAAGCGGTCTCTTAACTGTCTGATACTTTCATACTGAAGTTTTACATTATGCCTTTACATTACTCCTATCTTTGTATCAGCCTCTGAGAGAGAATTTGGACCCATTCAATCTAATTCCATTTCCTTGTTTAGAACAAGAGATAGTAGGTGAGTCCCTTGGACTGACAACCCAAACTATAAAGGACTCCTTGCTATATTAAGATGTCCTAGGCACTGGTCTATGGCAACTCTAGGCTGTCTCTAGGAGGGTGACTAAATCATCCACAACATCTTTCTGGCGCCGTTGCCGGGGACACGAATTCAAGAATATCAGTTTCCCTGGGTTTTCGACATCTTATTTCACTCTCTAATCAGGTGAGCACAGAGAGGTGAAGAGTTGCAGATTTCTCACCTTGGCGACTCCATTGGTCTTTATTTGATAAATCTTATCGGTAGTCCTGGCTCCTCGTAGGCCGCATTTGAGGTCAGATACAGCTCAACTGAAAACACCCTACGTGTCTGACCCAGAGAAAATTAATCATAAAAGAGTTTGGAAGGAGAGGAAGTCAGCCCGTGCTGAAAATTCTGAGTGTTCTGTTGAAGATTATCTGCCTTCTTCCTCTCAAGAGGTTAGAACAGAAAATCCTGAGTTTTATTTAGAAACCCCACGTAGGGGAAGTGCTTTAATTGGGGAAGAATCTTATCCTGTTTTCGAGGCTGAAGAAATTAAAGAGGTCACTGAGGTAGCTTCCGTTAACCGAGAACTATTCCCATCCACACCTCAGACCTCAGTACAATATATTCCCATTGTTATTCACACTCCGTTTCCCCCTACCCCTCTCCCTTCTTTTGTTTCTCAGACTGTTGTGCAACCCCCACCGCCTCCAATGGCAAATGTTCCTGCTTTCCTCCTGAACAAATATGCTCCTCTGGCCTTACCCCAAGTGTTGAATGATATGCCGCAGGATTATCTGAAGATTTTGCCAAGGTTCAATGGTGAAAATGATATTGATGCTCAGAAACATCTCGAGACCTTCTGCTCTTTTGCAGAAAATTTGAATGTTGAACACCTGGATGTGGTTTTGAGATTGTTTGTGCAGTCTTTGGAAGGATAAGCCAGAAAATGGTTCAAGACATTGGGAAATCGTTCTGTGACAACCTGGGATCAGATGGAAAACGTTTTTCTCAGGAAGTGGGGAGAAAAGAAGGATTATGGAATGTGCCTTACTGAGCTTAATACTATCAAGAAGAAACATAATGAAGGGGTATCAGAATTCATCAAAAGATTCAACAAGTTATATCTAAGCTTGCCTCCAGAAATGAAGCCAAATGAAGCTGCTGCCAAGATAGTTTTCATAGCAGCCTTTGATTTTGACTTTGGATTCTCCTTAAGAGAAAGAAAGCCTGCCAATCTAGATGATGCACAATCAGATGCTCTGGAACTAGAAGCGAACTTTGCCTCCACCGGAAAGTTAAAAGGGAAAATTGAACCAGACGCCAGAAGGAAAGGCAAAGAAGAGGTTTCTACCTCTAATCAAGAAAAGGATTCAGACAAAATGGATGAAATAAGTAAGATGATAAAGAAGATGGTCAAGATGGAACTGGAAGCCAAAAATGCAGCTCCCAAAAACTATTACAATGCTCCAAACAGAGGATATAATCCTCAGTATAGGAAGCCTCCATTGCAAATACTACCAAGAGAGACAAGGGAGCAGCAAGATCAGGTACCTCACCCCTTGTACCTGGAAGGACCAGCAGATGACTCCACTGGAGAGGCAGCCTATGGATTAGAAGATTCCAATCTGTCTTTTTCAAACAATATTGATATGGACTGTCCCCTGCAAGAAGAAGATGAAGAAGAAGACATTGATCATTATTGCAAGCAATTTGTTGATTTCATGGAAGCCCAATTCAATGTCAAATATGATCTTAGATCCTCGAGGAAGAGGACCCGAACTCAGGAGCAAGAAGAAGATCCACCTCAGAAAGAAACATCTGCTCAGAAGGAATCAGTAACAAAGAAGTGCGTAGAAAAAGGTAAGAACCTCCTGATTTCCCCATTTCAGTCAATTGACCAGTTTCCTTCTTCCTCCAAAATAGCCAGTCCTTCTAATGTTGAGTCAGTGTCAAAAGAAGTCAAGCCCCCAGTTGAGAATAAGGAGTCAAAAGAAGTAATGATAGAAAAGCCCACATCTGCTTTTAATTTGCAAAGAGAGCTTGAAAAGATTAAGATTCCTGTTCCTCTGACTGGATTGTTAAAACAGCCTGTATATCAGTCTCAGGTCACCTCTTTCGTGCCTCTTCCTGAACCACAAATTACACCTGATAGTCTAAATCTTCAAGAAGAAAGACCCATGGTAGTCTTTGGCCCACACGTTGAGGAGATAGACCCTTCTACTCCTCCCTTTTATGTGTCCCTAGTCATTCATGACCTGCTGCTTCACAATTGTATGCTAGATTCTGGAGCCTCCCATAATCTTATGCCTATGTCTGTCATGGAGCAACTAGGGCTGCAAATTACAAGACCATACAAATATCTATATTCATTTGATTCTAAAAGGGTTAAATGCTTGGGAATGATAAAATATTTAGTAGTCAATTTAGCTCAAATCCCAGTAAAAAGTGTGGTCATGGACATTGTGGTCGCTGATATCGCAGCTCGCTTTGGCATGCTGTTGTCAAGGTCCTGGGGTACTAAGATTGGGGGATCAATTAAATTGGATTTAACATATGCTACTGTCCTAGTCTTTGGTGGTCAAGAGAGGAGGCTGTATAGGGAGACCAGATTTGTTAAAATGGTGACCACTGCTGATTGTTCAGACAATTCTCCAGTTTATAATAAAGAGGGTGATTTCTCATGTTTTGTGTTATAAGAGAGTCAAAATTATGCACATGAGTCCCTCTCTGGACAATTCCAAGCCAAGCAATCCAAGGAAGCTCAGGAATCAGAAATATGGTCTTTGCACTTTGATGGAGCGAATTCCAGGGAAGGTAATGGAGCTGGGGTATTGTTAATCTCTCCCACAGGAAAATGGGTACCACTGTCTTTCAAATTGGAGTATGAAGCTACAAAAAATGTAGCTAAGTATGAAGCATTGTTATTGGGCCTACAGACAGCTAGAAACATGGGCATCCAATGTCTGAAAGTGTTTGGGGACTCTGAGCTAATAGTGAGGCAGATTAAGAATGAATGTCAAGCTAAACATCCTCGGCTCAAGGCATATAGAAACGAAGTATGGGACATGATAGAAAATTTCTTCTTAGCATTTAATATACAGTTCATGCCCCGGGAGCATAACAGAATAGCAGACTCTCTTGCTGTGGCTGCCAGTACGTTCCGGCCCCCTCAGAACCCATTGTTAAGATATGAAGTGGAGGTACGTTACAGACCATCTATCCCAGACAATATAAAGCATTGGCAGGTCTTTGAAGATGACGAACAGATGAAGAGATTCATGGAGACAGTGGGAGAATTCACAGGTATGGAAATTGATGATGATGAGGAGGCAGAAGCTGAAAATAGTGCTGAAGGAAAATGGGAAGAGAATATAGCAGGAAATAAAGTGCTGCAGTTAAAAGGAAATGTCATACCTAGGGGTTTAGTGCCTCTAGAAAGATTATTCAATAAGAATGATGTTCTCGTGCAGCCAAACAAAGCGGTAGAAGAAGACCAAATGAGAGACTTAAATCTGGGTACTGCTACTGATCCCAAAATTGTTAAATTATCTAAAAGAATCCCAGATGAATACAAAGAAAAGTACTTGAAGTTATTTCAGTCTTATAAAGACGTTTTTGCCTGGTCCTATGAGGACCTAAAAACTTTTGATGAAAATATTATACAACACAAGATTCCACTCAGGGAAGATGCAAAGCCATACAAACAGAAGCTCAGGCAGATTAATCCCTTGCTTCTTCCCTCAATTGAGAAAGAAATTAGAAAGTTGTTGAAGGCCAAAATAATTGTGCCCTTGAGGTACTCAGAATGGATAGCGAATCTTGTTCCTGTCAGAAAAAAGAACGGAGAAATCAGGCTGTGTGTAGACTTCAGAAATTGAATAGAGCATCTCTCAAGGACAACTATCCACTGCCTAAAATGGATCACATCCTGTAGAAAGTGGTGGGAGCATCCAGAATGTCGATGATGGACGGATTTTCAGGTTACAATCAGGTAGCTGTTTTCCCAGAAGATCAGAAGAAGACTGCGTTCACCACGCCATGGGGAACCTTTATGTATGCAAGGATGCCGTTCGGATTGATTAATGCAGGTGCTACTTTTCAAAGGGCAATGGACATAGCCTTCGTGGGAGAACAGGACAAGTTTCTAGTAGTGTACCTCGATGATATCACAGTGTTCTCAAAGAATGATGATGAGCATATTGAACATTTAAGAAGAACTTTCGAAAAATGCAGAAGGTACGGCCTTTCTCTTAATCCCCAAAAATCTCTGTTTGCATTAGACGAAGGAAAACTCTTAGGACATATTGTGACTAAGGATGGTGTAAAAATTGATCCTAAGAGATTTGAAGTCATAAATAGCATTTCTCTGCCGATAAATAAGAAAGAAGTACAGGTATTTTTGGGCCGAATAAACTTTTTAAGAAGATTCATCCCTAACTATGCAGAGATAGTTAGACACATAACCAATATGTTAAAAAAGGATAGTGAAGTTAAGTGGTCCCAGGAGTCTAGGGATGCATTTACAAGAATTAAACAAGCATTTGCCGAAGCTCCTGTGCTAGCAGGACCATATTACAGTAAGCCATTTATGGTATTTTCATTTGCTTCACCACATACAATTGCCGGAGTGTTATTACAGAAAAACGAAGAAGGATATGAACAGCCCATAGCATTCTTCAGTCAGGTGATGTATGATGCTGAGTTGAAATATAATATACTGGAGAAGCAGGCATATGCCCTGGTAAAGTCCCTTAAAGCTTTTAGAGTTTATATTTTGCAATCCCATATTACTGCTTATGTTCCCACAGCAGCTGTAAAAGATATTTTAGTTCAGGGAGACAGTGAGGGCAGAAGGGGAAGATGGATTGCAAAAATTCAGGAGTATGATCTAGACATAAAGCCTACAAAATTGATCAAAGGACAGGGACTTGCCAAGATGTTATCTGAATCTAATCATAAGGCTTTGGGCATTAATCTATCCATGATGGCAAATGAAGAATCAGAAAAAGAAGAGGAGCAACATGAGCTGGAAATGGCCACACAAAAGGTACATGTGAAATATCTGACTAGTCCTTGGTATAAGCAAATAGTTTAATATCTGTTGACACTTAGTTGTCCTCCTGGTTGTGACAAAGCAAAGTATAGAGCTGTAAGGATGAGGTCTCAGAAGTATGCCATTGCTAATGGACAGCTTTATTGGAGAGACCCTTTGGGTATATTGCTGTTATGTCTCACAGAAAATGAAGTGCAGGGTATAATGACAGAATTCCATGAGGGGATATGTGGAGGACACTACAGCTGGAGGGCTACAACCAATAAAATCTTAAAGGCTGGTTTTTACTGGCCAAAATTGTATTCAGATACCTTTGTTTGGGTCAGAGCATGTGACAAGTGCCAAAGGTTTGCAGAGAGACAAAAGTTAGCATCTTTTCCCTTGATTCCCATTCATGTAAATGAACCCTTCCAGAAATGGGGATTAGATTTTATAGGAGAAATACACCCCCCATCAAGTGGCCAACATAAATGGATACTCACAGCCACAGACTACTTCACGAAATGGGTGGAAGCCATACCTACAAGAAGGGCTACAGATGCTGTAATCATGAATTTTTTAGAAGACAATATCATATCTAGGTTTGGCTGTCCTGCAAGGATTGTAACTGATAATGCTCAAGCTTTTAATTCTACCAGATTTGTAGGTTTCTGCCAAAGGTATAACATTGTATTAACTCATTCCACGGCATATTACCCCCAGGGGAACGGTTTAGCAGAATCATCTAATAAAACCCTGGTGAGGGCCCTGAAGAAAACGATAGCTGAAAATCAGAAAAATTGGGACTCTCAATTGAAGTTTGCTCTGTGGGCAAATAGGATAACCAGCAAAAGAGCAACAGGCAAGTCTCCATATGAGCTGGTGTATGGGCGGGCTGCAGTGTTTCCTGTGCAATTGGCACTGCCAGTGGCACGTTTTATGCAGGAAAACCAGGAAGAACCAGATGAGATGATTAGGAGAATTAATCAGTTGGTAGAATTGGAGGAAACAAGGAACCAGGTAGACCAGAGACTAATAGAATACCAGGAAAAAATGAAGAAGGTCTTTGATCAGCGTGCAAAGGATAGGAATTTTCAAGTTGGAGACCTGGTTCTTAGATGGGATGTTCGCAGAGCAGAAAAGGGAAAGCACGCTAAGTTTGATCCATTATGGTTTGGTCCATTCAGAATCGTGAGTCAGGGGGGAAATAATACCTTTATGTTGGAGAATATACAGGGTGATTTGTTGGATGCGCCCGTGAATGGCCAATTCCTCAAGCCATATTTTCAATTCTGACCCAGGTGAAGAATGCCAGACTGTATATACTGTATATAAATTGCTTTCATTTTAGTTTTTGCAAAGGAAAAAGAATGCTGATAATTACCGGAAGGTGAAGCGCAAAAGAAATTGAGTGATAGAATGGAAATTTTGAATAGTCTGCGTGTTCTCGACATGCCCAAAGTCGAGCATGCCGTCCCCAGATGGAGCCGATGTTGTACATTTTTCCCCCTCCATTCAGATTTAGCCATCGATCCCTTTCAAACCTGTTTCCATTATATTCCATGGCTAAAAACCCTCATGCCGCTCTAAAAAACAAATACGCTGTTCGAATGTTCAAAATTCATATTTTATGTGTCGGGCTGAAGCCCCTTAGACTTTAGCCCCTCCCGCCTTGATTTTCATATGACCCGAGTCCAGGACCACAGGCCAGAAGAAAAAGGGGGCTTATCATTTGAGTCCCGGGCGTCATCGCAGCCGTCCGATTCAATTAAATCAACGATACGGCAGCTAACTTATTGGCAGGGCCCCCCATATGTACACCCTATGCCCGAAACAGGCGGTATTGCCCCGCACCACCCTCGTCAGAGCAGTGGTATTCCCTGCGGAGGCAGTGATGCCATAAAACTCATGCCACGTGTTCTTGGTACGAACGGGAAACCGCCCATCCCCCGCGCGTTAAACTTCAACCGATGGCTGGGCAGCGGGATTCACAAAGACCGTCGGATCTCCAGATCTCCATCCAACGGCGGAGATGCAATAAAATCGTCCGCCCATTAATTCACCCGCCACGTCCCGCAGCCCGCCACCGTGTCACTGTTTCACGCCTCCGCCCATTAATTCACCCGCCACGTCGCCTCCCATTTGCCCCCTGTTCGCCTATGTGTCGCCCCCCGTACATCCCTCCGCGCCAATGTATATATATATATATATATATATATTTGTGTGTTTTATTCACATTTGCCGCTAGTTTTTCTTCCCGACCCCACTGTGTGACATTTCGTTCTTTTTGCGAAAAGCCTCCATTATTCTCTCTCAACACCCCGTATGTCACCGTTTTTGGTCTGTCTCCCCATCATCTCCTCCATTCACACTTCCGTCACCTCTGCCTTCGTCTGAGTCAGTTTTTCTAACAATTTCGGGGTTTTGCAGGTTCTAAATGGTAGAGGGGGCGTCTAAATCCACCACCTCCATTCCAGAGAATCAAGAATATATCAGAAGGTGTTTTCATGCAGGCGAAATTTAATGAAAAAGCTGGAGCCGGTACATGAAATGACTACAATTAAAGAAGACACAGACAGAGATTCTCAGAACCCTCCAGAGAAGTTCACCTCTCATTTAAGGTCCGGGACTCCAATTCAAAATCAAAGGCTAGACGTACAGTACTGAATGGAAGATTTTCTCAGAACTCTCATGGTAGCAGATTTGCCTGCAGCCAGAAGCATCCCGAAGTATATATTTTATTATTTCTGTCTTGTACATAAGGAGATTTTTATCTCCCAGCATTAATTTCTGTATATAGGTGGTTAGGTATTTATTTATAACTTGTCATTCATGAAAAAGGCGCGAGTGTTTTCCGCCATTGGGTTGAAATGTAGTCATTAATTACTCCTTTTTCCCTCCCCCCTCCTCTAGAAGTTTCAGTCTTTTCTATAAATACCAAAAAAGAAGACATTGTTGGGGTTCCAGATTTCTGTAAGCAAGCTGTGCAGCGAGAAGACTATTGTATTCATCTTGTGACATTTCTGTATGAAGTTTCAGAGCCCGTTGGGTCTCAGTGAGGAGGGGTTATGACTGTATTGAGGATTCTGGTCTTTGGTATATTACAGTATGTAAAACTATAAAGGACTCCTTGCTATATTAAGATGTCCTAGGCACTGGTCTATGGCAACTCTAGGCTGTCTCTAGGAGGGTGACAAAATCATCCACAACAGTGTAAATCAACAAACCCCATTATTTTAAGCAATAGTTACCTTAGAAAATAATGGGGACCCTTTTAATTTTTAGAGTTAAAAAAAATAAAACCCTTGGAATATTTCATTAGATAGAAATAGGGATAAAAAAAGGGATGAAACCTTAAAGTTTGGCTTTTAAAATACTTAAGCGGAGGAAAATCACATCATCGCAATTGCAAAACCACAATAAAGCATATATAACTCCTAAAAGGTTACTTAAAGCATTTTGAAATTTTATGTATATAAGCAAAATTTATTCCATATTTCTGTGTAAAATTCTGTAAGGAATTCCTGTGGGACCTGCTTCCACCATGTAAGCTATCACATTTCGCAAATCACATTTCCAATCCTAATGGTCTTATTTTCACCTCTCATATTCTGTGATGCGATATAATTATCACATCGCATTCCTGCGAGCTTAATCATTCTTCTACTCCCGATCACATTCGCCGATGCGATATAGTTCATTGCACATCGTGCATCGCACTCTTTTCAACTCAAGAATTTTGCGTTCCACCAACTTTTTCTGATATTGTGATTGTGATATCGCAATCGGCACAAAGCCAGCTAATCAATATTTAATAAAGATATTGCACACAAGCAATGTTACAATGCAACATATCTGGTTTTAATGCGGAAATGATTATATGGGCACAACAACCCATACCAGCTATTAATGTCATAAATTAACGGTTTTGTCACCCATACCCCCATAATAATTATCCTGTAACAAGAATTCAATTCATATCCTATAAGTGTGTGAAGTCTCATCTATTTGAACATTTCTATTTCTATGGTACTTTTTCATATTGTAAAACTAAAAAGTTTTCTATTTCCGCTTATCCTTTCTCTTTTATTTGCATGCTAGCCCAAATAAGTGTAATTCTCCGGAGATGTCTAAGGCTCTCAAGAAAGCTAAGAAACACATGGCACCTGACCCTGCACCCACCACAACTGAAAGAACATAATTTTTGCCTCTCTTTACAGATACTACATGTGGACCAAATATCGGATCCTCTTCATGGGAAACCTTGTAAAAATTGCTCGAGGATATGAAAGATCGCAAAATTCAAAGAAAAGAAACTGCAGACGCTCCTGATTCTTCTGAAGCTTCAGTTAGAGAAGTAATTAATTATTTCCTACATTGAATTTCTGTCTGGCCGAAGATCTTACCATACACTGATATGGTAAAAAATATCATTGATAATCTCAATATCGGGGATAGGAAATTTCTTACCATCAGAGGAAAAATTATTTTTTCCTTCAAGGCTTAAGACCTGGAGCTGATGTACCATCTTCCATACCCCGAAAATATCTATGATAAAGAATTCCTTGCACATTTTTCCAAAGAAAATGAACTCAAATATAAGCCAATCAAGCAATGGAGGATTAATACCAACAAGCACAAGAATGATGAAAAGGGTATGTACTCCACTGACACACTTGCAAGCCCCTATTGTTATGTCTCTACGATGATGTCCAAACTTTTTGGTCAGTCAAACACTACTCAATTTTCAGTAGAATGGGTCCCTCTTATGGAGGCCACTGCAGATTCCAATGTTATGGATTCAGGTAATATTCTATCTAATAACATTACCACTCATATTTTAGAATATAGAAAAAACCGCTCCATTTCTTCCAAGATTTTTCCCCCATTCTATATGAGCGCCTATATCATGGATGTTGTGTGTTTTACCTCATATTTTCCAGCCATGGGTTGGAAATGGACTACCCAAGACCCTATACCTATTCATATATTTCATAGTATGTTGTGGGATTCTAAGTATGAGAATCATTTTTACAAAATTTTCCATGGATTTATTCTCCCGCTATTCCAAGTTTTTTTAATGAGAAAGCCCCCAGACTCTCAAAAGAGGCCCAAACTGAATTTTCCTCACAAGAAAACGGTTTGGTGAATATCTATTCACCTATGTTCTAGTATTTGGGAGCTTAGCTTGACCTCACATCTTGCCCTTGTATGTTCCTGACAAGCTTCTCACAAGAGAAGTTGCATATCAGATTGTTGGAAATGGCCTAACCATATTTCTGAAAGAAGCCGAGAAAGCATCATGGCTTTATTTTCCTATTAATTGTGGTGTTTATGGACTTGATAATTACAAGCATGTTGTATTAGAGATTGATCGGATTGAATGTTTAAAGTTATTTACAATTCCAAATAGGCAGTATGATCCAATCAAATTCGCTAATAATTTCACTACCCAAGTGAATAATAGGCATTTTGTGCATGAAGATGATGATTTTTATGACATGTTTGAGTATGTCGACAATTATCCTGCAGTTCAAAAGTTGGAAACTTTACGCCTGCATCCATAGTAATTTTTGAAATTTAAGAAATATAGGAATAAGATATTGGGATCAATTCCATTGAAAATGCTTGATTTTTCACAACCATTAGCTCATAAGGATAAGGAAAGTGAATCGGCAGCTGAGGATACTGAAGTCCTTAGTACAACATACCAAGATAAATCAATCAAAGCTCAAACTAAATGTGGAATTCCCTAGTAATCTAAATGATGTCTGGAAGTAGTTTGATCTTAAAATCCAATATGAACAAGCAACTAGATTTTATGATCAACAACAGATTGTGCATACACCACAAAATAAAATCCAGGACTCGTTCACTGTTGAGCCCTCTAAAAAATCAATTAGCAGAGAAAGATTGGAATTCATCCCGACCTTCCCCACCACTAAAATTGTTCTTAACATTGAATAAATTCCTCCTTTGGACATTTTCTACAGTCCAAAACATAAGGCGGTTAAGAGTCGACAAAAGAAAAGAATAATATCGGAGCAACCCCTACCCCTTGTGCAAGGGGATGTTTCAATGCATGCTGTATGGAAAGACACTCAGGTAGATCCTTCACAGGATCTAACTCTCCTAACTCAGTACGCATGAGCTTATGCTTCTGCAACCATTGAAAAAGCATCAGAATTTCATCATCTGATGAAACAAAAGGATGATAAGATCATCCAACTTGAACTAGAGTTACAAGCAGAGAAACAAAGTGTCACTCAACATTTATAGGTATAGATCGCACAGCTCCACAAGAGCATGGACCAACTAAAAATTCAGCATCCGAGTGAAGTTAGCTATTAGGATACTGTAATTCACCAATTACATCTCTCTATTGATAAAGTTAAAGATAACCCAAAGATTGATGAATTCATAAAATATGCCTTAAATCTAAACACTTTATTGGCACAACAAGAGGTTGTTTTTTTTTCAAAAATTATCAAGTATTCTTAGACTGTGTGAATAGAGCGATTCACTTGTGAATCACATTGCAAATATAAGGATTAGTTTTGATGACATAGATGGTAAGGTCTCCTATTTTTTCACCTGGCAGGATTCTGCTGATGGCCGAAAGGCTAACCTTCCCATGATTGAGGATTCAAATAAAGAAATAATATTCACATACTGGGATATGCAGTTGAAGCAAGCAAAGAGAGCCATTTGTGGAGCAAAGGATGTTGCTACAAACATTATGGAGACTATTAGCCAAAATATCATTGCATAAAATCTTATCGATAGGTGTCCTCCTGGTGCATTTCCATTAGTAAAAGACTTGATAAGACGTGGAAAGAAGTGTCAAAGGTAAAAGAAGAACATATCATGAAGCTGGAAAATCTAGATTGGGAGAAATATTGAAGATATTTAGTAAAGCCTCACAACCAATGGCTTATGTTGCGTTGTCTCACAGATACATCCTCCTACATGCTTCCTCCACCTTCTAATTTTTTTCTCACTGGACACCTATGCATTAAGCCAGGCCAACCTCCATAGGTTAAGCCTATGCTTAATATCCTTCAGCTCAAGGAACAAATGGAAGAGGAGACAACAGGACAGTCCTCGAACAAGTCATCCCTTTAATTTATATTTTTGTTTTAATTCCACTTACTTTAAGGGGGGTTGTTTTAAACCTTCTCATATTTTTATTGTAATAACTATTTTAAGACTTATTGTTTTTATATTTAAACCCCTTCATGTCTTTGAAGAAGGGGTCCTGAAAATTCGAAAAGAAGACTTTACCGATGTTTCACTTATGTACTCTTAAATTTTTCTGAATAGAAAAGGTTGGACCAAGTATTATTTCTCAGATGAGTAGAGTAAACATAAACATGGTACTTTTATCCTATGTGTTATATTTGAGCTTCAAATGAGAAATGGTTATTTACCTTATGATGTTTTGTTTTATATATATGTTTGAATATAGTTTTACATTAATTCACTTCTGAACATGTTCTACTGTTATCATTTGATATATATGCAATACATGCATTTTTAAAGTTGTGATATAAGTTTTATTCAATTTATTTAATTAAATCAATTATGTCAAATGTTTTCATATCTCTAAGTGAATGCATGATCTTTATTTGCATCCACTAAAAGGTTATTTTTGTAGATTGCACAGAGAATATATTTCATCCTGAGATACATAATAGATAGATTTGTTGACGCAACAAAACTGAAATTCCGTCCCAAGGAGAGCTGGTCAATTGTAGTCTAGCTCTGTCAGCATTTCTTGTCCGAACCCCCCTCCTTTGACTCCACGTGGTCCACTTAAATCTATTCCTCGGAGATTTATTTATCAAATTCGTGGAATTTGATAAATAAATGCTATTTACGACCTTTGCAAATTTATTTGAGTCTCTCGGCTTTATATATATATATATATATATATATATATATATATATATATATATATCTCCGAACTTTGGAATTAAGGTTATGACCCTTCACGTTTCACTTTTAACCCAACACGCTGTTTAAACAAATACTATATAATAAACCTTGGCTTCGACCCCACCTCTACGTCCAATCACCCAATCAAATGCTCGTATCATACCTGGCTATCCTCCACGCACCTTGGTTAAACTCCGGGCAAGTCCAACGTGCGATTACCGTCCAATGGCCCTCTCTCAAATCAACGGCTCGTATGCATATCGCTCGGCCTCCTGGTACGAACGTTAACGCACAATGGCGTGCTCTGGATGATGGTTTTCCGGGGGTCCACCTTGCCACGTTTCAACAGGTCTATGGAATCGCTCACGTCCAGGAAATACCGCCTACTCCACAAAAGCGGTGTGATATGGGCAATCCGCCTTTGCAAATCCGCTTGTGGTTTTGGTACAGTGATTAACCAGGCCATGTCGGGGTTGCGTTATTCCTTCTTATTTAGTTAACTTGGGTCAATCCTCGACAGGGTTTCAATTAACAATAAACGTAATTCTCTTCCGATGGATTTCTACTATCTTAGGTAATGTTAGTCGACCAAAATTTTACACAGGCTCCTTTTTATGAATGGAGATTTATTCAGCAGAGCTTGGTTAACAACGACGGCTTTCTATACAGACCACGCCTGCGGGCGGGGGTTAAATTCACAGGGTTTGCTCGAATAAATTAAGAGAAACAACAGACATAGATATGTGGAATTCATACAGGAGTTCAATTATATAAGCACATAGTTCATCACTTCACAATTAAACAATCTCTTCACAATTAAGGATTCGAAACGACTCTATGGAAAATGCGCATTGAAATTATTTAATTGGAAGCAATCGAAAACACACAGTGTTTTATTGCAGAAACCTCTCTTCCTCTTGCTCTCTCTACTCTTCCTCCTTTTCTACATCCGGAGAATACAATTTATACATATTACAATGTGGCTCTTCGGTTCCTCTATGAGGACCGTTTTAGAAAATCAACAGCCTAATTACAATAATTCAATTAACTGAAATATGACAGCTAGACTAACTGAGCTATTCGACTTCTATGACTCTAATTGATCTAAATAATACAATCAGCTGAGGTATTGACACCTAGCTGTTATAATTCAAATATTTTCGACCCCTACTAGCCACAACATGTGGACAAAACTCCTACATTGCTGGCTAGTGTCTAATGCCCTTGCATCATTTATTGTTTACTTCAAGCTTGCCTATATTTCCATCTATCAAGTTCCACTTAGTGATAACATCATCCATTCACCCTAGTTATATCAAATTGGGAAACTAGTCCCATAAATCCAGTCGGAGCCACCATTCCAAATGGAAAAGGGACAGTTTTTAAGTCCCCGACCAGGTGGTTTTCACCGATGTTGTTACACCGATTTTCAGGGCCTCAACATGACCCAAAACCAAAAAATGGAGGCTTTTTAAAATGGTATCATGAACCAAAGACAAGAATATTACCCAACCAAAGAGCTACGAATATGAAGTGGAAGAGTGTTGTGTTCAAGAGAGACTCACTTCCATTAGAAAAATGGAGTACCCTTTTTTCCTAATTTCCCAAACCATACTGGTCAATACCTCTTTATTTTTTAACAAGATTGAGGAGGATAAAATATGCTTGATATGTAAGTTCACCCTTCGGATGAATCCCTCCGAGTATGTTTAATGAACCCTAAGAATTAGTGGTTATGCCTTGTCATGTTCGACAATTCCATCGTTGTTTGACGTTTTAATGAATCCAACAAAGATAAAAATCAACGTCATTTTCATGTTTAGAGAGTTTGAAAAAATGGCGAAAAAGAAAACTCCAGATGTTCCTTTTCATAGATAGTCCCTCGAGTCTAAAAAGGAAAAAAAAAATACTCAAGAGAACCTCTTAGTCATGTTCGACTAAGGTATTCCTTTTTCATAAATAGTCTATCTCAGTCCAGAAAAGGGATAAACATATACTGACTAGACGTGATTTCATTTACTTTAACAAGTTCGAAAAGACAAGTGCCTGGAAATCTTCTCATATTTTGGGAGTTTGAAAAGATTTGAAGGAGGAGTCTAGGGGGGTTCCTTCTTCGTGTGTTTAGGGAGTCCGAAAAAACGATAAAAGTATACTCCTTGGTCAAAATTATTTGTGAAAGCATGACAGAATCAGTTAAACAGTTTTTAACCTGCTCAACACAAAAAAAAAAGGTTCAAACATACTTGTTTCATGATAAAAATAAACAATTACTAGTTCAAAAAAATAAATATCATAAAATAATGGGAAAATGACCATAAGTAATGAAAATGACTATTCATTTTTACCATTTGAAATTTACCTTCAACAGTGAGATCTCTTAGCCCTTTTTCTCTCAATCTTCTGTAGTTGATTGCAGTCAATCCGGTGGCTCGTTTTCCATTTTTTCACTTCCAGGTACGAGCTAACACCCTTCTCTTTCAATTTATGGTCCCTTTTTGTGATTTCATGCAAGATTTGTAGGCTTTTTAGATCCCTGAGGTTATAAAAAACTTTCCTATGACCAATTCATTCCCTTCTTGTTGAAAACTGCACTGTACCTTGGAAACATTTCACTGCAGGGAGGGGTGCAATGCAATGAAATCCATTATGGGGCAGCGTTGGGCATAATTCCTTAGCTAAAAAAATTCAGTTTTTCTCAAAATTTGTCTGGTTTTTTTCACGAAACGGATCCTAATGAGTTTCTTATTGATGTTTTAGGTACTCATTGGCACAAAGTGGCCTTTGTGTGGAAATAAAGAGAACATGAATAATAGGACTTAAATGCAACAAATGATCTTGCCACCATTCAGGCACTAAAAAATTGCGGTTTGTTGAAATTCTTATGGTTACCTGGAATGAGGCAAAAAATGGAGTTACTTAAGTTCTTAGTTCAGTCATGGGATGTACAGGAATGGGAATTCATTTTAGGGGAACATATACTTGAGATCAAAGTGAGAGACATACTTTCTAACAGGTTTTTCCATGAGGGGTGCCCCCGACTCTCTCGTAGGAGGGAGAAGTGGAGGATAGTCAGTAAAATATTACATTTCCACTCATTGTAGACATCGAGCACAGCCGACCAGTGAAGGGAAGATCAGTATTAGGA
Source organism: Pinus albicaulis (assembly GCA_034641835.2). NCBI lineage: Eukaryota > Viridiplantae > Streptophyta > Pinopsida > Pinales > Pinaceae > Pinus > Pinus albicaulis. The sequence continues at coordinate 266,772,604 of CM076573.1, forward strand.
ATTTGATATGTCTTCCTCTCAAAATAATAATTTTCATTATCACTAGATAGGCCAGTAGCTCAACACTTCATGTAGCTAGCAGATCATAAATACAGTATGGTTTGGAATGTCTTGAACTGAAATTCTTCAACTAGAGTGAGGGGTTATTGGTCAACATGAAGGAACAACTGACTAAAGCAAAAGAAGGAAAACTGAAAAAAAAAATGATCATTGTTCAATTTTGATTTCTTTTTCCCTAGAGCGAATTCCATTATTACAGCCTTATAAAATCATTCCCAATCCAATTGATGTGAGGGTTCCATGGATGAGGAAGTGGATAGAACTTATGGCTTGACACGTAGGTCCAAAAGTAGTCATTTCACACCAGCCTTCCTCAGATGGTTTCGTAAATATTTGATCATGATTGATGACTATTTGTACGCAAGAGTGGATTTTTGTGATGACCCTAAGCTCTGTTATGAAACGATCTCACAAAATAGAAAAAAAGACATATCAATGCCTTAGAAATCAACCACTTCGAGGGGGAAACCTCCTTTACATTACATAAATGAACAATTTTTAGATGATAAAAAATAAAAAACCTCCTTTCTATATATAGGAGTCCATGGGGTCACAACATAACCCTAGCCGACCTCACAATAATAATATAAGGGCACAAAAATAAAAATAGTGGCTTTTATGGGGCACAATTATAACAATATCGGGGCTATAGGGGTACAAAAATAACAATAAGGGGACTACACTAACAACAATAAGGGACTACACTTGTAATATAGGGACTTGACATGCCCCTCTCCTTCAAAAAATTGTTGTCCTCAACACTTGAGTAGCTTTGGATACTTCTGTATAAAATTCTCATCCTCCCATGTGGAATATTCAGTGGGTAAGTTCTTCCACTTGATGAGATACTCTGGAATTGATCGATTTCATAGCTGTTGAGTTCTTATTTCTGTGACTACTTCAGGTTCCAATATGATCTTCCCTTCCCCGTCAAGTTCTGGCAATATAGTTTGAACTGGAAATTTGTCACCTATAACCTTCTTTAAGCATGAAACATGGAAAACTAGGTGCACTCGAGAAGAAGCAGGAAGCTCCAATTTCTATGGCATAGTACCAATATTTTGCAACACCTTTTAAGGACCATAATACTTTGGCGATAATTTATAATCCTTCTTAGCTTGCTTGAGGGAAAATTGTTTGTATGGTTGTAGCCGTAAAAATACCCAGTCTCCTACATCAAAACTTCTCTCGCTGCGATGTTGATATGTCTGTTGTTTCATTTCATTTTGTGCCAAATTTAGGTTATCCTTTAAGAGTTGTAGAACTTGTTGTTGATGCTCGATGTGATCTTCCACTGCTTGAACCTTAGAATTTTCTCTTAAACATGATATGATGGATGGTGGATGATATCCATAAAGTGCCATAAATGGGTTCATTTTTGCTGCAGTATGGATGGAAATATTATACCACCATTCAACCAGAGGTAACCACTTGACCCATTGTGTTTGTTTATCAGATACAAAACAATGAAGATATCCTTCCAAACGTTTGTTCACTATATTAGTTTTCCCATCAGATTGAGGATGATAAGATGAGCTATGGTCTAGTTGAGTACCCAAAAAAAAAAAAATCTGTCAAAACATTTCCTGTAAAAATGGGATCTATGTCGCTTACAATAATCTTTGGGTTTCCATGTAGCTTTTGAATTGTTTCCATAAATGTAGTAGCAAATGTATTTGCTTTAAATGGATGAGATAATGCACAAAAGTGTGCATACTTGCTAAGTCTATCAACTACCACCATGATGACACTTTTTCAATCGAACTTAGGTAAACCTGTGATAAAATCCATTGAAACCTTCTCCCAACGTTGACCTAGAATGGATAAATTTTGTAGAAGACTCAGGGTCTTAATTGTATCAACTTTATTTTGCTGGCAAACTAAACATTCTGCCACAAAATTTTGAATATCAGATTTAAGGCCATCCCAAAAAAATTATTTCTTCACCTTGTGGTAAGTTTTTGAAAATCCTGAGTGTCCTCCTAAGGGAGAGGTGTGGAATTCCAAAAGAATATTTTGTTTTAGCTGGTAACTATTACAAATATATAAGTGATATTTGTACCATAAGAAATCATTTTTCCAACTAAATGTATCAGATGTACTAGGATCTTGCTACCACTTTTGAATGAGTATCCACACTTCTTCATCATTCTTCCATTCATCCCTTGCTTTGGTTATTCAATCTGGTTGGATAATAGAAATGACACAAAGCAATGCTTCCACCTCTTCATCCTTTCCTGAGAGTGCATCTGCAACAACATTTATCTTCCCTTTTTGGTATGTGATTTCAAAGTCATAACCCTGTAGAAATTTGCTGAATAATGATTAATTATTCACCGAGACTATCCTGATCACATACAATTCGAATTTATATGCAAAACATAATCTCTTCCACTCAGATCAACTCAGATCATTAAACATGCGGAAATAAAATCAAGCAATAATACATCAAATCATCATACACATTAACACAGTATGTATGGGGAAAGCTTATAGCTGAAAACCCCACAGCTATTGTGTATATTATAATGGAGAAATCAAGTAACAAACTCAGTACAATACTCCTCACAAGTACTCAGTACTTTCTCATACAATTACCCACAATCTAGCTCAGTTTTGAACAGGTTACTGGTTCAAAACTCACCGCCAATTGCCTTGCCTCTATTGTGCAATCCAGGCCTGTCTATATAGATATCCAAGGTTCGAATCTCCTTGGCTTGACTGTGCAATTGTCATGGACAAATCCTCCAAGTGTGGTGCAAATCTCATGCACAACTGATGTCGCCACTGATAGCTAACTCCACCCTTTCATCTACCTCTTTCACTGGTCTCCACTGAACTGTCCATGCACTGTAGTGAACTGATGTGTTCTTGGGTTGAATAATGAGTTACTAATTAATGAATTAAATAATATTTAATTCACTCCACTCATAACTAATTGATTAGCTAGTTAAACTAATCTCAACTAGTTCAACTAAAATAAACAGAACACAACTCCACTAGCTGTCTCATTAACTCCACCAAACTTCTGCCACTGAAGTCCTAACTGAAGTCAACCATGCATGATTCCATCAAACCCTTGGGAATAGCGTAATTCCTCTGTCAGATGCATGAGCCACTTCCAAGGCTCGAACTGAAGTGCTCCAAGAGAGTAAACTGAAGTTTATAGTCCAAATATTATTAAGGGTAAATAATATTTGACTTCCCTATTTTAGGATAGGCAGTCTAAATATAGACTTCGACCTATAGGTCAAAAAATAGAGGTCCATCTATTTTTACCAACATGACCAATACTCCAAGAATAACATACTGCAACCCCTGGACCATGCTCCATGTGTCTAAAAATAGACATAGTCTAAAAATAGACTTTGCGCCAGAATTTGCCTGCGGGCCCACTTAGTGAAGGCGACTTCATTTCACTAAGCTCCATCATCTTGCTGCATTTTCAACACTCCCTCTTAGCAAGATATGGATTATCTGCAACCCCTATCCTGCCTCTGTGGAATTTGAACTTGCTCCTGGTGAGCGCCTTCGTCAGGATGTCGACATCCTGATCCTCCGTGGGAACATATGAAAGCATCATGATTCTCCGCTGAACACAATCTCTGATATGATGGTACCTGATGTCAATGTGTTTACACCTATCACGAAATATTGGATTAGCCAAGAGCTTGATGCAGCTCTGGTTATCACAGTAGATCACTGTAGGCTCCAAATGCAACCTGAACAATCATGCGAGGATCTTCCTCATCCAAATAGCCTCGCATGCAGCCAAGCTAGCTGCCATGTACTCGGCCTCTACTGAACTGAGTGCCACGGATCTCTGCTTCCTGCTGTACCAGGAAACTGCTATCGACCCAATGCTGAAAACTCCTCCAGAAGTGCTCTTCCGGTCCGTTGGACTCCCTGCCCAATCTGCATCAGTGAAGCCAGAAAGCTTCGCTCCATCCTCCTGTCTTTACCATAGACCATATCCCGATGTGCCTCTGATATAGCGCAATACATGCTTGCCTGCCTTCCAAAAGAGCTTGGTAGGCTTAACCATAGCTTGCGAAAGCTGGTTAACAGCATAGCATATATCGGGTCGTGTATTGACCGGATACATAAGCGACCCCACCAACTATCGATAGACAGTGGCATCCACTACCTCCGCTGAAGTAGCATCCTCCTTCCTCAAACCACCAGGAAGAGGAGTGTCAACAGGCTTGCAGCCTTGCATGTTGAACCTCTCCAGAATCTCCCGGGCATACTTGCCCTGAGAAACAAACAGTCCTCCACTGCGCTGCCAAATCTCCAATCCCGGGAAATAATGAAGGATGCCCAAGTCCTTCATCTCAAACTCTCGTGCAAGATCCTCCTTGCATGAAAGTATCAACTGCTCATCGCCAGTCAAAATCAGATCATCTACATACGGTACGATGATCAACAGCTTCCCCTCCACCACAATCTGGTACAGGTTTGGATCCGCCTCACTCTTGGAGAATCCAAGCCCGGTGAAGTAGCTGTCTATCCGAGTGTACCAAGCACGAGGTGCTTGCTTCAGCCCGTACAGTACTCTCTTGAGTCGGCACACATGCGACTCACTGCTGAAGATCTCAAAACCTTCAGGCTGCTCTATGTACACCTCTTCCTCAATAACTCCATTGAGGAACATAGTCTTCACATCCATCTGATGAATGTGCCACCCCATCTGCGCTGAGAGAGCAAGGATCGTCCGTATGGAAGAGTACCTTGCAACAGGTGCAAAAGTCTCCTCATAGTCAATCCCCTCGATCTTTGAAAAGCCACGGGCGACAAATCTCGCCTTGTACTTCTCCACACTCCCGTCAGCTGCCTGCTTCACCTTGTAGATCCATCGCGAACCCACCACTGATTTCCCAACCGGTCTTGGGACAATCTCCCATGCACTGCTCCTGATGATCGAATCATATTCTTCGATCATGGCATCAACCCATGCGGGTTCCTCCACGGCTTCCTCAAAAGAGGATGGCTCCGTCACAACACATTGACTCACGAGAGCCATGTATCCAGTGTACCGATCCGGTGACTGTCTCTGTCTGCGCTGTGTTGTAGGTGGTCCTACAACCTTCTCTGCATCCCGAGCCAGTCGCTCAGCTTCTGTAGTGCGCATGCGCCCTCTGATGGTTGGCGCTGCCTGGGTGGTTTCTTCCACCTTCTGAACCTCCTCTTGTGGCTGATCCACATCCGGAAGCTCCTCCTTAGGAACTAACAGCTCCTCATCTGCATGCAAGTGTAGCTCCCTCTCAAGCGAACACTGCATGGCTTTCTCCTCCTGAAATTTTATATCCCGTCGCATAACAGTCTTTCGACTGTCTGAAAAATACACCCGGTAGTTGTGAGGTGTATTATTGTACCCCACAAATATTCCAACCTTAGCAGTTGGATCTAGCTTCCTTCTCGCATCCTTCGTCACATGCATGTAGACAGGAGAACCAAAAATCCGCAAATGGGAAATATCAGGCCTCTTGCCAGAATAAGCCTCCTCCAGTGTACTCATGCCAAGAACCTTATGAGGACAATGGTTCTCCACATATACTGCTGTATTGCATGCCTCAGCCCACAAGTGAAGGGGTAGGCCCTGATCATGCAACATTGCCCATGCAGCACCCACGATCGTTATGTTCTTCCGCTCAGCCACCCCGTTCTGCTGTGGGTTATGGGGTGCGATGAGCTCTCTCCGAATCCCTTCTGCGCTGCAGAACTCCTTGAATTCAGCCAAGATGAATTCACCACCGTTATCACTCCTTAGAGAAATCACCTTCTTCCCCGACTCCTTCTCGACCAGTGCTTTAAACTCACAGAACTTCGCGAATGTATCGCTCTTCTTCGACATGAAGAAGATCCAGCACTTTCGAGAGAAATCATCAGCAAAGATCACATAATACCTGTGCTTTGCTGTCGAAGCAACTGAGAAAGGACCACACACGTCTGTGTGAACTCTCTCAAGGATCGTCGTGGCGCGACTATCCTTCTCGTGAAAGGTGGCTTTCACATACTTCCCTAAGGTACACCCCTTGCATTGATCTGACTGCGCAAGAGTGCCCTTAGGAAGCCCAGTAGAAATCTGCTGCAGAATCTTCAAAGCTCCATGGTGAAGGTGGCCCAATCTCCTGTGCCACAGTTCGCCCTCATCATCCCGGCTCACCACTTCTCCTGCCTTGCATGCCATAGCTGCGCAGTCATCTACCTGCAACTGATAAAGGTTCTGAGTTCGAACCCCTATCTTCCGGGTCTCTCCAGTAGTCTTACTGCGCAGGAAGGCTTTTCCTTCGCTGAAGACCACATCATAACCCTTATCCTCCAACATAGCTACTGAAATCAGGTTCTTCTTCAATCCGGGTACATGCATGACATCCTTTAGTACAAAGGGTTTACCAGACTCCCTCTGAAAGGATATGGTACCGATACCAGTCGCACTGTATCTACCATCATCGCCCATCTCGATGTGCACACCCAAATCTTTGTCCTCCAGATCTGAGAACAACTCCCAATCTCCCGTCATATGAAATGACGCACCACTGTCCAAGAACCATACCGATCCCAGCACACTTGAAACCAAGCATGCAATCAGTGAAAAGTCAAGCTCGAACTGTGAAGCCAAAGCTTCTCCATCTGCAGATCTTCCCGCTTGCTTGTTCTTCTTCTTCTTTGGACAATTGGTAGCATAATGTACGTGATCATGGCAGTGAAAACATTTCACTTTCGCCATATCCTGCTTCTTGCCCTTAGCTCCAGAATGAGAGGTTTTCTTACCCTTCCCTTTCTTAGCTTTGGACACCAAAGCGCAGTTTTCTTCATCGGCTCCCTTTGATGAAGATCCATCTCGAGTAGTCCTCCTTATCTCCTCCTGCATGAGATCCGCCCAAAGGCGCTCCCATCCCGGCAGCTTCTCCCGACCATTGACACTATCTTGATATGAGTGCCAAGCCTTCGAAAGACCAAGGAGAGCCAGGTCAACCATGTCCTCTTCATCGATAGTCACCCCCACACTTCCCAGTTCATCTCTGCACTGAGTGAACTTCGTGAGGTATTTGGCGATACTATCGCCCTTCTCCATCTTGATGTTCCTAAGCTTATCTTTGAGCGCCAGCTTCCTTTGGTCACTCTTACTCTGGAATAGATCCTTCAAATCTTTCCACGTTAAATATGGAGTAGCCTTTCCATGCAGGTTGGATATAATATGATCCTTGACGCCCTCCAACAGGATCCTTCGACACTTCGCCATCTTCTTTTGCCATGCATCGACTTCAGCAGGATCAGTGGGCTTTTGGACATCCGTATCTATGAACTCCTTCAGACCATTATCTTCTATTACTACCTCCATGCGATCCTTCCATGCAACATAATTCGAACTGCCTTCAAGAGCATATTCGAGTCGCAAACCGTTGAAAGACATTTTCAACACTGGCACCAAGAAAACAAAACTGCTGCAAAATTTCGAATTCCACCTCAAAGCTCAGCCGCTCTAGATCTGTGAGAACAAATTATTTCTAGCACGGAGATTGACTGCAAGGGGCATTTACCAGACCTTTCACTTTCCGAAGAAAGATGAATCCGGAGGCTACCTGGCCCGCATGCAGACTCTGTCTACCGAAATAAGTTTGTAATCACTGTGATGATCAATCTCTGCTTCAATAGCTGCGATACCATGTAGAAATTTGCTGAATAATGATCAATTATCCACCGAGACTATCCTGATCACATACAATTTGAATTTATATGCAACACATAATCTCTTCCACTCAGATCATCAAACATGCGGAAATAAAATCAAGCGATAACACATCGAATCATCATACACATTAACACAGTATGTATGGGGAAAGCTTATAGCTGAAACCCCCGTAGCTATTGTGTATATTATAATGGATAAATCAAGTAACAAACTCAGTACAATACTCCTCACAAGTACTCAGTACTTTCTCATACAGTTACCCACAATCTAGCTCAGTTTTGAACAGGTTACTGGTTCAAAACTCACCGCCAATTGCCTTGCCTCTATTGCGCAATCTAGGCCTGTCTATATAGAGATCCAAGGTTCGAATCTCCTTGGCTTGAAAGCACAATCATCATGGGAAATTCCTCCAAGTGTGGTGCAAATATCATGCACAACTGATGTCGCCACTGATAGCTAACTCCACCCTTTCATCTACCTCTTTCATTGGTCTCCACTAAACTGATCATGCACTGTAGTGAATTGATGTGTTCTTGAGTTGAATAATGAGTTACTAATTAATGAATTAAATAATATTTAATTCACTCCACTCATAACTAATTGATTAGCTAGTTAAACTAATCTTAACTAGTTCAACTAAAAATAAACAACACAACTCCACTATCCTGCCTCATTAACTCCTCCAAACTTCGCTAATCGAAGTCCAAACGAAGTCAACCATGCATGATGCCATCAAACCCTTGGGAATAGCGTAATTCCCTCCGTCAGATGCATGAGCCACTTCAAGGCTCGAACTGTCTTCCACAGACAACCATCTCTTAGAGTCCAAATATTATTAAGGGTAAATAATATTTGACTTCCCTATTTTTAGGATAGGCAGTCTAAAAATAGACATCGACCTATTGACCTATAGGTCACAAAAAATAGAGTCCCATCTATTTTTACCAACATGACCAATGCTCCAAGAATCTCAAATTGGAATCCCCGAACCATGCTCCATATGTCTAAAAATAGACATAGTCTAAAAATAGACTTTGCGCTAGAATTTGCCTGCGGGCCCACTTAGTGAAGGCGACTTCATTTCACTAAGCTCCATCATCTTGCTGAATTTTCAACAAACCCAACATCTTTGTAACCCATTTTTGTTTCTCTTCTGAAGATAGTCTTTGTTCCAAAAATTATTTAAGGCTATCATGATCATTTTTTACCTTGAAGTGTCTTCCCATTATGTAAGTTTGTTGGTTGTGGAGCCTGGTTATCTTCTTTATTTTTTATCACAGCATTGGACTCCTATTTTTAACAGGGCAGCAATGCCACTCGTAATTGTACGCTTCCTGGGGGGTCCAGGGGGGGGCTACAAGTTTATGGACCCCCCCCCCCCCCCCTTGGCAGGGGGTTTCAGGGGCAACGCCCCGAAAGCTAAAAACATATGTAAAATTTCCTTGTAAAAGTATATCAATTTCTAATCAATCTGGGCCATTCATTAGGTGAATGATCTGATGGTAGAAGCTATGTTTGATTTAGGGGTTTTTTTCCCTAGAAGGAAACCCCTCGGTTTGTATGAGGGTTTTTATTGCGGTTGTGTATTGTAAGTGTATTCTCAGAGCAAGAAACAGATAGGGAGATTGTGAGAGAGAACAAAGAATATTATAGTGGATCTATTGTAGGTTGTTGTGTCTCTTCATTCTCCTAGATAGTAGAAAGGAAGGACTGGATTTTTGGGGTCGACGTAGCCCAAACTAGGTGAACCACGTATATCTGTGTCTCTCTGGTTTTATGTGTTTTCTGTGTTTTTTTTTTTTGCATATTTTATGTGTTTCATTGCTCTGTAATATATAATTTTCTAACAAAGGTCACCATTTCTTTAGTGCATGTAGTATTTCCAAAATTTCCTTCTCATAAATAGATTTTTGTAAATACTTTCCTTTCATTGTAAGAGTTTCAAAAGAAATGGGTCTCTCTTCTTGCATTAAAACAACACCAATTCCATTTCCTAAGGCATCATATTCCACAATAAAGGTTTTTATGAAGTCTGGCATAGCTAAGACCGGTGCTAGGCACATTGCCTCTTTAAGATGTTCAAAGGCCTTAGTTGCTTCAGGAGTGCATGAAAATACATCTTTCTTCAATAATGTTGTTATAGGTGTTGCTATTCTCCCATAATTATTAAAAAACTTGCAATAATACCATGTTAACTTGATAAATCCTCCAACTGCTTTATGGTTGTGGGAACTTTCCATTCCTTAATGGCTTTAATTTCATTAGGGTCTACCTTAAAACCCTCCTGAGATACAATATGACCCAAATATTTCACTGCTTGTACTCCAAAGAAACATTTAATTTTTTTTGCACATAATTGTTTCTCCTCCAATAGTTTGAGCACCCTGTCAACATGTTGACCATGATCCTTCCAAGACTTTTTATAGATTAATATATCATCAAAAAATACTAACACAATTTTTCTAAGGGTTTGACAATGGAATTCATCAACCCTTGAAATGTAGAAGGTGCATTGGTAAGTCCAAAAGGCATGAACAAAAATTCATAATGACCCTCATGAGTTCAAAATGTTATTTCAAAATATCTTTAGTCTTAATTCTAATTTGATGATATCCTGAACGAAGATCCAACTTGGTAAAATAAATTGCTCCATGTAATTCATCCAATAATTCATCAATCGCAGGAATGGGAACTTTATCTTTAATAGTGAGCTTATTGAGATCCCTATAATCCGAACACATGCACCACGATCCACCTTTCTTGTGCACCAATACTACTGGAGCAGAGAAAGAACTTTGAATAGGTTGAATTATGCCATCCTCTAACATTTCTGCAATAATACGTTCAATTTCACTCTTTTGGACGTAAGGATATCTGTGAGGCCTGATGTTTGGAGGAACACTTCCTAGAATAAAATGAATAGCATGATCATGAACACTAATAGCTAGGAGTCCTTTGGGAGTTTCAAACATGTTGGAATGATTGTCCTAGAATTTTTGGAGATCTGGAGAAAGAGATGATTTTGATGTTGGAACTTCTAGTGAGCATAATTGTGAAATTACGCCTCATTTTTATATCTTCAGAATATTTGTAATGACATTAGAGCTTATTATATTTCTCGGCTTCATTGTGATACCCCGTAATTCAAATTCCTTTCCTTTCGAAAAAAAACTCAAGAAAATTTCTTGAAAATTAAAAGTTATCGTCCCCAAAGATTGTAACCATTGTACTCTTGGTACAACATCAGCACCTCCCATTGGAATGGAAAGCATTAGACTATTTAATACATAATCCTGCATGGTTAGCTTGATATTCTGGAATTTTCCAAAGCAATTTTTATGAAACCAGCTCCAAAAATAGAAGAAAAGAGAGACCAATGCCTTGGAATTCAGCCACTACGAGGGGGCAAACTCTTTTACATTACATAAATGAAAAATTCTTGGATGATACAAATTAAAAAACCTCGTTCTATATATAGGAGTCCTTGGGGTCACAATATAATCCTAGCTAAACTAACAATAATAATGTAAGTGCACAATAATAACAATATTGGGGTTACAGGGGTACAACAATAATAATAAGGGGGCTACACTAACAACAATAAGGAACTACACTAGTAATATATGGACCTAACATGCCCCTCTTCTTGAAAAAAGTGTTTTCCTCAACGCTTGAGTAGCTCTGGATACTTTTGTATAAAATTTTCATCCTCCCATGTAGAATCTTCAGTGGGTAAGTTCTTCCACTTGATGAGATACTCTGAAATTGATCGATTTCGTAGTTTTCGAGTTCTTGTTTTTGTGACTGCTTCAAGTTCCAATATGATTTTTCCTTCCTCATCAAGTTCTGAAAATATTGTTTGAACTGGAATTTTGTCACCTATAACCTTCTTTAAGCATGAAACATGGAAAATAGGATGCACCCGCGAAGAAGCAGGAAGTTCCAATTTGTATGCCATAGTACCAATATTTTGCAACACCTTGTAAGGACCATAGTACTTTGGCGATAATTTATTATCCTTTTTGGTTTTCTTGAGGGAAATTTTTTTGTATGGTTGTAACCATAAGAATACCAGTCTCCTACATCAAAACTTCTCTTGCTACAATGTTGATCTGCCTGTTGTTTCATTCAATTTTGTGCCAAATTTAGGTTATCCTTTAAGAGTTAGAGAACTTTTTGTTGATGTTCAATGTGATCCTCCACTGCTTGAACCGTAGAATTTTCTCTGAAATATTATGTGATAGATAGTGGATGATATCGATAAAGTGCCATAAATGGGGTTATTTTTGTTGTAGTATGGAAGGAAGTGTTATACCGCCATTCAGCCAGAGGTAACCACTTTACCTAGTATGTTTGTTTATCATATACAAAACAAGGAAGATATCCTTCCAAACATTTTCTCACTACCTCATTTTTACCATCAGATTGAGGATGATAAGATGAGCTATGAGCTAGTTGAGTACCAAAACAAGAAAATAATTCCGTCCAGAAATTTCCAGTAAAAATGGGATCTTTGTCGCTTACAATAATTCGGAATTCTCTGTCCCTTAAAAATGGGATCTTTGTCGCATAAAAATGTTTTAGTTCGAAATTCTTACAAAGATATAAGCGATCTTTGTACCATAAGGAATAATTTTTCCAACTAATTGTATCAGATGTACTAGGATCTTGCTGCAACTTTTGAATGAGTGTCCACACTTCTTCTTCCTTCTTCCATTCATCCCTTACTTCGGTAATCCAATCTGGTTGGATAATAGAAATGGAACAAATAAATGCTTCCACCTCTTCATCCTTTCTTGAGAGTGTGTTTGCAACAACATTTAGCTTCCCTTTTCTGTAGTTGATTTCAAAGTCATAACCCAACATCTTTGTGACCCATTTTTGTTGTTATTCTGAAGATAGCCTTTGCTCCAAAAGGTGTTTAAGACTATCATGATCATTTTTTACCTTGAAGTGTCTTCCCATTAGGTAAGGTCACCATTTCTTTAGTGCATGTAGTATTTCCAACATTTCATTCTCATAAATAGCTTTCTGTAAATACTTTCCTTTGATTGGACAACTTTCAAAAGCAATGGGTCTTCCTTCTTTCATTAAAACAACACCAATTCCATTTCTTGAGGCATCACATTCGACAATAAAGTTTTTTGTGAAGTCTGGTGTAGCTAAGACCGGTGCTAGGCACATTTCCTCTTTATGATGTTGAAAGTCCTTAGTTGCTTCAGGAGTCCATGAAAATGCATCTTTCTTCAATAATTTTGTTAGAGGTGCTACTATTCTACCATAATTCTTAACAAACTTGCAATAATACCCTGTTAACCTGAGAAATCCTCGCAACTGCTTTATGGTTGTGGGGAATTTCCATTCCTTAATGGATTTAATTTTGTTAGGGTCTACCTTAACACCCTTGTGAGATACAATATGACCCAGATATTCCACCTTTTGTACTCCAAAGAAACATTTGGAGGTTTTTTCATATAATTTTTTCTCCTCCAATAGTTTGAGCACCCTGTCAACATGTTGAATATGATCCTTCCAAGACTTGTTGTAGATTAGTATATCATCAAAAAATACTAACACAAATTTTCTAAGAAATGGTTTGAAAATGGAATTCATCAACCCTTGAATGTATAAGGTGCATTGGTAAGGCCAAAAGGCATGACCAAAAATTCATAATGACCCTCATGAGTTATAAATGTTGTTTTCGGAATATCTTCAGTCTTCATTCTAATTTGATGATATCCTAAACAAAGATCCAACTTGGTAAAATAATTTGCTCCATGTAATTCATCTTGTAATTCATCAATCACAGGAATGGGAAATTTATCTTTAATAGTGAGCTTATTGAGCTCCCTATAATCCAGACACATGCGCCATGATCCATCCTTCTTGTGCACCAATACTGCTAGAGTAGAGAAAGAAATTTGACTAGGTTTAATTATACCAGCCTCTAACATTTCTGCAATCATACATTCAATTTCTCTCTTTTGGACATAAGGATATCTATTAGGCTTGATGTTTGGAGGAACACTTCCTGGAATCAAATGAATAGCATGATCATGATCACGAATAGGTGGGAGTCCTTTGGGAGTTTCAAACACCTTGGAATGATTATCCAAGACGTTTTGGAGATTTGGATAAATAGATGATTTTTGATGTTGGAACTTCTAGTGAGCATAATTTTGCAATTACGCCTCGTTCTTATTTCTTTAGAATATGTGTTATGACATTAGATCTTATTATCTTTCCTTTCTTTCCTGCGATACCCCGTAACTCGACTTCCTTTCCTTCTGAAAAAAAAATTCAAGAAAAATTCTTGAAAATTAAAAGCTTTCGTACCCAAAGATTGTAACCATTGTACTCCTAGTACAACATCAGCACCTCCCATTGGAATGGAAATAATTGGACTATTCAATACATATTCCCCCATTTTTAGCTTGATATTATGGCATTTTACAGAGAAATTTATAGTTCCTCCATCTGCAACCATCACTTGACATTCTCGTGTTGGCTATAGGAAGTAATTCAATTCCTTGGCTACCTTACAATGAATAAAATTATGGATACTACCCGAATCAATCAACACTATTACCTTTGTCTTCTTGATATGTCCTTCTATCTTGAGAGTTTGAGGAGTGGTAATTCCTGCCAATGCATTACACAATATGGTCGGACTCATTTCTTCTATCTCTAGGGTTGGTTCCTGGTGTATATCCTCTTCTTTTAAATTTTCTTGTTCATTTTCTTCCTCCTCTTCCCAATCTATGTAAAATAATTTCTTCTCAGCACACTTATGACCTCTAGTGTATTTTCTATCACAACTATAGCAAAGCCCTTTTGCTCTTTTTTCTTCCAATTGTTGTGGTGTCAACCTTGTAGGTTTTGGAAGTCTATGAGTACCAACACTTCCATCTTTATAGATGTGTGTGGTAGGCTTCCTTGTCACCATAATTTTACATTCAATTTTTCTTGCCAACATGAATGCCTTCTCAAATGAATCAGGTTCCCAAACTCGAACATCATGTTGGATGTTATCCTTTAAATTCCCTATGAAGACATCAATCTTCTATTCCTCTGGAATATAAGATACCCTTATATGAAATTTTTAGAATTCCTCAATGTGCTCCACCACTGAACCCTTTAGTTTAATATTTATCAGTTGGCTAAAGAAGGTGTTTCTCTTTGTATCCTCATAATGTGCTATTATTTCCTCCGTAAAAATTTACCAAGTGACAATATTTTACAGGAGCAAAGCCATCGATACCATAAAAATGTATTTTGTTCTAAATATAAAGTTGAAATGCGTAAGTTTTGTGTGTTTTGAACATTATTGAGATCAAAATATTGCTCCATATGTAGTATCCATGTTATGGGATCCTTGCCATAAAACTTCCTCATATCGATCTTTGGAATATGGTGGGTCTTCAATCCAACATTAGAGTTTATGAAATCATGATTAAAATTTATTTTGTTCTCATCATGAGTTTCCTCTACTATATTTTCCGCCATTAGGATTCATTTCTTGTATCAACTTTGTCAAACCTTCCATGCCTTCCTTTAGATCATTCTTCATGTCTTCCATGTTGTATTTTATTTTTTCATCGATCTCAGCTTCCATGTCATCCATCCTAGCTTCCATGCCATCCAGCTTATATTCCATGCCATTCTTCAAACCATCCATCTTAGCTTCCATTCCTTTCTTCAAACCATCCATCTTAGCTTCCATGCCTTTCTTCAAACCATCCATCTTAGCTTCCACACCTTTCTTCAAAACTTCCATTTCATTTTTTGTTGCTCTTTGCGAGAGCGAAATTTGGTGCACTTGCTCTTGTAATTTTGATATGTCACGTTGCACTTATTCCTCTTCATGAGTCATAGTAGAGCCTTATGAAGGCTTAATTGGTGTTGAATTATTTTTAGGTTCCATTTTAGAACCCAATACCGATATCTATGTTTCATTATTCCCTTGGAATCACTTCAAACTGATTTTTTTAAAAAGACACATGCAATTTAAAAAAAAAATACACGCCTTTTTCTTGCTTTTGAGGAGCTCGATATTGAAATTAATGTATCTTTGTAACTTCGGATATTCAATATCTAAAATTTGGTCCTGTAGTAGCCCTCTAAATATTCTTTCTAATGCTACAAGTCTGACCTGATTTGGGTTCTTCAAGGAAAATTTATTGTAATATTCCCAAATTTTCACATGATATTTGGAATATTAGAGTTCTTAAATAAACCTACTTAATTAAGTAAATAAAAGGGTGGAGGGACCCATAATCCTCAAAGATGAATAAAATCCACTTTTGATGTGTGTATGTGGATACTTTGGATCTAGATCTACATAATGGAGTAGTAGAGCAACTACTTAATGTGAAAGGAGTGGAGATCATGTCTTATTAATGAGATAGATCATGGAGGTTGATACAGTCAACTAAGATCTTGGAAGGGATCAAACATAAGATCATAGAGCATTTATGATGAGATGATGGAGGAAGTGGTGCATTAATGCACAAATGATGGAGAGTGTGATAAGCGCATTCACACATGATGGAGATCATGAAATGACAGGGCAGTCAACATGGAGACCTATGTCCACATGTACAGTGAAGTTGGAGGTGGGCCAAGGCATGAGAAGGCTCATAAAGTATATAATGAAGATGAAGGCAACATAAAGGGAATTTTGGAGATTTTTATTGATGTATGATCTGTTTAGATCTGGAATTTTCATGTGACATTCCATGCTTTCTTTAGATTTTTAGCTAAGATTTCAAGTGGTGTTTAGCACAGGGTGTTCCTAGTCGGGAATCCCACCTCTTTCATTGAGTAGCTCTTGAAAGAGTATTGTACTTCATTCTACATCAAGAATTGGTGCCACATATCTTTTCCTACTTTCTACAGAACATCCATATTCAGAAATTGTACATTTCTGAAGATCAGTTTGAGAGGAGGAGGTTGTCCTTCAATATTTCAGTGAAGGAACCAGTGAAGGATTCATCTTATCACCTTGAGCTTCAAGATCAGCCTTCCAGTGCTTCAGATCTATCTCAGTCATCAGGACATCTATTATTCATCTCCTAGCAGCAGCAATCCATTCAGGAATTGTGCAATCCAGTCTTGTAGATCCAAGGGAGAAGGGAAGTTGCTATAATTTCAGCTAGTAATCCAGTGGAGGACCATTCCTTCACATTGTATGCACTATTTCCATTAGTCTTGAGCTTCACAACCATATTTTTCAGTAGGCTAGAGAGCCTCCTTCCTTTACAGCGCATTTTTCATGAGTAGTTGTGTACCAGCAGCTACAACCTACTTTGGAGGATTGCGGAGCTAGATCTTGAGCTTATAGCTTGTGGATCTAGAGAAGGGATCAGCCCTTCAATCTTAGATCTAATCTTGTGACATATTTCAGCCATCTATTTTTCATATCTAGCTTCAAATCTACATAACCTCGCAGTCAAAGGATCAAACTCTAGGAGGGTGATTTTCCAAAGTTGTAGATTTGGAAAATCCTTTCTAGGTTATCTTGGGTGTCCTTCATAGAGCCCAGATCTAAAATATTTTCATCATTAGAGCTCCATATTTCCATATATCTGCATTTTCCTTTTCATCCTGCAGTCATATATTCATTATCTATTGAAGGGACAGTGCAGTATTTTATTCCAACAGATCTCGAGTTATGCAGTGCTAGTTGTAGCATGTTTGCAGGGTGATTCTAGGCCATCTCTTTGGCTAGATCTACTCATATTTTGTACATTATGTAACTGAAAATTCTCCCATATAATAAAATGGCTCAGCGATTCTGTCTATATCTGTGTTGATCTTAAACTTACATGTACATTTTTTGTGTTACAAATATTATGTTTGTGTATCAATGCATTATTCCATTTTGGGATATTACAGTGGTATCAGAGCATGATCTTTGGCTCAGCTTGTGGACATTTTGACAACATAAGAAAAGTAGATACTAGAGATCTACTATGGAGGGATTAAGTTTTGCCTCATCTTCCTTTATATCTATGAATGATATCTCTAATGAGATCAATGAAGCAAAAAGAGAAAGGCAAAGAGAAACCTCAAGAAGGTTTCAAGATGAAGAAGGTCCCAGCACTTCTTTTTAGCAACAAAGAAGACCATAGAAGTAAAGAGCTTCACATTATTCCACTAGATCCACTTTATTTGAGAAAGATGACTGGTATAAATATGATGAAGGCTTGGGGTATGAGACCCTAAGTGAATATTTGTCTAAATACAAGTCACAGCCTAGAGCATTGAAGGAGAATCTCTCTCTCCAACATTTTTTGCAACTCAAAGAAGAAAGGAGATCCAGAAGCAACAATAGAAGAAAGAGGCATAGATTCTTCTTGCCTACATTTGATGGATTTTCCAAAAGCACGTTAAGGGCTTGGAGGGAAGAATTATTTACATTCTTTCTGAAATATTATATATCAGAAAGAGAGGCTCTGAAGTTTGCAACGCTGCACCTAGAGGGTGAAGCATGAAAATGGTGGTTCAGTCTCTTGTCACACATGAAGGTGTCTACTTATGCAGATTTTATTCAAAGACTGGAGGAAAGATATGGTAGAAAGAAACCAGAGACATATCACATGATGACATCTCCCATCTTCAAGGAGATAGTGCATGAAGATTCAGGAGAAGATGTTCTCATTATCACTCAAGAGGAGGAACCTCTACCATCACCAGCTGTTAGTATGAATCCTAATTCCAAGTGTACAAAAAAATACCACTTTAGCTGTGCATAAAAAATAGCCCTAACAACAAAGATGGTTTTCAATATCCTCGGATCTGCAATTAGGTGATCAAGATAAATGCTGCAAAAATATATATCTACGCATCAAAAGACATTGAGCAGAAATAAAAACAAGATTTACTCCATGCATCCAATATACAAGACAAGAATATGTTGAATGATTTTTGTATTAATGGCACCTGGGAGGAAAACATAGAAGGATGTTACCAATTCTCCTCAATGGAATGGGTTCTTGTAAGTCCTCTTCACTTCAGATCTAAAATCTCTCTCTCTTGATGGTGCAGAAAACCCAGACAAAAAAGGTAGCAAAATATGACTATGATGGTGGATCAAAGTCAGACCAAAAGTATAGATCCAGAGTGATATTTAGGCAACAAAAGGTAGTGAATGAATGGAAAAAACCTTCTATTTATAACAAAATATTGAATTAATCTAGATATTGGTGCATAATTAAAATATTATTAACCAAATCAAGATCCAACTTTTATGGAATATTTTATTATATTTGTTGGAGGGAAAAGGAATTTGACTTGGGTCAAATCCTTTATTTGTAAATAATAAATAAATAAATGATTTATTTATCATTTTAAGGATGTGGTTGAGTAATAATCAAATAAATAATGATTTATTTAATTATTTATGGGTGATTTAGTCAACAAAGAATATTATTTAAATAAGGTTTAAATAATTATTCTTAGGAAATAATAAGATAAATAATGATTTATCTAATTAATTTCCATGTTTTGGGTTAAATATAACCAGGAATATTAATTAAGTTGTTTTTTAACTAATTATTCCTTGATTAAAATCAAACAAATGTAGATTTATTTAATATTTCCTCATGGGGTTTCCTGTTTACACCATAAACAACTTAATAAAGGTGGTTTACTAAGTTATTTTTCATAGTGAATGCAATTTTACTTAGGGTAAAATTGGTCTTACATGGTGTAATTGGGTCCATCTAATAACAATAGGTTAGATGACCAAAAAATGGTGTAACAGATTTCCCCCCAGCGTGCGAGCGTTAGGAGCTAATCGTATGACCGAAGTACATTGTAAGAACTCAATCACCAGACATCGAAGGGGAAGTCAGAGAGAGAGAAATATAAGGCAAACCAAAGCGCTGAGAGGACTAGACCCTAAGGAGGTGAGACTTACAGGTGCGACAAGTCTCTTTTATGAGTGAGTACTATTGAAAATGCAACAAGATGATGGAGCTTAGTGAAATGAAGTCGCCTTCACTAAGTGGGCCCGCAGGCTATTTTTGGCGCAAAGTCTATTTTTAGACTATGTCTATTTTTAGACATATGGATCATGGTCTATGAGTTGAAGGATGCTATTTATGGATGATTGGTCGAGTTGGTAAAAATAGATGGACCTCTATTTTTAGACATTGGGCGGTTTCTATTTTTAGACTGCCGGGCTAAAAATAGAACAGTCAAATATTATTAAACCTTAATAATATTTAGACTATAAACATTATCTTATCCTCTTAGAGCACTTCAGTTTGATGCTTGGATGTGGCACATGCAGCTGAAAGAAGGAAATACGCTTTTCCTAAGGGTTAGTTGAGCTATTGCATGGTTGACTTCAGTTAGAACTCAAGTGGCAGAGTTTGGTGGAGTTGATGAGACAGTTGGTGGAGTTGTGCTCGGTTTAACTTAGTTGAACTAGTTTTATTTAGTCTAACTAAAAAATACACTAGTGATGAGTGGTGTGAATTAATTATTAATTAATTCACTAATTATTATCTCATAAATCAACTAAAGAACACATCAGTTAACTGCAATGCATGGACAGTTCAGTGGAGACCAGTGTTAGAGGTGGGTGAAAGGGTGAGTGTGACTATCAGTTGTGACTATACCTGTGCATGAGATTTGCCCACACATTGATGGAGATTGCCAATGAGGATTGCACATTTGGAGCTAGTGGGATTTGAACTTGGATCTCATCATTAATCAACTTGGATTTCGCAGTAGAGGCAGGCAGACTTGTGGAGGAGATTTGAACCTATGACTGGTTCATCTTCATAACTAGTTTTGTGTGTAGAATTGAGATAGTACTGAGAGCTATGAGAGCTTTGTGCTATGTATTGTTACATGTTATCTATCATTATAATATACAGATAGTTGGGGGTTTTCAGCTATTTCTTTCCCCATTACATCCTGTGTTGATATGTGTGCTTGATTATGTTTTAATGAGCGCATGTGACTGCTTTCTATTTCTGCATATTGATGATCAATTGTAGAAGAGGTTATGTATTATGCATGAAGCTTAAATAGTGTGTAATCGGGATAATCTCGGTGAATAATTCAGCAAATTATTCAAATTTCTACATGGTATCAGAGTGAGATTGATCATCGGATCTATTACAGTGATTACAATTATTTCGGTAGACAGAGTCTGTAACGGGCCAGGTAGCCTTTGGATCCATCCTTTCTTTGAAAGGTGATATATCCAGTAAATGCCCCTACAATCGATCTTTGTGCTAGAAATAATTTGTTCTCACAGATCGAAAGTTGTTGAGTTTTGAGCTGGTGGAATTCAAATTTGCAGCAGAATTTGGAATTTGAATTTGCAGCAGTTTTCTTGGTGTCGAAGTCAAAATGTCTTTCAACGAATTGCGACTAGAATATGCCCTTGAGGGCAGTTCGAATTATGTTGCATGGAAAGACTGGATGGAGGTGGTATTATATGATAACGGGCTAAAGGATTTCATAGAAGCTGAGATCCCAAAGCCTACTGATGCTGCTCAAGTTGAGGCTTGGCAAAAGAAGATGGAAAAATGTCGAAGGATTCTGTTGGAGGGTGTGAAGGATCACATTGTATCTAGCATGCATGGAAAAGCTTCTCCATACTTGATGTGGAAAGCGTTTACAGATTTATTCCAAAGCAAGAGCGACCAGAGGAAGTTGGTGCTCAAGGATAAACTCAGACATATAAATATGGAGAAAGGCGACAATATGCCGAAGTACCTCACGAAGTTCATCCAATGCAGGGATGAGCTGGGAAGTGTGGGGGTGACAGTCGATGATGAGGAATTGGTGAGCTTGGCTCTCATTGGTCTTCTGAAGAGTTGGCATGCCTATCAGGATTCTGTCAATGGTCAGGAGAAATTGCCAGGATGGGAGCGACTTTGGTCAAATCTTGTGCAAGAGGAGATAAGGCGGAATACTAGGGACAGATCTTCATCAAAGGCATCTGATGAAGAAAATTGCGCTTTGGATGCCAAAGCAAAGAATGGGAAGAGAAAGAAAGCTTCTCATTCTAGTGCGAAAGGTAAGAAGCAAGACATGTCCAAGGTGAAGTGCTTTCACTGTCACCAGCACAGACATTATGCCACAAATTGTCCGCAGAAGAAGAAAAATAAGCAGGCTGCTGGATCTACAGCTGGAGAGGCCTTAGCCTCGCAGTTTGAGCTGGATTTTTCGCTGATCACATGCTTGGTCTCAAGTGTGATGGGATCAGTATGGTTCTTGGACAGTGGTGCGTCTTTTCACATGACTGGAGATCGAGATCTGTTTTCAGATCTGGATGAGAAAGATCTTGGAGTGCACGTTGAGATGGGCGATGATGGTAGATACAGTGCGATCGGTATCGGTACCATTTCCTTTAAGAGGGAGTCTGGTAAACCCTTCGTATTGAAGGATGTGATGCATGTTCCAGGATTGAAGAAGAATCTGATCTCTGTGGCGATGTTAGAAGACAAGGGGTATGATGTTGTCTTCAGCGAAGGAAAATCCTTCCTGCGTAGTAAGACAGCTGGAGAAACCCGGAAGATAGGGGTTTGAGTCAAGAACCTTTATCAATTGCATGTAGATGGCGGTGCAGCAATGGCATGCAAGGCTGAAGAAGTGGTGAGTCGGGATGATGGCGAGTTGTGGCACCGGAGATTGGGCCACCTTCACCATGGAGCTTTGAAGATACTGCAGCAGATTTCTACTGGGCTTCCTAAGGGCACTCTTGCGCAGTCAGATCAGTGAAAGGGGTGTACATTGGGAAAATTTGTGAAATCCACCTTTCACGAGAAGGATAGTCACGCCACGATGATCCTTGAGAGAGTTCACACAAACGTGTGTGGACCTTTCTCAGTAGCTTCGACAGCAAAGCACAAGTACTATGTGATCTTTGTTGATGATTTCTCTCAGAAGTGTTGGATCTTCTTCATGCAGAAGAAGAGCGACACATACTCAAAGTTCTGTGAGTTCAAGGCCCTGGTTGAGAAGGAATTGGGGAAGCATGTGAAGGCTCTTAGGAGCGACAATGGTGGTGAATTCATCTCTGCTGAATTCAAGAACTTTTGCAGTGCAGAAGGGATTCGGAGAGCGCTCATCACACCCCATAACCCACAGTAAAACGGGGCTGCTGAGCGTAAGAACAGAACGATTGTGGGTGCTGCACGGGAGATGTTGCATGATCAGGGCCTACCCTTTCACTTGTGGGCTGAGGCATGCAATACTGCAGTATATGTGCAGAACCATTGTCCTCACAAGATACTTGGCATGAGTACACCGGAGAAGGTGTTTTCTGGTAAGAGACCTGATATTTTCCATTTGAGGATTTTGGTTCACCTGTCTACTTGCATGTGACGAAGGATGCCAGAAAGAAGCTGGATCCGACCGTAGAGGTTGGAATATTTGTGGGGTACACTGATACACCCCACAACTATCGTGTGTATTTTCCAAACAGTCGCAAGACTGTTGTGCGACGGGATATCAAATTTCAGGAGGAGAAATCCATGCAATGTTCGCTTGAGAGGGATCCACACTTGCATGCAGATGAGGAGCTATTAGTTCCTAAGGATGAGTCCCCGGATGCGGATCAGCCACAAGAGGAAGTTCATGGAGTGGAAGAGACCATTCATGCAGTGCCAACCATCAGAGGGCGCAAGCGCACTATAGAAGCTGAGCGACTGGCTCAAGATGCAGAGAAGGTTGTAGGACCACCTACAGCACAGCGCAGACAGAGACAGTCACCGGACCGGTACACTGGATACATGGCTCTTGTGAGCAAATGTGTCGTGACAGAGCCATCCTCTTTTGAGGAAGCTGTGGAGGACCCCGCATGGGTAGATGCCATGGTGGAAGAGTATGATTCTATTGTCAGAAACAGTGCATGGGAGATTGTCCCGCGACTGGAGGGGAAATCAGTGGTGGGTTCGCGATGGATCTACAAAGTGAAGCAGGCGGCTGACGGGAGTGTGGAGAAGTACAAGGCGAGATTTTTCGCCCGTGGCTTCTCACAGATCGAGGGGATCGATTATGAGGAGACCTTTTCACCTGTCGCAAGGTACTCTTCCATACGGACGATCCTAGCTCTCTCAGCGCAGATGGGATGGCACATCCATCAGATGGATGTGAAGACTGCGTTCCTCAACGGAGTCATTGAGGAGGAGGTGTACATAGAGCAACCCGAAGGTTTCGAGATCTTCAGCAGTGAGTCGCATGTGTGCAGACTCAAGAGAGCACTGTACGGGTTGAAACAATCACCTCGTGCTTGGTACACACGGATAGAAAGTTATTTCACCGGACTTGGATTCTCCAAGAGTGAGGTGGATCCTAACCTGTACCAGATTGTGGTGGAGGGGAAGTTGCTGATCATTGTACTGTATGTAGATGATCTGATTTTGATGGGTGATGAGTTGTTGATACTTTCATGCAAGGAGGATCTTGCTAGAGAGTTTGAGATGAAGGACTTGGGCCTCCTTCATTATTTCCCGGGATTGGAAATTTGGCAGCGCAGTGATGGACTATTTGTTTCTCAGGGTAAGTATGCCCGAGAAATATTGGAGAAGTTCAACATGCATGGCTGCAAGCTTGTTGATACTCCTCTTCCTGGAGGTTGGAGGAAGGAGGATGCTACTTCAGCGGAGGTAGTGGATGCCACTGTTTATCGACAGTTGGTGGGGTCGCTTATGTATCTGGTCAATACACGACCCGATATATGCTATGCTGTTAACCAGCTTTCGCAAGCTATGGTTAAGCCTACCAAGCTCTTCTGGAAGGTAGGCAAGCATGTATTGTGTTATCTTAGAGGCACATTGGGATATGGCTTGTGGTACAGATAGGAGGATGAGGTGAAGCTATGTGACTTCACGAATGCAGATTGGGCAGGGAGCCCAACGGACAAAAAGAGCACATCTGGAGGGATCTTCAGTATTGGGTCGACAACAGTTTCTTGGTATAGCAGGAAGCAGAGATCCATGGCACTCAGTTCAGCAGAGGCTGAGTATATGGCAGAAAGCTTGGCTGCATGCGAGGCCATATGGATGAGGAAGATCCTGGTCGGGTTGTTCGGGTCACACTTGGAGCCTACTGTGATTTATTGTGATAACCAGAGTTGCATTAAAATCTTGGCTAATCTAGTATTTCATGATAGATCCAAACACATCGACATCAGGTACCATCATATCAGAGATTGTGTGCAGCGGAGAATCATGTTACTTTCATATATTCCCACGAAGGATCAGGATGCTGATATTTTGACGAAGGCGCTCACCAAGAGAAAATTTGAATACCAAAGAGGCAGGATAGGGGTTGCAGATAATCAATATCTTGTTGAGAGGGAGTGTTGAAAATGCAACAAGATGATGGAGCTTAGTGAAATGAAGTCGCCTTCACTAAGTGGGCCCGCAGGCTATTTTTGGCGCAAAGTCTATTTTTAGACATATGGATCATGGTCTATGAGTTGCAGGATGCTATTTATGGATGATTGGTAGAGTTGGTAAAAATATATGGACCTCTATTTTTAGACATTGGGCGGTTTCTATTTTTAGACTGCCGGGCTAAAAATAGAACAGTCAAATATTATTAACCCTTAATAATATTTAGACTATAAACATTATCTTATCCTCTTTGAGCACTTCAGTTTGATGCTTGGATGTGGCACATGCAGCTGACAGAAGGAAATACACTTTTCCTAAGGGTTAGTTGAGCTATTGCATGGTTGACTTCAGTTAGAACTCATGTGGCAGAGTTTGGTGGAGTTGATGAGACAGTTGGTGGAGTTGTGTTCGGTTTAACTTAGTTGAACTAGTTGTATTTAGTATAACTAAAAAATACACTAGTGATGAGTGGTGTGAATTAATTATTAATTAATTCACTAATTATTAACTCATAAATCAACTAAATAACACATCAGTTAACTGCAATGCATGGACAGTGCAGTGGAGACCAGTGTTAGAGGTGGGTGAAAGGGTGAGTGTGACTATCAGTTGTGACTATACCTGTGCATGAGATTTGCACACACATTGATGGAGATTTCCAATGAGAATTGCGCAGTTGGAGCTAGTGGGATTCGAACTCGGATCTCATCATTAATCAACTTGGATTGCGCAGTAGAGGCAGGCAGACTTGTGGAGGAGATTTGAACCTGTGACTGGTTCATCATCATAACTAGTTTTGTGTGTAGCATTGAGATAGTACTAAGAGATGTGAGAGCTTTGTGCTATGTATTGTTACATGTTCTCTATCATTATAATATACAGATATTTGGGGTTTTTCAGCTATTGCTTTTCCCATTACATCCTGTGTTGATATGTGTGCTTGATTATGTTTTAATGAGCGCATGCGACTGCTTTCTATTTCCGCATATTGATGATCAATTGTAGAAGAGGTTATGTATTATGCATGAAGCTTAAATAGTGTGTAATCGAGATAATCTCGGTGAATAATTCAGCAAATTATTCAAATTTCTACAAGTACCTATGCTATAGGCGGCAGGGGAGGCATACCTATGCTCGCCGAGACAAAATACAAAGAATAATGCATCCAGTAAACAAGGGATTAAAAAATATAAAACATGATAATGAATCCCACATACATATTGTGCCTGGGATAATAGCCAGGACTTATACAAAATATCTGAGTACATGAGATACAAATACAACCCAAATGCCCCTGTAAATAGGAAAGGGCTCTGAAAATCTGATTGATACATGCAATAAAAAGGTGCTGCAAATGGCTGAGGCCAACATCATCAAATATAGTGAGCTGCATCAAAGGTTGTAATGAAGAGGCCATCTGAGCATGTCGGGGGCTACCTGTAGGGCCACCCCCTCATGAGGGCTGAAAAATCTCACACGTACCCAGGAATCACCGGTATCAGCTGATGCATCACTGAACCATCAAGCATATGGATCTTGATCATGCTGAAAGGAGCTAGAACTGAGAAACAATTAAGTCAAGGGGCTACAAGGAGACCCTTTGCCTGATCCGAGGCACCGAACAAGAGTGGAAGCTGGAACCAAGGTACACAGCCCTCTAGACTTGTCTTCTGGAATGAATGATCTGATGTTGACAAAAGGAGGTCCGCCATCAGTGAGGAAATAAGGGATCCTCAACTAAGGCACGAGAGAAAATAGTAGAGTGACTGACAAACTGACACCACGGATGATGATAAAATGGGGGATAATGAGTAGCGGACGGACAACTACCCTTGCTATAGCATAAAGGGCATGGATGACCTAGAAACGACTGACACAATATCATGAGGGATAGGGGACAGTGAGACTGGAGGCCATAATGTGCGACATGAGAGAGGGACCAAACAATGAAGGATGGAGGACTATAGCGGGAAAAATGGTCTCGGGATAAACTCCATGAATACAATGATGACTCAACTCGGATGCTCTAAACAAGCACGACTCGATGGTGCTGCCACATAGTAAAGGTCCAATGGGGACCTAATAAACATGAGGACAAAAGGGTAACTCACGACAAAAATAGACACAAGCATGGCCAAGTATGGAGGCGAAGTGGTGCCCCAAGTACAAGTGTTGCAAGTGACGAAATTTGATCTTGAGGAGTGGTGAAGTGACGCTTCTTGGACAAAAAATTTTCTGGTGAAGTGTAAAATCCCAAAGAGTTATGAGCTGGCTACCTAAAAGAAATAAAACATGCATTTCAGAAGGGAAATGTTAAGGGTAATATTTCTTAAGGTAGAGTTCATTGCAAGGGTTAGGAAAGGGGTGTCCTTCGAAACCCTCTAAGAGGTATGCCCCCTTTCCTAAATCCTTACTGCTGATGTAAGGGCCTAGCCATAATGAGTCAAACTTCCCATGACCAAAGACATCATGGGCCTAGTCATACACTAGAACAAGATCGCCTTTGTGAAAAGTGCGAGAGTGGACTTTTTGATCATACTAAGCTTTGGTGCATTTCTTAGCCGCTTCGATGGTTTTCAATGCAACACGACAGTCTTTGGAAACGCATTCGAGCATGATAAGTATTTGTTCTAAAGGTTGAGTGTTAGAAAGAATTTTGATGGCTAGATGAAGGGAAGGGATTTCACACTCGATCGATAAGACTGCCTCCTCTCCGAAAACGAGGTGGAAAGGAGTAAACTCGGTGGCGGTTTTAACAGAAGTTCTATAGGCCCACAAAGCAGGGAAGAGCATAAGGTGCCAATTGGTTTTGTGCTTATCCACTATTCTTTGAAGCTTGGTTTTAAGGATTTTATTGACTGCTTCAACTTGGCCATTACCTTGGGGATAATAGGAGGAGGAATATTGGTGCTCAAAACCCAACAGTGAGGATAGCTCATGCCATATCTCATCTTCAAAATGTTGGCCATGGTCAAAGACCAATTTTTTCAGAACTCTGAATCGATCGATAACATGGTTAAAGAGAAAGAGGATTACAGTAGCTGCCGTGTTGTTAAACGTTGGCATGGCTTGGAACCACTTTGTGAAATATTCAACTGCCACGATGATATACTTGTGGTTACCAGCAGATGAAGGTTGACACTCCATAAATTAAATGGCCCACTTAAAAAAAGGACCAGCTGAGACAACAGGATGGAGGGGAGCTGGAGGAGCTCGTGCCTTAGGGGCGAAAAGTTGGCAATTGGAACAGTGTTTGAATGCTTCAATGCAATCATCAAAGAGAGAAGGCCAAAAGTACCCAGTGCGCATGATTTTCTGGGTAGTAGCAAGACCGGAGAGGTGGCCACCACAAGTGCTGATATGGTAGGCATTGAGGACTTGCTCAGCTTCAGCATGCGTGAGACAATGACGAAGGACAGTATCTACACCACGACGATAGAGGTTGTCATCAATAAGAAGGTAGCGAGGATCTTGGTATTGGATACGTCGTTGAGCATCACGATCAAGATGGAGGGTGAAATTTTAGGTTTGCAAGTAAGTGAGGATGTCACCATACCAAGGATCGTTTGTGGTAATGGCGAACATGTGTTCATCGGTAAAATCATCATTAATTGGAGGATCTTGCGTGCCAGTAGGTAATTCAGAAATGAGTTCAGCAAGGGCTAAACCTCTCTTACTTTTAGGTGTGACAAATTCAAGATCGAATTCTTGGAGAATAATGATCCAACTGGCGTACTTCCCATTGATGATTCGGCGATTCAATAGGAAGGCCATAGGGTTGGAACTAGTCACGACCTTGGTGGAATGCATGAGGATGTAATGACGAAGTTTTTAGACCGAGAACACGACATCCAGTGCTAATTTCTCTTCATGTGAGTAGGATACAGGAGGACCTACAAGGTTGTTACTGAAATAATAGATAACATGCTCGATTCCGTTGTCATATTCCTGTATAAGGACTCCAGCAACTAAATAGGTGGAAGCGGAGATGTACAGGATGAAGTACCTATCAAAGTCAGAAGGACGGATCAAGGAAGCGGATGTGAGTGCATGTTTTAGGGCATCAAAATACTCTTGAGCATAGGCATCCCATACAAATGGAATGTTAGATTGGAGGAGTCTAGGGAACCCATGTGCGGTGGTGGCATAGTCAGGTATGAACCAGCGAAGGAAATTAGCTTTTCCTTGGAGGCTATGTAACTGGTGTAAGGCACGAGGAATAGGGAGATCAAGGATGGATTGAACTTTTAATGGGTCATGTGTTATACCATATTTAGACACAATGAAGCCTAGAAGACGGCTGACGGGAACACAAAAGACACACTTCAGCAGGTTGAGCCGGATATTATACTTGCGACATCGAAGAAATATGGTACACAGATCATGGAGGTGTTGCGCTCGATGTCTAGAACGTGCTGTGAGGTCGTCTAAATAAGCAAGAATAATATGGGCTAGATCATGGAAACAGTAAGACATGGCCTACTGAAAAGTGGCTCTGGCATTTTTAAGGCCGAACGGCATGACCCGATAGGTGAAGGTTCCCCACGGACTAATAAATGCAGTCTTAAGCTGATCAGCACGATGGATAACAATTTGGTTGTACCTAGAGAAACCATCCATGGAGGATAGAACCTCGTGCCCCACACACTCAAAAATGATTTGGTCAATGAATGGTGTGGGGAAGTTGTCTTTGGGACAAGATTTGTTTAGGGAGAGAAAGTCGGTGCAGACACGGATGGTGCCTTGTTTCTTAAGAATGAGAACTGGGTTGGACACCCAAGTGGTGTATTCGATGGGATAGATAAAACTAGCCTACTTGATCTTGTCGATTTCAGCTTTTATAGCTTCTCATCTTAAAGGATTAATGGGTCTCAACTTTTGACGGAAAGGATTGGCATTGGGCCATGTATTGATATGGTGTTCAACAATGGCAGGATCAAGTCCGGGCATTCCTGAATAGGACTAGGTGAAAATATTGTGGAATTCTTTGAATATCTTGGTGTAAGCCACAATTTCTTCTGGGGTGCATTGGGCACCCAAGGTGATATTTTCTTCTACCCCTGGTATGCTAGAAATGTCAATTTTAATGGTAGGAGAGATATTGGCCATATTTCCTTCTTTAGAAGAATATGGTGCAGGAATGGGATTTCTAAACCAATCGACTTCATTAGGAATGAAGTCTTTAGTTTCCACAGCATATTGGTCATGGGACTACTGCAAGAGGAAGTAGGCATGGTGGTGCATATCATCCCATGGAAAGTCAGGATCGTTCATTTCTTCCATAATGTCTTCATCAGAATGAAATATGGGGTGATTGGAGGAAGGGAGACCACCTGACACGATAGAGCTACTTGAATCATCATCATGTGAAGAAAGGCTCACATGCACAACATCATGGGGGATGACCGAAGAGTAAGCAGATAAAGGATCTACCAATGTTGAGCCCAGTGTGATCGCTGAAGGGACGTCAGGCGAATCATGAGGGGAAGTCTCCATGGGGGCTTCCACCGAGGGTCTCACGGATGATGATAGGTATAAAATGGTAGTCGAAGGCTCCGTCATTTTGACATCAGCAGGAGAGGTATCAATGGGAGTAGGCAGGTCCTTTGGTTCTTCTGAAGCAGAAATCGCAAACAAGGAGGGGGTGAACTTGTTATGTTTGGCCTCGAATTGGCGGAACACTTCCAAAGAAGAACAATACTCTACAAGGTGGGGATAGAGGTAAGTGTAGTGGCCATGGAAGTCATATAAATCACAAGGGTGATATGTGCGCAATTATTTGAGTTTCAAGACTGAATCGAGTATAGTGACATAGACCTTAGGGATATCAGATTCTGGAAACATCTCATTGACCATGGGCTTGAGGTGAGGCAACTCTGGACAAGTATGGATGGCATGAACGACAACATCACACAAAGCACATTGGATAATGCACTTTGGTGGCTGAGGAGGAGCAAGGTATTTCGGGGTAGTCTTGTATTTGGTTGCCTTCTTGTGGGATTTTCCCCCATTACCCGAAGCTGTCACAATAGGAGGAGGTTCCTGTTGAGGTGGCTGAGGCATTGTAGCAGTAGGAGAATTCATAGGGACTAGTTGAACCAGGTTCAAAGGAAGATAAGGTTTGGGCTAACCAGGCGGGGCAGCGGCTGGGGGATCGAGGTACCAGACGGGAATCCCCAGGGTCAGGTTAGGAAGAGAAAGGGTAGCCATAACAGGTACTGTGTAGACTCCAAGAGGGGGAGCTAGGAACGGTATCTAACCGGAGGGGTATTGGTCAGGCGGGACGACTCCAAGATGGTTAAGGCCTAGAGTAATTGTTCCAGGAGGATAAAGAGGCTCATGAATACCATCTGTAGGTGAAGGGCCAGGAGGAGGAGGTCCAGAAGGCTGAATCGAAGGGCTAGGAGTAGGCTGCAGAGGGCGAGGAGGTTGTTGACTAGCCAAAGTGAGCCTCTTGAGAGTGTTGGAGTCCAGTAATTTGGCAGATTGGTAAACCAAATGACAGGGTAACATCAGACCAATCTTTGGAGTCCTAGGACCTAGCCTTCTTGGACTCAGAGAGGGCTCTCTCTATGATGCGCAGGATGTGAGCTTGTGCATTTTATATGTTTGATTTTAGGCTAGTTGTTAAGTATATTTTGGTTTGTTTTGGTTTTGAGGTGAAACTGATCAAGTAGGAAAAAATAGAAAGATATTTTATCAAATCAACAAGGCTATGGGGTCAGCTAAAGTCAAGGATGTCTAAATGATGGACAAGGTGTACTGCTGGGCCAATTTAGCAACGTCAATGGATCCTTTGGGTGAGGTATGAGGTGAAATGAACTTTAAGTTTGTGAAAAACGAAGAAGTCTTAAACATATATAGTTTGAAATAAAATACTCATGAGGTAGGGCAAACCATAAATCTCTATGAATAATACTCAAACTAATAAACATGAAATATAAACAATCAGGTGATACATAGAAGCATAAGAACTCCTAACTCTGGAAATTCACCTTCAGCTGTTGGGAAAACATATAAGATGAACAAACAACTTAATATATGGAGAGGGAACTCCTAAAAACATATATCAAGCTATCGGGAATTCTGAAACCATTTTGCAAGCATGGACAAAGGGCAAGATTGAATGAGACCTCTTTGACTTAACTAAAACAATCAGTATTTCATAGAAAAGTTTCAAAAATGGAGTTTTGAGAAACTATAAGTAAGAAGGGCATACCTTAAATCATACTAGATAGCTAACATACTAACCATTAATGAAACAAGTAACAATTACTTGATGGACCTAAGGAGCAGTTAATAATTCCTAAAAAATGATCAAGAAGAAGAAAACATCAAAGTTGTAATATGCAGGAGGTTTGACGTGCTTCCATGAGCATATCTCAACATATACTTTTCTGATCTAGCGCATATAAGAAGTATGAAACATTAATGGAAACAAGAAGACATGAGCAAATTAGGGAAACATCACCATTCACCAAGCTATGGAATCCTGCACACAATGCTCCACCATCAAGCCAAGCAAGACATTCATCCACTTCATAAAACCAGTATTTTCTTCAAGCTCATAAAACTATGTATTGCTCTTAACATTTCAAGTTCTGCCTAGTTTTTACAATGAATCCTCATGGTTTATATAATCCAAGAGGATAAAAACTTACTAAAGCAACTAGAAGGCCATTGGCCAAAGAAAAATATCTAAAACTGCCCTTGAGGCCTTACAAGGTCCAAGGCACAAAATATCTCTTCAAAATATCCTTTTCGGACCAAAATAGAAAAAATATTGAATTTTAGGCTTTGACATACATGATAAACTTTCCTAACGGACATTTGGCCTAGTCATCACACAGGAATGCAGAAAATTGTCTCTATTTTAGTAGAATTTCTAGGCGCACAGCATCAAAAAAGGCCTTTTTGCAACGAGGTTTTGGAGGCCTTCCCGGTGTCGGAAAAGGTCCCGTGATGGCCCGTTGGAAATATATGGATGTATAATTTCCAAATATACTTGAGTTATTTCAATATGATCTCTAGAAGCCTATCAAAAAGTGGGAAAGGTATGAAAACCCAGGAGCGCAACACCTTCTTAAAAACAATGGCAGAAAGGTGAAAAAATGGTTGTTTTTGGATCTTTTGAGGGACCAAAATAGCTCCCAATGATCTGAAAATTTATGAGAATATTCCACTAGTGCCAAGGAATCCAAAAATATAAAATTCTCCTGCTGAAGATGCTCTGAGAAAAAGCGCAGCACTCCTAGGCTTGAAATTTCACAAAAAACAAAAAGGTGTCCAAAATTGCCCAAATTTGGTGAGTAGCTCCCTCAAGGGTTTTTGGAAACCTATAGTGAAGATTTGGCCAAGATTATAATTCTAGCTTGGCCTTTTCCATATTTTCACACCAGGCGCCTCTTTTGGGCAAGGGCGATTATGAAATTTTTCCTAGCAAATTGATTTAGCTTTTTGTAATGTTGAGTCATCTTTCTTTGTAAGCTTAAATCCTTGTTTGCCTTCTCCAATTTGGCCTCTAAATGCAGGTTTTCCCTTTCTATCCATGACTCTTTTTCATTTTCAATTTCGAAGGCTAGGAGCTCAGTGAGAGGTAATTGCTAAATTCAGGTTGATTCTTCTTCTCTTTGTTTTTCTTTGGCAACTCACTCTTATACTTCTTTGGAAATTTACCTCTGCTTCTCAATGCCCTGGTGACATTGCTTTACACTGTTTGAGTGGTTTCTCCTCTTACTTTTTTAGTGGTTTTTCCTCTTACTATTTTAGTGGTTTTATCTTTCACTATTTCTGATGAAGGATGCATGGCCCCTTGCCTTGGAGAGGCAGTAAGCACATGCTCCTAACTTTGCTAATGAGAAATGGTAAGAGGTGCCAATATTTGGGCTTGCTCATTTTGTTCACCTGCAGCCTTAGGGCTATCTTTCTCCTCATCAACACTTTTTGTTTTCATTTATTTGTCACTTTGCTGTGGGAAGCCTCCCTGATCATTAATTTTAATGTTTGCAGTGATCTCATCACCAGGAGGATAATCAAGAAGGTCCTGCTCTTTTTCTGTTTGGTGAGAAATGCCTAGGTCTGTTGTCTTTTCCTCTTCAAGGCTATCTCTGTCTTCATCCATCTCTCTGTTGTTTAAACTGTTTTCATCACTTTCCTCATTGTTGTGACTACTTCCTTCTTGACCTTGGTATTTATTTGTGCCACTGTCATTGTTGTCTAGGTTTTTTTTTTTTTGACTATTTTCCCATATTACTGCCTTCATCATTTTTGTTGTCCTTATTGTGCTTTGGGTTGTTTGCCTCTTCCTCTTCACTGTTTGTTGTTTGGCTGTCCTTATCATTTTTATTGTCTTCACTGTCTTCCTGTTGGTTGCCTCCTTCTTCACTGTTTTCCTTATGGTTGTCCTCATAAATCTTTTCTTTGCTACTTTCCTCATTGCTACTTTTATCATATTGATTTTGGTTGCTTTCTTCCTCACTATTTCTCCCTTCTTCTTTAGTTTTCTCTTTGTCATCATCATTTTCATCCTGACTATTTTCTTTGGTATTAGTAGTGCTTTTCTTAGGCACAACATTACTTTCAGGGCCACTACCGCTTTCTTCTTTATCAGCTTTATCATTGGAAGATGTTTTTTCTTTGAAGGGTGACTCATGAGAGGAAGGCAAAACATATGTTGTAGAGGGCGAAGAAGGGGTATGAGGAGGATTTTGAGATGAGGATGGCATGATTTGTAGTGGGATGGAATATGAAGAAGTGAAGTCATCATGAGTGATAAAGGCTTCCCAAGGAATACCTTTTTTCTCTAGTTGGTGAGTGACAATGATTTTGACAAGGGAGTGATGAAATAAGCTTGCTCTTTGCCGAGATGGAGGTTTCTTTTTCACAATGGTGGACATCTTTTCAATACTTTTGCAGAGGAAATAAGGTAGGTTCAGCAACTTGGTTTGGGTGAAGTGCATAGGGAGCCTAATGTGATATGAATAGACCTAGGAAAAACTGCCTTCACAGGTAAAATATTTCATGACAATTTTCATGAGGATGGCATGCCTCTCCAGCAGATGTGAAAAAGGGAAAATGGTTTTACATGCAGCTTGACAACTAGGCTTTAGAAAAGAATGATAATGGGTTAAGTCAAGGTATGTCTGTTTAAACGATTTCTCTCCTATACAAGGGATCTTGGTGGCTTTAGATACAGCTTTAGGAGTCAATTCAAAATCTAAACCTACTATGTGAACCTTTTTCATGTGCAATCTTAGGGAAAATAACTCAGTTAAATGAGGATGGCTGCCGATTTCTTGCACTTTATTGCAGAAGTCAAAACATCCCATTTCATGAAAACAGGATAAAATAGAGAGGGGGGTAGTTAGTTCTTGGATGTCTGTAGGCTCAGACCTATTGGGTTTGCCTCCCTTCTTAGCTTGTCTTTTTGGCCTTTGAGGCTCATCACTTCCTTCTTGAGACATGATGACTACGCTATTTTTCCTTTCAAATTTTGAAACAAAAATAATTTTGCAGATGAAATGAAGGTGAGGGAGGCCCTTTCAGGAATATTAGTGCCTCAAAACCAAAATGTATATTCAAAATAGAAAAGGCCACACTTGCATTTGGATTTTTCCTCAAAATGCCCTAGACTCACTTTTAACCTTAAAGGCACTTTTTCAGCTCAAAAACTTGATAAGGAGGTATGAATTGATGATAAAAACCTCTTGTAGCTCTTCTTTGTGATGAGAAAACAAACTGGGAAAAAAATAGGCAATTTTGGACTTTTTGGAGAAAACAGGGCAGTGCTGCGTTTTCTCACTCAGGCACGCAGTGCCCTTGGC
Organism: Pinus albicaulis; assembly: GCA_034641835.2. Classification (NCBI taxonomy): domain Eukaryota; kingdom Viridiplantae; phylum Streptophyta; class Pinopsida; order Pinales; family Pinaceae; genus Pinus; species Pinus albicaulis. Next base: position 266,808,552 of record CM076573.1, read on the forward strand.
CCGGGTGGCCTCTGCCTGCAGAAATGCGATGGAGCCCGTTGTGGGCACACAACACCTGCACATGGGGCGGTGGCCCCTGCAGAAATGTGATGGAGCCCGTTGTGGACATGCATCACCTGCACGTCGGGCGGTGGCTCCTGCAAAAATGCAATGGAGCCCATTGTGGGCACGCATCGTCTGCACTCTGGGAAGTGGCCTGGGCGGAAAGCTTGGGCATTGTCTGCACGTCAAGAAATAGTTGAATGGAGGCTCAGGTGCTGTATGCATGCCGATCAAACGGCTGAATGCGCAGCGTCCAGTGTAGAATTACATTGTGAGCTGCTACAGGCACACAGTGCCAACACTCAGACACGCAGCTCCTTTGATTTTCTGCACACGGATTTTCCTTCAAAAATTCAAACGCCTTCCTACTTTTTGCTGAATATGAAATGAAAATAAATAAGGGCATTGGGATTATTTATATCCCTGTTTTAAATGATTTAGGGGGCAAACCTTTCTCCCCTTTAGTTTAAAAACACATTTCTCATTTGCTCTCTTTTCACTGTGCTTTTATGAATGCAGCCTTTAGTATTTTAGCACATGGTTGGGCCCACAATGTCCTTTGATATTTGCAAGGTGAACTTCACAAACAAATTGCCTCCTTTGAAAAAATTAGGTGATTTTTTTTCTGTGTAGCAGTTTAACTTTCAAATTTTGACTTTTTCCTCTTTTCAGTGGAAAGGCACTCTCTGTTTTTGAAAATCAAAACCTGTGACCTTTACTCATCTTTATCAAAATTCTCACACCCTCTATTGTTGACGAAGGAGGTTTTCATGCCTATTCACTTATCTCTCCAATATTCTAAAAATTTCCTTTAAATCATTTCACTGTTGTTCGCCCCTTTTTAGTGTGACTGTCCTTTTTGCAGTAGTCTTATTCTTGCTTTGATGGCACCTTTGATGGTTTTTTAGTCTTGTCTGCAGGGGCATCGAAAAAGGCATTTTTCCCTTTCCCATTATGCTTTGAGGCATAAAAATTGTTTTAATGGCACCTTTGCTAAAATTTTGCCATGCTTGGTCATATATCACTGATTTTTCTGAGTTTTGGCATAGAAGCTTGAATGAGAAAAATGTTACCTCTTTTAAATGACATCAAGTTCTCTGTAGTATCCTCCAATTTTCTATGCTTATTAGCCATTGTGGATGATCTTTTGACATTTTTGAATATCCCTTATTTGTAAAGAGAAAACCTATTTTCCTGTGTTCTTCAGCTCTCTGTTTCCTTTAGTTCAACAGTCAATTGTTTTGACTGAAGGTCTTCTTTGGTGTTTCCCTTTTTTCTAGGTCTTGATTAGGACCAGTCATCATGACATCCCTGCAGAGATGTTTTCGAGAAGGTGGCTTTTTTTGGAAATTTTCACTATTTGGACCAGTGGGGGCTACCTTGGAGATTGCTTGAGCACCTTTTGGAAATGTGACCATCTTTTCCCTGTTTTCCCTAATTTCACCTTTGAGCTTTACTGAAACAAAAGTATATGATATACATGATGGGGCATGACTTAGAGAGGACTAATAGGTTTGTTTGCAATATTTTTAGGAAAAGGGCACTTGACTGATAGTTAGAAAACAAAGTTTTTAACAAAACCCATGCTTTTTCAGATATTCATCCTAAGCACCATCACCTATAAACCTAGACACTTTGTCATTACTTTGAAGGATGTTCTAAACATACTTAGGTCATCAACAGTAATTTGGGCACCAAGAGGATTATAAGGAAAGACTTGACTTCTCATGGCTGGGTAATTTTGTGAAATAGGGAGATTTAGGCATCAGAGATAAGAAGCTGTAGATAGATGTGACAGTTTATGGACAGAGTAAAGCCTATTAGTCTAACATGGGGTTTTGACAAGATGACCAATTCAATCACAGTAGGTAAGAGAGGGGGGGGGAAGTGGAAAAATTTTACTGAGGGGATTTCTAGAGGACGAAATGATTGTTTTAATTTGGTTTCTAGAAAACCTGGACAAAGCAAATAGTCATCAAAACAGTTGAAAAATACTAATGACTAATAGTGACTCCATTTGGGGAGGGAAATTCCTTTTCTGGAGGTGTCCAGAATTGCAGATCTCTAGCTTGTGAAGACCAGTGCCTCATCCACTGGCGGAAATTTCTCTTCTTATTTCTGCTTTTTTTGAAATGGTGTTTTTGACAAAACTGAAAGCATGATTAGCATCAACTTCATCTCTACTTACCGAACTGCTTTTCCTAACATTTTTTCTTCTTTGGGTGCACTTGAACTGGAAAACCCTTGACATGGTATTTTTGAAAGAGAAAAAACTATCTACTTCTACACTTATATCCTTTGGGTGTTCAAATTAAGCTAATGAACTCCTTTGATTCTCTACCTACACTAGATCAGTTGTAAGGATTAGGTTGTTTGAAAGGATTTCATTCACTAGACTAAAAACATGAAATTGAAAAATGATCAAATCAGGATTAGACAGTCTGATTTGTCATGTGTTTATGGCATAACAACAAGTTGCACACAAATTTTATTTTTATACAAAATGAGATTCAGAAAAATCAGGGCTAAGATACATAGTTTGCTATTCATCCCTATTTTCCTCTTTGGTTCTATTTAGAGCGTGTGGAACCAGTATCTTTCTTTCCTAATCTACCTTCTTTGATAAGTCAAGCTTTCATAATTTGACTATCATTTTTTTGACTAACTTATCAGCAATCAATTTAAAACATGCTCAGCTATGATTAGGCTAGATAACTGAAAAAGACATCTTTTTGACACTAGTAGTGGCAGTTAGACTTGTGTACTTTCATTATGATTATTTTTTGGGTATGGGGCTATACCATTTCTTTATAATCTGCCCTCTTTTTCTACTTTTCCCTATTTTTGTGTTTTCATTTTTCTCAAAACAATCTGAAAGAAATATGCTCATGGGGCTGAGCTTATTTTTCATGCATATCTATCCTAATCTAACCTATACATGATAGACATTTATCTGGTGAACTCTCTTTTCCAATATAGCCAGTCAAGTAGATGATTGCATGGGTGATCTTGGTTTAGCTCTTTGATGGTGCTGAAGAAATCAAAAGGCCACTTGCACCTCACTTGTGTTTGAACAGTAGTGCCTAAAATTTTCTTTAAACCTTGCATCAAACTGTTCTTGGCAGAAAACACTCCTCTTTTAGATTTCTCAAGGAAAAAAAAAATGGATCTTGGAATGGTACCTGATCTTGAGGACTTGAGACATAAGATTCATTCAGGACTACTCCATCTTCCACTTGGCTATGCTTGAGGCTCTCTTGGGAAAGAAAATCTTCCTTTTCCTCATGATCGCCTAAACTATTAAACTCATCATATATTGCAGTGTAGTCCTCTTGCCAAGCTGATGTGTTCTGATTGAGTTGATTGAAATGTGTGTGAAGGTCATCATGTTGATGAGTAGGGATACTCTTTGGCAGTAAATCCTCTTGAGAAGGTGGTGCAACAACTCTTATCTGATTATCAACTTCTATGCCTTCATCTGTAATTTGTAATTCAATGGAACTTGGCGGCTGCAAATCTGGAGTTAAGGAGGGTTCCATGTCCCAAATGATTTCCTCAACCATTTCAGGAAAACGCTTCTTATTGAAAAATTTCTCAAGGAGTTCATCATCCTCCTTAACATCAACATCAAAGCTGAAACACTATTGATTTCCAATCACATGAAAACTATTTATGATGGACTGAAATGAAGTAGGGAAAGGAGTCAGAGACTCTTCACTTACTTCTAAACTTTCAAGGCTTTCCTCATCAGTGTCATAGGTGACTTGTCTTAGCTGATTACTGCTTTCAATTTGATGATAGTGAACTTCATCCCACAAATCAACTGTTGATGGCTCTGCAAGGTTAGCTTCTACTTAGATATCATAATCATCAATATATTGATCAAACCTTGGGGAATCATTAATATAAGTAATGTCACCAGCCATACATATTGGAATATCAGATTGTTTCTCTTCGAATTGATTTACAAATCTATTTTTTGACTTATGGTATGCAAGATTAGCAGGAGAATGATTAGAAAAGTTTTTTTCATATGAACTTTTAGAGGCTAGCTGTGTGTTTATCATATGATTTACTTCCTCTTCAGTTAAAGGAGGAGGCATTTTTTTCTTCCCTTGGATAATACTACAATAGTTCTCTTTCTCTTGTGAAGGTTGGTTTTGAGGCTGAATGTTTTCTTGAGCCTCACCTAGAAGAGATGGTGAACCATCACTTCTGCCTTCAGAGAGATCTTGTGGGTTTTCCTTTATTTCTTGATTGGGTTCTTCCTCAACCAACTCTTCTAGGCTGTCATGGTAGCTACCTTGAGAATGAAATGCATGGATTTCTTCTAATAAATCTTCAGGATGCCAATTTCCTAAGTATTCATCAATGTTTACAAGGTGTTGTATGAGGTCTTCAGATTGATCACAACAATTTTCAGCCAATGATAGAGATGGACAATGCCCTATATATTGTTTATAAAATACTTTGTGGAAATCCTTTAAAGAAAAAAGGATGCCAGGTTCTGGCCATTCATACCAATTTCTTGCCTTACCTTCTAATGTTGCCATAAACATTTTCATGAGGCAGTCCTCGTGCCATTCAACCTTTAACCTCCATATGTGTATATGAAATTTGATGAGGTGTAACAAGGGGTCATCAACTTTTTCATCTTGAAATATAGGTAGGTTTTTTATCTAATGTATTTCAAGCATTTTGTGTGGGAATCCAGGGATGTGATCTCTACTCATCGAAGCATATCTCTTTTGTATCCTTGGATCCATCTTTTTTAATCAGAAAGGATCACTGTGTCTTTTCAACCAGTCTAGAGTTCTCTACCAGTGGAGTCTTTTGGTCTATTGAGGGTTGTGGAGTCGCCAGGTGGAAGTTTTGAACTTGGTTGTCCATCATCAGCATGATTGGAATTTCTTAATGCATTCCCAGGGGATTTTATAAGAACTGGTGGGGTAATAGGCCTACTGGAGGCTAGTGGAGTCGCCAAGTGGATATTTTTAGTTGTTTTGAAGATAAGTGTCTATGGTCCACCACCAATACTGACACAAAGCCAACCTAGAAATTTTTTGGGGTTTTCTGAGTTTTCTATATGCAGCCCTTAAGGTATGTAAGAGTGTCCTATATCTGATTCATCATTTTGCTAAGATGGTGAAAAAGCTAGTTTCTACTCTTCAGACAATAGTTAAGTTTTCTAAGTTTGACTAGAGACTTTGAGAGCTCTTAAGAGATACATAGGATGTTTTGACTCAAATTCCCACTGTGATCGCCATTATGTTGGAGTCCCGTAATTTGGCAGGTTGGTAAGCCAAATGACAGGGTAACATCAGACCAATCTTTGGAGTCTTAGGATCTAGCCTTCCTGGAATCAGAGAGGGCTCTCTCTATGATGCAAAAAATATGAGCTTGTTCGCTTTGTATGTTTGATTTTAAGCTAGTTGTTAAGTATATTTTGGTTTGTTTTGGTTTTGAGGTAAAACTAATCAAGTAGGACAAAACAGAAAGAGAGTTTATCAAATCAACAGGGCTATGGGGTCAGCTAAAGTCAAGGATGTCTAAATGATGGACAAGGTGTACTACAGGACCAATTTAGCAAGGTCAATGGATCCTTTGGGTGAGGTATGAGGTGAAATGAACATGAATTTTGTGAAAAATGAAGAAGTCTTAAACATATATAGTTTGAAATAAAATACTCATGAGGTAGGGAAAACAATAAATCTCTATGAATAATACTCAAACTGGTAAACATGAAAGATAAACAATCTGGTAATACATAGAAGCATAAGAACTCCTAACTCTGGAAATTCACCTTCAGTTGTTGGGAAAACATATAAGATAAACAAACAACTTAATCTATGGAGAGTGAACTCCTAAACAACATATATCAAGCTATCGAGAACTTTGAAGCTATTTTGCAAGCATGGACAAAGGGAAATATCGAACGAGACCTCTTTGACTTAACTAAAACAATCATTATTTCATAGAAAAGTTTCAGAAATGGAGTTTTGAGAAACTATAAGTAAGCAGGGCATACCTTAAATCATACTAGATAGCTAACATGCTAACCATTAATGAAACAAGTAAAAATTTCTTGATGGACCTAAGGAGCAGTTAAGAATTCCTTAAAAATGATCAAGAAGAAGAAAACATCAAAGTTGTAATATGCAAGAGGTTTGAGGTGCTTCCATGAGCATATCTCAACATATACTTTTCTGATCTATAGTAAATAAGAAGTATGAAACATTAATGGAAACAAGAAGACATAAAAAAATCAGGGAAACATCACCATTCACCAAGCTATGGAATCCTGCACACAATGCTCCTCCACCATCAAGCCAAGCAAGACATTCATCCACTTCATAAAACCAGTATTTTCTTCAAGCTCATAAAACTATGTATTGCTCTTAACATGTCAAGTTCTGCCTATTTTTTATAATGAATCCTCATGGTTTATATAAGCCAAGAGGAGAAAAACTTACTAAAGCAGCTAGAAGGCCATTGGCCAAAGCAAAATATCTAAAACTGCCCTTGAGGCCTTACAAGGTCCAAGGCACAAAATATCTCTTCAAAATATCCTTTTCGAACCAAAATAGCAAAAATATTGACTTTAAGGCTCTGAAATACATGATAAAATTTCCTAACGCACATTTGGCGCAGTCATCACACAGGAATGCAGAAAACTGTCTTTGTTTTAGCAGAATTTCCAGGCGCGCAGCACCAAAAAAGGCCTTTTTGCAACAAGGTTTTGGAGGCCTTCCCGGTGTCGAAAAAGGTCCCATGATGGCCCGTTGGAAAGCTATGGATGTCTACGTTCCAAATATATTTGATTTATTTCAATATAATCTTTTTAAGACTGTAAAAAATTGGAAAATGTTCGAAAACCTAGGAGCACAGCACCTACTTAAAAACAGTGGCAGAAAGGTGAAAAAATGGTTGTTTTTGACCTTTTGAGGGACCAAAACAGCTCCAAATGATCTAAAAATTTATGAGCATACTCCCCTAGTGCCAAGGAATCCAAAATTATAAACTTCTCCTGCTGAAGTTTCTCTGATAAAAAGCGCAGCGTCCATAGTGTTGCGCTCCTAGGATTGAAATTTCACAAAAAACAAAAAGGTGTCCAAAATTGCCCAAATTTGGTGAGTAGCTCTCTTAAGGGTTTTTGGAAACTTGTAGTGAAGCTTGGGCCAAGATTATAATTCTAGCTTGGCCTTTTCAATATTTTCGAGCCGGGCACCTATTTTGGGCAAGGGCAATTTTGACCTTTTTCCTAGCAAATTGATTTAGCTTTTTGTAATGTTGAGTCATATTTCTTTGTAAGCTTAAATCCTTGTTTGCTTTCTCCAATTTGGCCTCTAAATCTAGGTTTTCCCTTTCTAGCCATGACTCTTTGTCATTTTCAATTTCCAAGGCTAGGAGCTCAGTGAGAGGGAATTTTTTCATTCGGGTTGATTCTTCTTCTCTTTGTTTTTCTTTGGCAACTCAGTCTTATACTTCTTTGGAAATTTACCTCTGCTTCTCAATGCCCTGGTGACATTGCTTTGCATTTTTTGAGTGGTTTTGCCTCTTACTGTTTTAGTGGTTTTTCCTCTTACTATTTTAGTGGTTTTAGCTTTCACTTTTTCTGATGAAGGATGCATGGCCCCTTGCCTTGGAGAGGCAGTAAGAACGTGCTCCTAACTTTGCTGATGAGAAATGGTAAGAGGTGCCAATATTTGGGCTTGTTCATTTTGTTCACCTACAGCCTTAGGGTTGTCTTTTTCCTCATCAACACCTATTGTTTGCATTTCTTTGTCACTTTGTTGTGGGAAGCCTCCCTGATCATTAATGTCAATGTTTGCAATGATCTCATCACCAGGAGGATAATCAAGAAGGTCCTGCTCTTTTTATGTTTGGTGAGAAATGCCTAGGTCTGATGTCTTTTCCTCTTCAAGTCTATCTCTGTCTTCATCCATCTCTCTGTTGTTTTGACTATTTTCATCACTTTCCTCATTGCTCTGACTGCTTCCTTCTTGACCTTGGTCTTTATCTGTGCCACTTTCATTGTTGTCTAGGTTTTTGCAGTTTTGACTATTTTCCCTATTGCTGCTTTCATCATTTTTTCTGTCCTTATTGTGCTTTGGGTTGTTTGCCTCTTCCTCTTCATTGTTTGTTGTTTGGATGTCCTTATCATTTTTGTTGTCTTCACTATCTTCCTGTTGGCTGCCTCCTTCTTCACTATTTTCCTTATGGCTGTCCTCATAACTCTTTTCTTTGCTACTTTCCTCATTGCTACTTTTATCATCTTGCTTTTGGTTGCTTTCTTCCTCACTATTTCTCCCTTCTTCTTCAGTTTGTTCTTTTTCATCGTCATTTTTATCCTCAATGTTTTCTTTGTTATTAGTAGTGCTTTTCTCAGGCACAATATTACTTTCGGGGCCACTACTGCTTTCTTCTTTATCAGCTTTATCAGTGGAAGATGTTTTTGCTTGGGAGGGTGACTCATGAGAGGAAGGTGAAACATATGCTGTAGAGGGAGAAAAATGGGTATGAGGAGGATTTCAAGATGAGGATGGCATGATTTGCAGTGGGATGGAAGATGAAGAAGTGAAGTCATCATGAGTGATAAAGGCTTCCCAAGGAATACCTTTTTGCTCCAGTTGGTGAGTGACAATGATTTTGACAAGGGAGTGATGAAATAATCTTGCTCTTTGCCGAGCTGGAGGTTTCCTTTTCACAATGGTGGACATCTTTTCAATACTTTTGCAGAGGAAATAAGGTAGGTTCAGCAACTTGGTTCAGGTGAAGTGCATAAGCAGCCTAATGTGATATGAATAGACCTAGGAAAACCTACCTTGATAGGTAAAATATTTCATGACAATTTTCATGAGGAGGGCATGCCTATCTAGCAGATGTGAAAAAGGGAAAATGGTTTTACATGCAGCTTGACAACTAGGCTTTAGAAAAGGTTGATAATGGGTTAAGTCAAGGTATGTCTGTTTAAACTATTTCTCTCCTATACAAGGGATCTTGGTGGCTTTAGATACAGCTTTAGGAGTCAATTCAAAATCTAAACCTGTTATGTGAACCTTTTTCATGTGCAATCTTAGGGCAAATAACTCAGTTAAATGAGGATGGCTACCAATTTCTTGCACTTTATTGCAGAAGTCAAAACATCCCATTTCATGAAAACAGGATAAAATAGAGGGGGAGGCAGTCAGTTCTTGGATGTCTTTAGGCTCAAACCTATTGGGTTTGCCTCCCTTCTTATCTTGTCTTTTTGGCCTTTGAGGCTCATCACTTCCTTCTTGAGACATGATGACTATGCTATTTTTCCTTTCAAATTTTGAAACAAAAAACATTTTGCAGATGAAATGAAGGTGAGGGAGGCCCTTTAAGGAATCTTAGTGCCTCAAAACCAAACTATATATTCAAAATAGAAAAGGCTACAGTTGCATTTGGATTTTTCCTGAAAATTCCCTAGACTCACTTTTAACCTTAAAGGCACTTTTTCATCTCAAAAAATGGATAAGGAGGTATGAATTGGTGAGAAATACCTCTTGTAGCTCTTCTTTATGATGAGAAAACAAACTGGGTGAAAAACGGGCAATTTTTTCCTTTTTGGAGAAAACAGGGCAGTGTTGCGTTTTCTCACTCAGGCACGCAACGCCCTTGGCCCGAGTGGCCTATGCCCGCAGAAATGCGATGGAGCCCGTTGTGGGTGTGCAACACCTGCACGTCGGGTATTGGCCCCTACAGAAACGCGATGGAGCCCGTTATGGGCGCGCAACACCTGCACATCGGGCGGTGGCTCTTGCAGAAATGTAATGGAGCCTGTTGTGGGCGCACAGCGTCTGCACGGCGGGCGGTGGCCTGGGCGAAAAGCTTGGGCGTTGTATGCATGTCGAGAAACGGCTAAATGGAGGCTTGGGTTTTGTCTACACACCAGGAAAATGGCTGAAAGCGCAGCGCTCACGCACAGGCGCGTAGCATCCAGTGTAGAATTACATTTTGAGATGCTACAGGCGCACAACGCCAACACTCAGGCACGCAACTCCTTTGATTTTCTACACACAGATTTTCCTTCGAAAATTCAAACGCCTTCCATCTTTTGCTGAAGATGAAATGACAATAAATAAGGGCATTGGGAGTATTTATATCCCTATTTAAAATGATTTAGGGGGAAAACCCTTCTCCCCTTTAGTTTAAAAACACATTTCTCATTTGCTCTCTTTTCACTGTGTTTTTATGAATGCAGCCTTTATTCTTTTAGCACATGATTGGGCCCATGATGTCCTTTGATATTTTCAAGGTGAACTTCACAAACAAATTACCTCCTTCTTAGAAACAAGTAGGTGATTGTTTTTCTGTGTAGCAGTTTAACTTTCAAATTTTGACTTTTTCCTCTTTTCAGTGGAAAGGCACTCTCTGTTTTTGAAAATCAAAATCTGTGACCTTTACTCATCTTTATCAAAATTCTAACACCCTCTACTGTTGATGAAGGAGGTTTTCATGCCTATTCACTTATCTCTCCAATCTTTTGAAATGTCCTTTAAATCATTTCACTGTTGTTTACCCCTTTTAGTGTGACTGTCCTTTTTGCAGTAGTCTTATTCTTGCTTTGATGGCACCTTTGATGGTTTTTTAGTCTTGTCTGTAGGGGCATGGAAAAAGGCAGATGTCCCTTTCCCATTATGCTTTGAGGCATAAAAACTGTTTTAATGGCACCTTTTCTAAAATTTCGCCATGCTTGGTCATATATCACTGATTTTCTGAGTTTTGGCATAGAAGCTTGAATGAGAAAAATGTTACCTCTTTTAAATGACATCAAGTTCTCTGTAGTATCCTCCAATTTGCTATGCTTATTAACCACTGTGGATGATCTTCTGACATTTTTGAATATCCCTGATTTGTAAATAGAAAACCTGTTTTCCTGTGTTCTTTAGCTCTCTGTTTCCTTTAGTTCAAACAGTCAACTGTTTTGACTGAAGCTCTTCTTTGGTGTTTCCATTTTTTCCAGGTCTTGATTAGGACCAGTCATCATGACATCCCTGCAGAGATGTTTTTGAGAAGGTGACTTTTTTTGGCAATTTTCACTGTTTGGACCAGTGGCGGCTACCTTGGAGATTTCTTGAGCGCTTTTTGGAAATACGACCATCTTTGCCCTATTTTCCCTGATTTCACCTTTGAGCTTTGCTGAAACAGAAGTATATGACAGACATGATGGTGCATGACTTAGGGAGGACTAATAGGTTTGTTTGCAATATTTTTAGCAAAAGGGCACTTGACTGATAGTTAGAAAACAAAGTTTTTAACAAAACCCAGGTTTTTTCAGATATTCATCCTAAGCGCCATCACCTATAAACCTACACACTTTGTCATTACTTTGAAGGATGTTCTAGACATACTTAGGTCATCAATATTAATTTGGGTAGTAGGAGGATTATAAGGAAAGACTTGACTTCTAATGGCTGGGTAATTTTGTGAAATAGGGAGATTTAGGCATCAGAGATAAGAAGTTGTAGACAGATGTGACATTTTATGGACAGAGTAAAGCCTATCAGTCTAAGATGGGGTTTTGACAAGATGACAAATTCAATCACAGTAGGCAAGAGAGGGGGGGGGGGGGGAGTGGAAAAATTTTACTGAGGGGATTTCTAGAGTCAAAATGATTGTTTGAATTTGGTTTCTAGAAAACTTGGACAAACCACATAGTCATCAAAACAGTTGAAAAATACTTATGACTAGTAGAAAGTAGCCCGAGACGATTGCATCATGAAAAAATTCGATGAGCTGGGGTCAGAGACAGGAGGAGGAAGACCAGGGAATGTACCAAGCAGAGAGGAATATTTGTAGACCCCGGGTGAGACACTGGTCAAAGGATCGATGGTTTGCTTATTGGCCACTAAAGAGATGATGGACTGAAGGGAGGTCTGAGACTTAGGTTCATAATATGTCAACTAGTCGATGGTGATTATCTTTCCATTATGAGGGAAGGAAATCTTGCGGTGAACCGTGGATGGGATAGCAAACATCGCATAGGTGTAGCTACGACCCAATAGAATTTTGTAATCTAAGGGGGAATCAATGACTTCTACGTCAACGCAAACAGTCTTTCCAACAAGAGTAATAGTACAATTTCAAAATAGGCCAATGGGTTGGGAGGCGTGGCCATCCCATGCTCGGAGAGTGATCATGGAAGGAGCCAACTCAAGTTATCCGAGTTTCTTCCAAATTGAGGGCGACATCACACAGGTGGATGCCCACTCATCAATGATACACCAAGAAACCTTGGCGTTCTAGATTTTGACTGGGATTTGGAAAGTGATGGAAGCAGGAAGAGGAGGATGTGCTGACCAGTCAGCATCGAAGACAATCAAGTGATCATCAGCAGGATCTACAGCACCCATGGTAGATAGTAGATCTTTTCGTTGTGAAGGGCACGACTGGAGGAGTTCCAATGTTGAGATGGCGGCAGGAGATTGCGCCAAATCATCTACTATACTATACGAATGGGCAGCTTTGCCAGAAGCAGCATTTCGATGTAGCGGTCCCTTAGGGATCTTGCTATGAACCTCTGCCTTCGGCTAAGGGATCTGCAAGGGACCATTAGGTGTCAAAAGAGACTCTCTAGGACCTAAAGAAGGTGGCTCAAGGATAGACGTAGTGGGAGGCTTGGTGTACTGACGGGACCGATTCTGAAGGGTGAGGTCAATGATAAAAAGTTGGACAGAGTTCATCATGAGGATCTGGTAATCGGCGGTACCAGATGGAAGAGGTTGAGTGGCCACCTGACCTTCAGGTGGTTGGGTAGCCACAAATCCTTGCTAAGGGAAAGGATTAGTAAACACAGCCAGCTGACTAGGCGCAGCACTAGGAAGGACGGAAGGGGAGGCTTGTTGTCCTCACAATGTTGCTTGAGACTCCCATATCTGCTTCATCTGTGGTAAGAGAGGAAAATCATGCGTGTAATGACCATAAACACCACAACAAGAACAAGGCTTATTCGTACGAACAGGCCTGTCCTGCTTGGGCTGAGTGCCCTGTTGCTGGTTAGCAGTGTTAGGAGCATTAGTTTTTGGATTAGGTCCAGAATTACCAAAGGTAGATTGAATTTAAGATCCTTTCCTCTTCTTTTTGGAAGGAGGAAGATTAGTCACGCCCTGTTGTGCATACACCTGCCCCTAAGGGGACGGTGGCTGCTATTGCGGGGGTTGAGAAGGTAAGGGAGGCAGATGTGCTAATGTTGGAGGAGCTGGAGCACCAAGCTGTGGATATAGATAATAAGGAGGTTGGGTAACAGTGTGGTAAACAGGAGGTTGAGAAAAAATAGGAGGCATGCCATATCTTAGATATGTGCTACCAGGAGGGGGAAAAATGCAAGAGGTGTTGCCCCCCCCCCCCCCCCCGAGGAAAGCCATAGCCCATGGGAGGCTAAGCGTATGGATTAGAGAGAGCTCCAACGATACTGTTGATGACGTGAGATGCCCCAAGTGCGTTGGCACCACCGGGTCTGGGAAGATCAGGTAGAAAGGTATAAACATAACCTGACTGATCATAGATCATGTCATATTTTAAAGCAATTTGGAGAGCGGCTTCTTCGGTTTGAGGAAAATACGATGCAACATCTTTCCCGATTGGAGGCAAGAGATATCTAAGGAACCAGTCCATGTATACACAGTCTTCAAAGGTAGGGGCTTGACATAGGCTCTTTCTTCTCCGCCATTCCTGGACATGATCAGATAAGTGGGTCGCAAACGATTGACGGAAAGAAGTCAAAAGTTTGGTACCAATGTCGTAATAAAGGGGAAGTTGGAAGTAAGATAGAAAAACCCAGGCAAGAGTCACAAAGGTGGTATGAGAGGAAGGGGCCTAATCAACATACCACTTAGAAGCTTCACCAGTAAGCATACGTTGGAAAAACTGAAGACGAATAGAGTCATCGGCAATGGAGTTAGATGAACACCACATGTGGAAAGTTTGAACATGATTTGCAGGATCTTCGCCAGCAAGACCTTCGAACTTTGGGATGTCGAAAGGGAGCTTGGTTGGAATTTCAGGCCAACCAACATCATGATGTATAGGGTCATTTATCAACTGGTCAAAATCGGGAAGGCTAAGGCCTGCCATATAGGGGAGCAAGGGAGTAGTCGGGGTAGTGTCCGTTGCGGTCCCACTAGTAGTATTCCCAGCGTTAGATCCAGGGTTACCACTAGCATTAGTTCCTGAACCAGACATGGTGAAGGTAACAGGAAGAGAAACGAGGGCAGAATGAAAAGGAGAACCCAATAAACTAGAAGAAGAGTCGGAGTGCGGACTCGATGGAGGACTAACTCGATTCCTACGCAGATGAGTAAGTCTTCCAACCGGAAACTGAGGATGAAAGCCAAGAAGTCTCCGAGATAAACGCCTTGGTGGCGCAATGATGATGACACAAACACGGCTCAAAGGAAAAAGAGACCAACAAGGGTAGGGAGGTGTAGGATCAACTGATTACAATGTCGAAACAAGGGCAGAGAGGTGAAGTATCAATTGATTTCAATGTTTTAGAGCCTTTTCTTGGCAGTGTTAACCAAGCTCTTTTTCGCTTAGGGTGTGTGTGCAAAGTGTGTAAATTTAATTTTTAAACCCAGACATTTGTAGAGAAAAATAAAAAGTGTGCTGTGTAATTGTAAATAAACTTGTAGATAACAGTATATGGAACTGAAATGACAGAAAATAAACAGCTAATAATTCAATAATCTAAACCCAAGGAGGTGGGCCTCTCAACAACTACTCTATAGGTGGGTAAAAAACTAATCAAAACACACTAAAATAGCCAATATATCTAAGGTCAGGAGGGACAGGGATCTAAAGGTCAAATTTGTTGGAAAGTGGTGCAGAAAACAACAACAAATCAGAGGAAATATTGCTGCAAATGAGATGGAAAAAGGCTATATCCTGGAGGGAAGCGGAGGTGACCCTAGAGGAAAACCCAAAAAAAACTAAATGAGGCATTGTGGATGGGTAAAAAGCCAATCTGAAGTGGATCTGAAGGTGAGGTATCAGATCTAAAAAATGGTTGAAGACTCTAAAATTTTAGACAACCTGCAACAGCTAAAACTCTTCCACCAAAAGTGGAGGGTAATAAATCCCTAGGGGGCTATATTCCCACTTATTTGAGTGAAACATAACAATTACATGTCCAAAAAAGGTGAAGACGGAGGTCAGACAACCCTGAATAGAGGCCTCGACAAACCCAGAAAAATTTCAGAAAAACTCTCGCAAAAAGTCCAGGTTGTAGTTTCTGACCTGTTTTCTGCAGAGGTCATAGTTTTTGGGCCAAAAAGTGCATCCTGAAGCTCCAGGTCGCAGGTTTAGGGCCAAAAAGTGTGACCTGCACTTCTGGTACTCTCGGTAGTAGATTTCAGCAAAATGTGTCATCTGAGCTACGGCTGATGTCTGTCAGCTGCGCAATAGGTCCGAAAACATACGGAAGTTAGAATTTTTAATGTTTTAGGGTTTTATAGGTTAAAAACAACATCAATAAAAGAGAAAAAATAGGCTGAAGAGAAATCCTAGGGTTTGAAGCAGCTGGATATGCAAGGATCTGGAAAATGACAGCGGTCATAATCGTAAACCCATATGGAGTCGCCAGTTGTTAGTATGAATCTTAATTCCAAGTGTACGAAAAAAGACCACTTTAGTTGTGCATAACAAACATCCCTAACAATAAATATGGCTGCCAATATCCTCAGATCTATAGTTAGGTGATCAAGATAAATGCTGCAAAAATCTAGATCTATGCATCAAAAGACATTGAGTAGAATTAAAAACAAGATTTACTCCATGCATCCAATAGACAAGACAAGAATATGTTGAATGAATTTTGTATTAAAGGCACCTGGGAGGAAAACATAGAAGGATGTTACCAATTCTCCTCAATGGGATGGGTTCTTGTAAGTCCTCAGCACTTCAGATCTAAAATCTCTCTCTCTTGATGGTGTAGAAAACCCAGACAAAAATGGTAGAAAAATATGACTATGATGGTGGATCAAAGTCAGACCAAAAGTATAGATCCAGAGTGATCTTTAGACAAAAAAAGGTAGTGAATGAATGGAAAAAACCTTCTATTTATAACAAAATATTGAGTTAGTCTAGATATTGGTGCATAATTAAAATATTATTAACCAAATCAAGATCCAACTTTTATGGAATATTTTATTATATTTGTTGGAGGAAAAAGGAATTTGACTTGGGTCAAATCCCTTTATTTGTAAATAATAAATAAATAAATTATTTATTTATCATTTTATGGATGTGGTTGAGTAATAATCAAATAAATAATGATTTATTTAATTATTTATGGGTGATTTAGTCATATTCAACAAAGAATATTATTAAAATAAGGTTTAAATAATTATTCTTAGGAAATAATAAGATAAATAATGATTTATCTAATTAATTTCCCTGTTTTGGGTTAAATATAACCAGGAATATTAATTAAACTATTGTTTAACTAATTATTCCTTGAGGACAATCAAACAAATGTAGATTTATTTAATATTTCCTCATGGGGTTTCCTGTTTAGACCATAAACAACTTAATAAAGGTGGTTTACTAAGTTATTTTTCATAGTGAATGAAATTTTACTTAGGGTAAAATTGGTCTTACATGGTGTACTTGGGTCCGTCTAATAACAATAGGTTAGATGACCAAAAAACATTGTAACACCAGCTGCAGATGTGCTTACATCAAGAGGAGGATCGCTTGCATCTTTGCAAGATGGTCTTGAGTTCTTGAAATTTGGAGCCCCATGCATGATTGATGAGATGAATGAGGAGGAGGAGATAGATACCAGCGCTAGTACACTTGTAGAAGTGCAACCATCACTCTTACTAGCAGTTGGAGAGACCTTTGCACTGGAAGAGGAAACTCTTGTAGCATTGCAAGATGTTTCTGAGTATCAGTTGATCCAAGGTATGCATACACTTTCATCTCATATTGTTTCAATACCTCTTATTCAAACTTATGGGGACATGCCATCAGGGCTATTGCATGACCAAGGGTTAGAACATCATGCTAATTTGGAGCAACATTATATCACTACACAAAGGATCCTTGATCCAATTAAGGAAGAGAAGAAGAACCATCCTAGTTTTTCATGGATGAACTACATTCAACCTCTTGAGTTGAAATGTGGAATTTCAGAAAATGGGATGAGTATGATCCTATGTAAAATGGTTGGCTATGAGTTCAACATTGTGCCCTGCTTTGAGACAGCACATGTATCTCCTTGCAGATCTACAGCGTTGTTAATAAGCAACAGTGAAAAGAAGAGGACCCATTCCTTATGGGAGCAATCATATGGTAGCTTCATTCATGAAGCAATGGAGGAAAAGATGATAGATGGTAGACATCTTGAGTTGAGAAATATTTTCTCCTTTCTAGATGACACTTTCTCAATGAGCGTCTCACAGCTCAAAGAGATACTTCTACCTACAGCAGATCCAGAACCTTATTTTTTTTTTAGGGCCATTGATGAGAAGAGAATCTCATGGAGAGATCTCATTGGAGGTGCACTTCAACATATCATGGAGTGCAAAGTTCTTCAACAGTTTGGGGAGGTTGGTGTCCTACAATGGGAGGATGCCAAGTATTTGCAGAATGAGTTCCATCATCCACATTGGGATGAATGGCTGATAGTATGGAGCAAGGGGTTGGCAAACCACTTCAAATCTATGATACAGGCCAACAAGAAGCATGGTAGCGCTGGTTTCTCTTAGGTGAGTATGGCTACCACTTAATGAGTCATAATTTTTTGATTCATGCCTTACACATCACTGGAAGAATGAAAAAGAGGAAGGCATGGTTACTTTGGTTGTTGATGAGAGAGTTTGGACATCACATGTTATATCTTATGTCCTTGTATTTACTCTTGTTTGGGATATGTCTCATGTCTTTACATGTATTTTTGTTTGGGATGTATCTCATGTTCATGTATGTACTTGGGTTTGGGAGAAAGTATAACTCTCACATGATGTGGCATAAGGGAGCTTGTTTGTATTATGTTGATGAGACATTTCACATGTCCATATTTTTTCTCCATGACTTGCATCATGATGATGTAAGGTGGTAGCAAGAATCCTTGTTGCTATGGTTACCATTGGGAGAGTCATGGGCTGAATTCTTCCCATACATTGCATGACATTGTTGGAGGATGGAAATAGGAGGCCTTACAGCATTGGCTTCTATTGGGGGATTATGGTCATTGTACATGGTATAATGATGATGTGACGGGGCAGTAAGATGCCTTATTAAGGTGGCTTCTCTTGAGAGAATATGGCGACTACATTTGGTACAATGATGATGTGGTATGGCAACAAGAGGCATTGCCGAGATGGCTTCTTTTGAGAGAGTATGGCTCTCATATTCTCATTGATGTTCATTTGGCATGGCAACAAGAAGCATTGTTGCGGTGGATTCTTTAGAGACAGTATGGCTCTCTTACTTGTTTTCATGATGATCTAGCATGGCAGCAGAAGGCTTTGCTGCGTTGGCTGTTATTAGGAGAATATGGTTTGACATTGTTCATGTTCATCCATATGTCTCTAATTCTTGTTTTTCACTATGATGATGTGATTTTTGATTCCTATATGGCCAACATGGCTAATGATGAGGGCATTGATATATGTAATCTACTCTATGTATCATGGATTGGAGAGATATTTCATGAGTTGGGACTTTCCACTTTGGGAATGAACCACTTCATTTTATGTATCTCATGTATAGAGGAGAACTTTGGTCATTATATGGTTGCCACTTGGAGATTCATTGATGCATAAGGGTATCTAACTTTTCATTTGGAGGCCATTTTAGACATTCTAGAAATGCAGCTTTAGAGATGGACATGCATAACACATTGTGACAGATGGGAAGGCCTTCCACACGAAGATGCCATTTGGAGGGGGGATGTTTGTTGTAGCTGTTTGGTCAATTTAGTGTGTCCTAAATTGCTGCATTTAATTGTCAATCCGGGAATCGTAAGCTGATGAAGTGCGGCGCACTATATGTGCAAGATAACCTCTTTCTTATCTTTTTGTCGTTTATGGTCTTTCTAAGGTGAAATGGAAATTCCAAAGTGAGAAACAAGCTTGGTTATAATTTTTCGCACTCTGATATTCCTATAATGATTTTCCAATCTCGAAACTTCAAAAGCAAATTGGAATTACAATGACAAAAGAAAGTAAACTGCTGAAATGGAAAGTGCTGTTAATCTAATGAATCAAAACAAGAAACTAGTGAATATGAAAACTAAACTATTCTTGCTGCCAACTGAACAGAAAAGAAACTACGCTTATGGAAATTCAAAATTGCAATGAAATAAATCTAAATCAGATTACATCAATTCATTTTCTGACCCTTCATCATTAGACCAGCTATGACTTGCGGAAGTAATCATAAACAACTTGTGTAACTGATATCTAATTTGCAGAAAGTAAACTAATACTAAACCATACACACATGATTCAATCCCTCGCCATCAGTCCAGCTGTGGCTTTCGGAGGCAATTGAAGATGTCATACATGATTCAATATATTTAAGTTTGCGGAAAAGAAACTAATACTAAACTACACACTTCATCATGCAGCCCCTCACCATCAGTCCAGCTGTGGCTTTCGGAGGAAACTGAAGACGCTATGAGCAGCTTAATATATCTAATTTTGCATAAAGGAAACTAATACTAAACTACACATCTCATCATGCAGCCCCTCACCATCAGTCCAGCTGTGGCTTTCGGAGGTAGCTGAAGACACTATGAGTAGCTTAATATGTCTAATTTTAACTATTGAATCAGATAAACAAAACTGAAATGCACAAAACAAAACTGAAGTTAAACAAAGACTGTGAAAGAAAACTAGCAGCATAATAATATCAGTTTCATATCATTAGCGAAAATACTATGAAAATGCCCCGGGGTGTCTACCTAAAACCTGCACAAGAAAACTGATCAGTATTTTAACAATCATAAAAACATAAAAGATAGGAATGCAATGGAAATTACAGAAATGTATGAACAGAAATAAAACAACTATGAAATATGAACATGTAATGGGTTATGATACAATGATTACTTAAAGAAATGAAATGAAAAATATATACATTAATACACAGAACCTCGGCTGAGCAGGGGCCCTCTACGCAGCTCTGGTATGATCTTCAAACATGAATTAAGTTATGAAACAGAGTTTTTCACATCAAAAAGAAAGTCATTACAGGCTGGTGGTATTACGGCTCAAGGCAGCGTAATCACCACATAACAGAGTACGCACATCAACTTAACAACTAACAACTATCAACTCACATTCACTAACTCTACGTGCGTATGCAAACGCTCTTTATAAAGCAATAAAATGTAACTGTCTCCTGAAGTTTATGATAACAGCCAGCACGTAGACCACTAAGGCCACGGATTTAGGAGTATGGCCATGTTGGAAAACGGATCTATGGAAGGTAGGCGCTTAAATTCAACTCCAGAACTTTGCACAGATGTCAATTATCCTCCGTAAGCTTGGAAACGGCCGTATGGATGTTTCTATGCCACGAAACAGAGTCCAGCCGACATAGAACTCCACAGTTGACTTCCACGTGGATGGCTTTGACCGCGGCTTTCCTTGATGAATTTCATTGAACCAATAGGACACGAACCATGTCCTTGTCATTCCTAGCCTGCCCATGTGGCTTGTTTCCTTCGTTGACACCTGTAACATTGATTTCCACAAAATAGCTGCGGAAAGTTGCAGCGGCTGCGGAAAGTGACAAGTTTCCACAGCTGTATGAACAAAATCTAAATCAAATAGAAAACACACAAACATAATTAAAAACCATGTTAGATACCCTTTTGCACATGATATTGACAATTTTGGAGGTTTAGGTGAGTGAAAGAGATGTGGAAAAGTGTATGGAAAAGAGACAAATTCGGGACTCAACATACCCCCACTGTGAAGGTGTTGCATGTCCTCATGCAACCAAATTTTTGACACTCTCTGTTCAATTCATGTGCCTTGATACTTCAGCCAACACATCTAACCCCCTTCTCTTCTTCTTTGGTACTGCCATCATTCTGGGTTTCTTCATGAGGCACCTGAATTTGATATTCACAAGTGCTCTGCTCAATTTTGGCATTTCCTTTTTAGCTTCTTATTTTTCTTTTGCCAAATACCCAAATGTAACATAGTATTGTCATGGATAATCTTGTCCAGTTTGCCTTGCTCTTTGAGTATTTCATTTTCATTTTTGATATGCCGATTCAAAAGCTCAAGCTCAAAAATCTCTTGTTTTAATGACTGAACCAAGTCATCCTGCAATGTATGAGGCTGAGTAGAAGAGGTGCTTGGACCTGTGGCTGCCTTCTCAAAGGATTCTATATAATCATAGACCTCCTGCTGTTTGGGGTCTACTTCCGGTGTCTTCTTCATTGGACTGTCCTCAAAATGCTGCAAGGGAGAATTATGTTCAAAATTTGGCTGAGGAGAACTTTCATCAATATTTTGCTGAGAATAAGATGGAGTACGCTCATTGTCTGATTGGGAGTGAAAGGAGTCGGGTTCACTAACTGACTGAAATGGACTATGGTCAGTTGGAGACTGTTCAGATGTCTCTTCACCCAAATCAATGAAATGAGGACCTTTAATTTGTGTTTTTCTCAGTTTTCCCTTAAGCCTGCTACTTCTCCTCACATGCTGTGGTACACTACCCTTTTGTTCTTGTTTTCCTGTGTTTGCCTTCTTAGATAGAGATGACTGTTTTTGAAGAAAAATTAATCTCTCAGACAGAATTTGGTGATCTTCTTTTTCAGAAGAAGAGGTTTTATGGACAGCCTCAACAATTTCTTTCCCTTTTGATGTTTTTGGCTTCTTAATTTTGATTTCCTTCTTCTTCCTTTTTATCAATCTCTCTTCCTTATCATTTTTCTTCATAGTAATAGTAGAAGTATCTTGGATTTCATCTATTGTTGTTTTCCTTCTACTTCTTTTTGCTGTGCTAGCTGCGGGAACTTCCTGTGTAGGAGCAACTTGGGTTTCAACATCCATTTTATTTCTTCTACTCCTTCTAATTGATTTACCTTCAGCAATTTCCTGAGGTTCTTCAAAGAAGTTTCTAACTAAGAATTGTTCCCAAGTATCTTCTCTTTCTTTCAGTTCCTTTTCAATCAAAATTTTTATAAGCCCATGATGATATAACTGAGGCTCTACATCTCCTAGGTGTTTTTGCACAGTCACAGCCATTTTCTTCAAGCTATTGAATAGGAAATAAGGAAGATTGAGAGTTTGGTTTTCAAGGAAATTCATCGATATCCTAGTATGATACATGTACATAGAGCCAAAGCGGCCTTCACATGTGATAAATTTCTGAACAATGAGTAATAAAGTGGCCCATTCATCTTTTATTACATGCACTGGAATTCCTCTTTTGAAAACAGTGATATCCATACCTTGATTTCGGAGGATTGTTCTCCATGCCTCATCACTGATACTTTTGTTTTTGAACCACCGTTCTCCTTCCTGAAGAAGCTCTGTTGCTGCTGCTATTGATGCTTCATTAACCAAAAATTTGAGGTCTCCCACTTCTGCTTCAGAGCCATCAAATGATCTTGCAAACGCTTTGGTAATTTCTCTGTGGTAACCCCGAAATTTCTGAATAAAACGTAGCCATTTAGCTTTTCTCAACATCTCTTTTGCTTGTGGAAATCCCTCTATGAACTTCGGTCCTTCTGGCTCTGCCCTTAATAATTTTCCCATTTTACTTCTCTGTGCTTCACGGCTTGCCTCTGTGAGGGTTTTAAGCGGAAGTGGAACGATGGAATACACGGAGTCGAGCACAATGCTGTGGGGATGTTATCACAAAACGGAAATGAGCACCATGCACAAAATGGAATAAGACTGTGGGTGAATATACGGGAATGAGAGTGAGTAAAAGGAACGGAATGGAGTGAAACAGGGAATGAGAATGAGTAGAGTGAGGTTTTGTAACACGACAGAGAAACGACAAAGAAGTTAACAAAGTGTAATGCATTCGGCCGCATTTTGAATTTTTGGTGGCTGTGTCAGAAATATGAACACGTTTCAATCAATGATTATGGAGTTATGCGGCTTGTAAGAGTCCTTTGTCAACTCAAATACGTATCATTATCTTCGGTGGGCTATTTGAACATGAGTAAGAGTCGGAATTTCAATAATGAAGCCGTTTGTGAATAAATGCAAGAGGATAACATAGAGATCGTGGAGGGTTACGGACTGTCAATATAATCATTGTGTGTTATGGGTAGAGCTCATAGTTTAAAATTACATAAAAAAAATGTGTCTTTTATACTATTTGAAATAAACTTTATTCATACCTTTGGAATCCTTGCTCTTGCCCTTGGTCTTCAACTGATTGATCTTCATTAGTGTCTTGAATGTCCCATTGATCCTCTCCTGCATTTTATTTCATGATTTTATGAAAACAACAACTAGCTGTACATTCTTTTTGAAAACAGAGTAGTAGCAGCTGCGGAATCTGCTTATGGCTGCGGAAACTGGAGTCAGCTGCGGAAACAGCTGTCAGCTGCGGAAACTGACACAGCTATTACTTGGCTGAAATAGAAATGAACAAATGACAAATGACCAGATGGAAATGGTCATAAAAATATTTTTATTGATGGAATGGATGAGATGAAGTGGAATGAAGTGAAATGAAATGAAATGAAATGAAGTGAAGTGAAGTGAAGTGAAATGGAGTGGGTGGTGAGATAAAATAAAAGACAGAATTTTTTTTTTGGAAAATATAGAGTGTCAGGTGTCCCTGATTTTCACCCCATATTTTCTGTATAAGACTGCCAATCAATGATTGGTTTTCAGGCTTATACCATTTTTTTTTCTTCTCTTTTTTTTTTTTTTTTTTTTTTTTTTTTCTCTTTTTTATTTATTTATTTTTTTAACTTGAAAAACAAAAACTAGCTTGGTAGAGAAGAAGGATTCTTCTGTACCAGCCTGATTGCAGAACTTTCTTGAAACAACTTGACAAAATCCTCTTTAGAGAGTGGCTTATGATAAACTTTCAATCTATGGCCATTCACTAAAAGAGGAGTTTCAAACTCATCAATGGTCTTGATTCTTACAGCTCCATTGTTAAAGACCTTGTCAATCTCATATGGCCCAAGCCAATGAGTCTGAAATTTCCCTTGAAAGTCTTTAAACTTGGAGTCAAATAACAATGCCCAATCTCCTTCTTGAAACTTCTTCTCTTTGATATATTTGTCATGCCACTTAGTTCTTTGATATTGAACTAGATCGGTTCTTAGAATTGCTTCTTGTATGATCTCATCTAGCTCATTCAATTGCTCCATTCTATGCTTTTGAGCTTCTGATAAGTCCATTCCCAACTGAACTGCTATCTTGAAGGTCTTGACTTGGAACTCAATGGGGAACAAGACTTCTTTCCCATAAACAAGTTCATAGGGAGAATGTTCTGTTGTATTCCTCCATGTAGTTCTGTAGGCCCACAAGGCTTCTGGAAGCCTTTCTGCCCAATCTCTTCTATGTAGATGAACAGTTTTGGTGATGATACTTTCAAGAACTTTGTTTGTGGACTCCACTTGACCATTTGCTTGTGGATGGTAAGGAGTATATCTTCTGTGCTTGATTTTGTATTCTTCCATCAACTTCTCCACCAAATTTGATGTGAATTAGCTCCCCTGATCTGTTACAATTTCTCTTGGAACACCAAAGCGAGTAAAAATATCCTCATAAAGAAAATGAACAACTGAATTTTCAGTAGCAGATACTAATGCTTTAGCTTCTACCCATTTAGTAACATAATCGGTGCAAACCAATATATACTTCTTTTGCTTCGATGGTGGATTAATCGGTCCAATGAAATCTAAAGCCCATTTTTCAAAGGGTTCAATGAGTACCTGTGCTTGCAATGGCATTTCATTTGAGAGGGTAGGTTTCCCTACTCTTTGGCAGCTATCACACCTTTTGACATATTGTTTTGCATCTTTGAAGAGAGAAGGCCAATAATATCCCAAGGAAAGGATTTTATAGGCCGTCCTTTTGTCCGCAAAGTGTCTGCCGCATGGTTCATCATGACATGCCTTAAGAATATCGGGCATTTCATCTTCCCTGACACATCTTCTGATCACAAGATCTGGCCCTGTTTTAAACAATTCGTTAGAAATCCATGAATATCTTGAACTCTCCTGAATAATTTTTCGTTTTTCTCTTGGAAATAAATGTGAAGGTAGTTTCCCTGTAACCAAATAGTTAGCAATATCTGCATACCAAGGGGTCTTAATAGTTACTGCAAACAAATATTCATCGGGAAACTTATCTTCTACAGGAGAATCTTCTTTAGTATTTTGAATTCTAGACAAGAAATCAGCTACTGTATTCTGTTTTCCTGGTCTATCCAACACAGTAATATTGAATTCTTGCAAAAGTAAAAGCCATCTTGTCACTCTGCCATTAGTAACAGGTTTGTTCATCAAATATCTAATTGCAGAATGGTCAGTATGAATAAAAGTTTCATGGCCTGTTATGTAATGTCTAAACTTATTAATTGCATGAACAACAGCTAAGAACTCTTTTTCAGTCACAGTATAATTCAACTCTGTGGGAGTCAAATTTTTACTGGTGTAATAAATGGTATAAGGAATTAAATCTTTTTGACCCAACACAGCTCCAAGAGCTGTATCTGAAGCATCTGTAGAAATATGGAAAGGAAGTTTCCAATTTGGTCCTCTCAAGATAGGTGCTTCAGATATTCTTGTTTTCAAAGTTTCAAAAGCGGATTGACAATCGGGATCCCATTTAAATTCACAGTCTTTTGTAAGCAACTTGAAGAGTGGAGATGCTATTTTAGTGAAGTTCTCTATAAATCTTCTATAGTAACCAGTAAAACCTAGAAAACTTCTAACATCTCTTTGACAATTTGGAATAGGCAACTTGGAGATGACTTCAACTTTTGATCTATCAACTTTAATTCCATCTCCTGAAATATGATGTCCTAAAAAAATCCCTTCAGTAAACATCATAAAGCATTTTTCATGGCTTAATGAAAGGTTTGTTTCTTTACATATTATGAGAACTTTTTCCAAATTTTCTAATGCCTCTTCAAATGTATTACCATAAACTGTAAAATCATCCATATAAACCTCTACACAATCATGGATTAGATCAGAAAAAATTCCTAGTACTGCTCTTTGGAATGTCGCTGGTGCATTACATAACCCCAAAGGAAGCACTCGGTAGGCAAAAGTTCCCCAAGGACAAGTAAATGTGGTCTTATCTTGATCTTCAGGTGCTACCTGAATTTGATTATAGCCACTAAAACCATCCAAGAATGAAAAGTACTTTTTACCTGCTAATGTATCTAATACCTGATCAATAAAAGGCAAAGGAAAGTGATCCTTCAAAGTTGCTTTGTTCAACTCCCTGTAATCGATGCATACTCTCCATTTACCATTCTTTTTAGGTACTATAACCAAAGGAGAAACCCATCGGCTATCTGAAATTGGATAAATGAAGTTTACATTGAGAAGTTTTTGGAGCTCTTCCTTCACTATCTCCCTAAGATTTGGATTCATCCTTCTTTGAGGTTGTCTTATTGGTCTACTGTTTTTTTCAATATAGATATGATGGATGCAAGTCTTAGGATCAATACCCTTCATGTCAGTATACTCCCATGCAAATGCAGTAGAATGTTTTTGCAAGATTCTGGTTAGTTCTTCTTGTTGTGACTTCTCCCGATGTTTATTGATATTCAATGTCTTTTCTGGAAAAATCTCAAAAACAGAATTACCAAATTCTTCCATAGAGTAAAGAGACATTTGTCTTGATGATAAATATTCCATGTCAGATTCCAACTGAAATTGTGTGGGGTCATATTCTGAAGTTACTTCAAAATTTTCTAATGTGTTCAGAATTTGACTATCCTCACTAATCTCAGAAATGGTAAAGACAGGTTCTATAGTGTTCTCATCATCGACCCATTCATTGTCTCCTATTTCTGTAATTGCTCTTGCGGGAGGATACAAATTGAATTTCTTTGTCGAATTACCATTAGAAATGTACATGTCTCCGGATCTACAACTAATAAAAGCATCAGCTGTGGCCAGCCAAGGTCTTCCTAAGATAATTGGATGTCCTCCTAGATTACTTTTGGGAGTCAAAATCATAAAGTCTATTGGATATTCCCAAGAATCTAAGGAGACTGAAATATCTTCTAATACACCATCTGGTTTAATAACCGATCGATCTGCAAGTTGCAATAAAGTAGGTGTAAAAAGAAGGTTAGGAAGTTTTAACTGTTCCATAGTCTGTCTACTCATAATGTTGATAGCGGCCCCTAAGTCAATCAATGTGTTTGGAATTTCTATCCCATTTATATGTGTCTTGACAATTGGACTTCCTGGATCTACATACTTCTGCATGGTAATTTTTCCCATCATAATGTCTGCAATCTTTCCTACCAGGTGGATTCTTCTTGTGTCCTTTAGCTTCCTTTCTGGTCTTTTGAAACTCAACTCCTTTATGGTTTTTGCTAGAATAGGAATTTCTCGAATGGCTTGTAGCAATGGAATCTTGATACAAACATTCTTCAATTCATCTAGAAAGTCATAGTTAGGCAACAAAATTTGTTTTTCCACACCCTTATCAATTTGTAGTCTTTCCGGAAAAGGAGGTGTAGATGAAGATACATGTTGCTCAACTATAGGAGTTGTGGATGCTAGCTTTTCTTTTTCTTTTTGAATTTTTGAATTTTGAAGAGATTCTTCCTCGGAACCCTTATCGACTTGAAGAGAGTCCTCCTCAGAGGTATCTTGCTCTTGAATGTCTATAGAAGGTTTTTCTAAAACTCTACCAGATCTGAGTTGTACATCGTTGAGAGGAACAATCATATAGGTAGGAAATTGTTGTCCTTCTACCATATAAGTAGTTTGAGGATTCTTATTGTTCGGATTTGGCAGTGGCTGAGCTGGAAGTTGATTTGTCTTTTGTTGGTATGGGAGCATGAGTTGAGGATTTGTATTTTGTTGAGAAGGTTGATGTTGTGGAAATGGCAATGAAACTTGTTGTGGATTTTGGCTTGGAAATTGTGGAGCTTGTTGGTTTTGAAAAGATGGAGGATATTGATAAAATTGAGCAAATCTCCCATAAGGATTTTGCATTCCTTGTACCCATGGCTGATATGAGTTTTGATGTTGGGGCCCAGGTTGTTGCCAAGGAGTCCAATTTGGTGGGGTTTGAAGATTCATAGGGTTATTAAACCCTTGAGATTGTTGTCCCTGCCAAGGTCTCCTTGCGACAAAACGGAGAGATTCTATTGAATTTGGATCTTCTTGAAAAACAGCTTTGAGTCCAGGGATTGAAGGACAATCCTTGATTTCATGATTTTCTGAGCAAATCATACATGTTTCTACAACTTTTGCATCCAAGGGACATTCCCTTAAAGCATGTTTCTTTCTACATTTCGGACAAAAGATGGCTAAAGCATCTGTTTCTGCTTTCTGCTTGTTTTGGGTTTTAAGGGTGTCTAGTTGTTCACTAAGACCCCCTAAGATATCAGTTTTAAACTCATCAAGCATATTACCAATCTCTGCCCTACTTACTGATCCAGTTGCAGATTTGTTAGCCCTAATAAGAGAAGAATCCCTAGGCCCTTTTCCAGTTTTAGATCTTCCCCTTGAGAATTGGATACATAGTTTTGTTATATCATGAAATGGGAGTTGAGAAATGTCTCCTTTACCCATCATGTTTAAAATGTCTATCCATTCATCTCTAATGGCTTTTAATAGGAGGGCTTTCAAAGTTTCATTATCTAAGTTGCTCATCTTTGCTCTTTTCAAGTTGTATTGAAATCTTTCAATTAAGTCTTCCAAATTTTCATCTTCTTTTTGCATCATTTTGAATACCTCATCCTTGTGATTGGTGGGCATACAATAATCCAAGTATCTATCCAAAAATGTTTGTTTCATATCATTCCAAGTCTTGATAGATTGAGTGGCTAATCCCATGAACCATTTCAAAGCAGATCCCTTCAAGGTTGAAGGAAATAGTTTGAGTTTTTGAGAATCTTCCATATAGTCATAAGTTCGGCATACTACTTCAAACTCAAACAGAAATGTTTCAGGATCTTCACTTCGTAATCCATAAAAGTTAGGGAGAACAGATGGTGAAATATTTTTCATTGTTGCATGAGTGTCCTCATCAACTATAGGGAATCCAAGAAAATCGTCCCTATTTCTACCATTATTTCCTTCACCATTGTTATCTTCATTATCTCCTCCTCCTCTATCTCCACCTCTATTTATTACTTCCTCTGCCATGATAGCTTCTTTAGAGTCCTTATAGTCCTCTAGTTCTTCTATCAAGGAAGGATGAAAGAAAGTTTCTTTGTTTTCAAAGTAGGCTTTAATAGGTGGTGTAGGAGAATCCTCTAATTCAGCTGTTCTTTGGCTTCCAAAAATCTTAAGGCTAGGGGTAGATGATGGTGAATCTGGTCTATGCCTTGAAGAAGATGGAGTTGTGAAAATCGAACTCTTGGCTTTAGCTATAAACCTTCTCCTAGAATCTCTTGCTCTATGCATGTCATTTTTTTTTTTTTAGCAAAAGTTGGGCTAATAATTCTCTTTCTGATCTTCCAGATCACACTAGGTGCAAGAAGAGAGCATACTTAAGAAATTACTAAACCAATAACTCTCTTTTCTGATCCTCTAGATCACACTAGGTGCAAGAGGAGAGCATACTTCAAGAAGTTATCAAGTTTTCCCTTCTTTTATGATTTTATGTGTTTTTTTTTAAGAAATTGGCTACCTAGTTACACTTCCCCAGCAACGGCGCCAAAATGTTTGGTCAATTTAGTGTGTCCTAAATTGCTGCATTTAATTGTCAATCCGGGAATCGTAAGCTGATGAAGTGCGGCGCACTATGTGTGCAAGATAACCTCTTTCTTATCTTTTTGTCGTTTATGGTCTTTCTAAGGTGAAATGGAAATTCTAAAGTGAGAAACAAGCTTGGTTATAATTGTTCAAGGAAATGATATTCCCCTATAATGATTTTCCAATCTCGAAACTTCAAAAGCAAATTGGAATTACAATGACAAAAGAAAGTAAACTGCTGAAATGGAAAGTGTTGTTAATCTAATGAATCAAAACAAGAAACTAGTGAATATGAAAACTAAACTATTCTTGCTGCCAACTGAACACAAAAGAAACTACGCTTATGGAAATTCAAAGTTGCAATGAAAGAAATCTAAACCGGATTACATCAATTCATTTTCTGACCCTTCATCATTAGACCAGCTATGACTTGTGGAAGTAATCATAAACAACTTGTGTAACTGATATTTAATTTGCAGTAAGTAAACTAATACTAAACCATACACACATGATTCAATCCCTCGCCATCAGTCCAGCTGTGGCTTTCGGAGGCAATTGAAGATGTCATACATGATTCAATATATTTAAGTTTGCGGAAAAAAAACTAATACTAAACTACACACTTCATCATGCAGCCCCTCACCATCAGTCCAGCTGTGGCTTTCGGAGGAAACTGAAGACGCTATGAGCAGCTTAATATATCTAATTTTGCAGAAAGGAAACTAATACTAAACTACACATCTCATCATGCAGCCTCTCACCATCAGTCCAGCTGTGGCTTTCGGAGGTAGCTGAAGACACTATGAGTAGCTTAATATGTCTAATTTTAACTACTGAATCAGATAAACAAAACTGAAGTGCACAAGACAAAACTGAAGTTAAACAAAAACTGTGGAAAGAAAACTAGCAGCAGAATAATGTCAGTTTCATATCATTAGCAAAAATACTATGAAAATGCCCCGGGCTGTCTACCTAAAACCTGCACAAGAAAACTGATCAGTGATTTAACAATCATAAAAACATAAAAGACAGGAATGCAATGGAAATTACAGGAATGTATGAATAGAAATAAAACAACTATGAAATATGAACATGTAATGGATTATGATACAATGACTGCTTAAAGAAATAAAATGAAAAATATATACATTAATACACAGAACCTC
The DNA here is from genome assembly GCA_034641835.2 of Pinus albicaulis. Lineage (NCBI taxonomy): Eukaryota > Viridiplantae > Streptophyta > Pinopsida > Pinales > Pinaceae > Pinus > Pinus albicaulis. Next base: position 266,839,632 of record CM076573.1, read on the forward strand.
GGCTGAGCAGGGGCCCTCTACGCAGCTCTGGTATGATCTTCAAACACGAATTAAGTTATGAAACAGAGTTTTTCACATTAAAAAGAAAGTCATTACAGGCTGGTGGTATTACGGCTCAAGGCGGCGTAATCACCACATAACAGAGTACGCACATCAACTTAACAACTAACAACTATCAACTCACATTCACTAACTCTACGTGCGTATGCAAACGCTCTTTATAAAGCAATAAAATGTAACTGTTTCCTGAAGTTTATGATAGCAGCCAACACGTAGACCACGAAGGCCACGGATTTAGGAGTATGGCCATGTTTGGGAAACGGATCTATGGAAAGTGGGCGCTTAAATTCAACTCCAGAACTTTGCACAGATGTCAATTAACTTCCACAAGCTTGGGAAACGGCCGTATGGATGTTTCTATGCCACGAAACAGAGTCCAGCCGACATAGAACTCCACATTTGACTTCCACGTGGATGGCTTTGACCGCGGCTTTCCTTGACGAATTTCATTGAACCAATAGGACACGAACCATGTCCTTGTCATTCCTAGCCTGCCCATGTGGCTCGTTTCCTTCGTTGACACCTGTAACATTGATTTCCACAAAATAGGTGCGGAAAGTTGCAGCGGCTGCGGAAAGTGACAAGTTTCCGCAGCTGTATGAACAAAATCTAAATCAAATAGAAAACACACAAACATAATTAAAAACCATGCTAGATACCCTTTTGCACATGATATTGACAATTTTGGAGGTTTAGGTGAGTGAAAGAGATATGGAAAAGTGTATGGAAAAGAGACAAATTCGGGACTCAACAGTAGCATCCACTTTTTTAGTTGCTTGAGGACAAGCAACATTTTTTCAGGGAGTACTATAATATTCTCAAATTTTCACATGATATTTGAAATATTAGAGTTCTTAATAAACCTACTTAATTAAGTAAATAAAAGGGCGGAGGGACCCATAATCCTCAAATATGAATAAAATCCAATTTTGATGTTTGTATGTGGATATTTCAGATCTAGATCTACATAATGGAGTAGTAGAGCAACTACTTAATGTGAAAGGAGTGGAGATCATGTCTCATTAATGAGATAGATCATGGAGGTTGATACAGTCAACTAAGATGTTGGAAGGAATCAAATGTAATATCATAGAGCATTTATGATGAGATGATGGAGGAAGTGGTGCATTAATGCACATATGATGGAGAGTGTGATAAGCACATTCACACATGATGGGGATCATGAAATGACAACACAGTTAACATGGAGACCTATGTCCACATGTACAGCGCAGTTATGAGATGGGCCAAGGCATGGGAAGGTTCATAAACTATATAATGAAGATGAAGGAAACATAGAAGGGAGGTTGAAGATTATTGTTGATGTATGATCTGTTTAGATCTGGAATTGTCATGTGACATTCCATGCTTTCTTTGGTTGTTAAGTTAAGATTGCAAGTGTTGTTTAGCACTGGGTGTTCCTGGTCGGGAATCCCACCTCTTTCATTGAGTATCTCTTGAAATAGTATTGTACTTCATTCATCATCAGGAATTGGTGCCATATTGTTCCTACTTTCTGCAAAACATCCATATTCAGAAATTGCACATTTCTGAAGATCAATTTGAGAGGAGGAGGTTGTCCTTCAATATTTCAGTTGAGGAACCTATGAAGGATTCATCCTATCACCTTGAGCTTCAATATCAGCCTTCCAGTGCTTCAGATCTATATCAGGCATCGTACCATCTATTATTCATCTCCCAACAGCAGTAATCCCTTCATGAATTGTGCAATCCAGTCTTGTAGATCCAAGGCAAAAGGGAAGTTGCTAACATTTCAGCTAGTAATCAAGTGGAGGACCATTCCTTCACATTGTACACATTATTTCCATCAGTCTTAAGCTTCATAGCCATATTTTTCAGCAGGCTAGAGAGCCTCCTTCCTTTACAATGCAGTTTTCATGAGCAGTTGTGCAGCAACAGCTGCAACTTTCTTTGCAGGATTGAGGAGCTAGATCTTGAGCTTCTATCTTGAGGATCTAGTGAAGGGATCAGCCTTTCAAGCTTAGATCTGATCTTATCACATATTTTAACCATCTATTTGTCAAATATAGCTTCAGATCTGCATAACCCAGCAGTTAAAGTATTAACCTTAGGAGGGTGATTTTCCAGAGTTGTAGATCTATAAAATCCTTTATGGGTTATCTTGGGTATCCATCATAGAGCCCAGATCTAGAATCTTGGCATCATCAGAGCTCCAAATTTCCGTAGATCTGCATTTTCGTTTTCAACTTGTAGTCATATATTCATTATCTGCTGAAGGGACAGTGCAGTATTTTCTTCCAGTAACTCTCTAGTTACGCAGTGCCTATTGTGGCATGTTTTCAGGGTCATTCTAGGCTATCTCTTTGGCTAGATTACCTTATATTTTGTACACTATTGTTACTAAATATTCTCCTTTATAATAAAATGGCTCAGCTATTCTGTCTATATCTATGTTGATCATAAACTTACATGTATGCTTTCTGTGTTACAAATATTGTGTTTGTGTATCAATTCATTATTCCATTTTGGGATATTACAGTAGAAAATCCATAGTCATTTAGTTACATTGTAGAATACAGGAGACTAATAGTGGCTCCAGCTAGGGAGGGCAGCTCCTTTAGGAGATGTCAAGAATCTTAGATCTTTGGATCTATGCAATTCTTTGTGACTTTGGCCTTGAAAAATTAAACATCATGCTTCCTGCAAAGTAATTCTGCCTATCCATTATTCTGTTCTAACATTTTTTCTTCACTCATTTTGGGTGCATTTAGACTTTCAAACCCTGACATCATTTTTATTTTGAAAGCAAAACTATCTATTTCTACCCTTATAACTTCTAAAGGCTCAGATTAGAATGATGAGCTCCTTTATTCTCTACCTAATCTACTTTTTTGTCAAGATTAAACAGTTTGACAGATTTTTATTCATTATATATCAACATGAAATTTAAAGCATGAATGAATCAAGATTAAGCAGTTTGATCATCATGAATTGTGGCATTTTGGACAAACTGCACACAATATTATTTTGCAAAAAGTAAACTAATTGAGGGCTTTGATCATGGATCTTTCATTTATCATTCATCCTTCTTTTTCCTTATTGGTTTCAGATTTAGACTTTGGAACCCATGTCATTTTCTATCTATCTACTATAAACCAAGTTTAAATAGTTTGGCATATCTTCATCTTCTAACTTATCAGCAAAAATTCAAAATTTGTTTAATAATGATTAGGCTATATGATTGAACAATACTTTTTCAAAATTAGTGGCATCTTGACTTGCACACTTTTAGAAATATTCATTCTTTGGTAAGGGGCTTACCTTTCTCTCTTTATCTGCCCTCTTTTCTTCTTTTCTTTCTTTCTTTTTGTATCAATTTTTCTGAGATTTTTGCTTAGCCAATGTTATATACAATTAAGGAAAATTTAAACTGAGATTCTTAGCTGAAATAATGCTTGAGCATCCTGCCATGGACAAGACCTCCAAATAATTTTGTTCCGTCCATTTCTTGTAAGAAAAACACATTATTACCTCTTGCAGAATGAATGAGGTATGGACCTTTCCATAGATTATCAAATTTTCCATGCTTTCCTTTGTCCTCTCTTCTTGAATCCCAATTTAGCACTTTGTCTCGAATGCTAAAATCATTTTCCTTGGTACTTTTGTCAAATAGATTCTTCATATTCTCCTGTAACAGTTGTGTCCTGTTGTACACTCCTCTAGTTTGATGCAGCTGAACAGTCTGGCTTATTCTCCTTTGTATGTCATTTTCTTCAAATTGCACCTCTTGAATGAGTTTCATTACTAGCACTCCCAAGCTTGTTGGGAAGACTGCATCTGTTCCACAGACTAGCTGATAGGGTGACATGTCAATTTATTTCTTATTTGTCAGCCTTTCTACCCAAAGTGCATGTACTAATTTGTTGTGCCATGATTTCTTGTTTACCTCCAACAAATTTTTAATGATGTTCACCAAAATCTTGTTTGAGGATTCAACCAACCCATTAACTTGAGGGTAGTAAGTTTTAGAGTGCCCCAAAGCAATGTTATATCTGTGGCAAAAATCCACCATTTTCTTAGATTTAAAAGCAGCAGCATTGTCAGTAATGATTTTTCTAGGATAGCCAAACCTAGACAAAATGTTGTTTTCAAGGAATTTGATAATTACTGAGTCTGTGGAAATTCTAGAAGGGATGTGCTATATCCACTTAGTAAAAAATACAGTTGCAGTAAGGATCCATTTATGTTGGGCAGAGGAGGGTGGGTGGATTTCTCCAATGAAATCTAGACCCCGTTGTTGAAAAGGAGCTTCAACAGAGATTGGTTGTAATGGCAAGGGCAACAATTTTATTGATTGGTTGTAATGGCAAGGGAAACAATTTTATTTTTCCCTAAAAAATTTGGCACTTAGGACTGGAAATTACCATTTTTTGGATGTCTTGGAGAGGGTAGGCCAATAGAAACCAGCCCTAAGGATTTTGTTAATAGTGGTTTTCCAATAGAGGTGGCCCCCACATTCTCCCTGATGAAATTCATGCATAATCCTATCTGCATTTTCTTCAGGCAAAAATTTAAGCAATACACCACCAGAATTTTTCCAATATAAAACTTTATCCAAAATGCATAAATTTATAGCCTTTAGTTTCAAGAATCTGGCCTTTGTTTTGGAAAAACCAGGAGGAACATTTATATCAAAAAGCACATATAATATATCAGCATACCAGGGTCAGTTCTAAAATGCTTCCTCAATAGGTGCAGTCGCCAGTTCCTCTTGTTCATCCAATGAGTCAATCATATTGATGTCCAGTGCTTGAAAATTTGTTTCAACCCTAATTTTAGCCAGCCCTTGTCCTTTTATTATCTTGGTGGGCTTGATTTCTAGATCATATTCCAAGATGAACGCAATCCACTTACCTCTTTTGCCATCAGGATCTTGTGTAAGTCTGTCTTTAACCATTGTATGAGGCACAAATGCAATGATGTGTGAATGTAGAATATAGACTCTGAAATCTTTTAGTGCTTTGAGTAAGGCAAAAGCCAACTTTTCCATGAGGTTATATTTCAGAGGTTCATCTCTTAAATCTTGTTTGAAGAATGCTATGGGTTGCTCCTATTCTTTTGTATTTTTCTGTAGTAAGAAAACAGAAACTGTGTGTTTTGATGCAAAGGAAAAAATGAAGAAAGCCTTGTGAAGTTGGGCTGATTAGAACAAATGTTTGTGTAGGTTCTTACTTCACTAAGTCAAAATATTTCTTTGCTTCTATGGTCCATTTGACCCTTGTTTCTATTTTTAACATGTTAGTAATCTTTCTTACGAGTTCTGCAAGGTTTGGTATGAACCTTCTTAAGAAATTTATCTTTCCAATGAAAGACTACAACTCTTTGATGTTCCTTGGATGAATGATTTGCAATATCCCCTCAATCCTCTTTGGGCCAATTTTGATCCCTTCTTCAGATATGATGTGGCCTAGAAGCTTCCCTTATTGAAGGCCAAACAAAGTTTTCTTAGGATTTAAAGACAGATCGTACTTTTTTCATTTCTCAAAGACCTTTCTCAAATAAGCTAGGTGTTCTTCATCTATTTTTTAATAGATTGTGATGTCATTAAGGTATATCACAATGAATTAACCTATTTCTTCTGAAAAAACAATATCCACTGCTCTTTGGAAAGAAGCTCCAACATTCATTAACCCAAAAGGTATTTTAACATACATGAAGGTGCCCCAAGGTGTAGTTCGGAAAGTTATCTTATGTTGATCATCTGGATGTACCAGCACCTGATTGTACCCTGAAAATCCATCAAGTAGAGATATCATTTTGGATCCTACTACTCTTTTCAATTTATGTTCCATTTTTTGTAAAGGGTAGTTGTCTTTCACGAATGCTTTATTTAAATTTCTGAAGTCTATGCAGAGCCTAATTTCTCCTATATTCTTCGTAACTGATACAAGATTTGAAACCAATTCTGAGTACTTGAGAGGGATTATTATTCCAGCATCATACAATTTCTTTATTTCTTTCTCAACCAGTGGTAGTTGGACAAGATTTATTCTGCGTAATTTTTGTTTAAAGGGATTCTATTTTTCTTTGAGAGGAATCTTGTGCTGAATGATATCTGTATCATAGGACTTCAAGTCTTCATAGCTCCAAGAAAAAACATCACTGAATTCTTTGAATGAATCAATATATTTTTGTTTTATATGTGTTGGCAGTGTCTTTGAAAGTTTTATCATTTTGGGTTTTAGCTCACTGCCTATATTGCACTTTTCTACATTTTTTTCAGTGGATTCTATATTTGAATTTTTAGCAACATCATTGAAATAAAAAATTTCTTCTAGAGGGACCAGTCCTCTTGGCAATGTGTTATCTCTGAACTACAACAATTTGAAGTCTTCCTTTTCTGGATCTGCACACAGCTTTGTCTCATGTAGGTCATCTTTTGCTAACATATTTATATCAGCATCATCAGGGGGCTCTTTTTTGTATGTGTGTTCCTCAGCTGTAATACTACTAAATTAGCATGCAGCTAATTGGAGTATTAAATTTTTATTTTGTTCTTAGATAGAGGAATAAGATGGGTAGGAAGGCCCATAAATCTCTTTAGTACAAATAAAATCCCTCTTAGTGTGAAAAGGGATCATATTCATAGCTGGATAAAGTACCTTCATGTGTGAACAAGGGGTAATGCATGTGGACAAGGTCAAGTTTGCCCAAGTCAACAAAGCTTGGATGGAGGGAGTGGATCATTAATAGAGATGACCCAATGGGAATATGGATCAGTTTATATAGTTATAATAAAGCCACCTTGAGTATGAAATAAGACATTGCATGGATATCAAGTCAAGGATGACCAAATCAAATAGCGTTGTTATGGAGGAGTGGCATTGATGATGGGATATCGCAGTTTTGGAGGGAGATTAACTGCATGAAGGTGGAAACCCTAATGAGTGGGACCCAAGGTGAGAAGGCTCACATTGTTTATAAGGAAGAGGATGGTAGCCATATGGGGTTAGCTTATGATTAAGATTTTCTAAATATATGGTTTGTTTAGACATATAACTTTCTCTTGTTGTTTAGCTGAGATTGTATGTTGTTTAGCATAGCGTGTTCCTGATCGGGAATCCCACCCCTTCCATTGAGTAGCTCTTGGAGGAGTCTTGCACCATATTTTCAACTATCTGGCTAAATGCCAAGCTTCATCTTCCTTTAACAGCGCAGATCCTATTGATGGTTTGTCTATTTCAGTAAGCTGCAGTAAGTGGAGACTAGATCTTCAGGTCTAGGCCATTTCAGTGCTCATTTTCAAGGGAGGAGTGTTCTAATCAATTGGAAGGACAGTATTGAAGGTATTGAGCTTAATTTTCATATCTTTGCAGTAGGCCAACCACATTTTGTCCCCTATACTGTAGTCTAGATCTATATCTGTGTAATTTCTGAAGAGGTTGTTGCAGGGTGGTTGAGCACACCATTTGGAGAGTTGATTTTCTGAATGTTGGGGATTTGCCCTTCACTTTGGATATCTATTGGAGGAGGCTATTCTATTGCATATATCAGATCAACCACACTTTCCAGATCTATAATTTTCAGTAGATCTACAGTCTTAAAACTCAGATCTACAATTTGTACTTGGTGTTTCGCTGAAAACCCCAACAGGGTTCTATATAGGAGCTTGTATAGTGCATGGATCTGATATAGATCTATCTTTTCATGCACATAGAAAATCTAGATATAATGTACAATATACTGCTGTTGTAGACCCAATAAAATAACGTTTTCAGGATATTATAACTTTAATTCATGGTTGCATCCCCTCTTTTTGCATGATTTTTGAGCTATTATGGCTTGGCAGGCTTGTTTAACTAAGCTACCATGATGTGTTTCAGATCTCCTTTTGTATTTGGTTGTTATAATGTATAGATGAATGGATCCATGGGCTGAATTTCACTGTTATTGCCTATATTTATGAAAAATGCATTTTTAAGTGCATGCATTGCTGCATTCCCCATTTGGGAATATTAAAGTGGTATCATAGCATCATCTTGGCTCAGCCTGTGAGTTTCAGCCAATATGACATAAGAAGAAGAAGAGATGGAGAAAGAGATCAGAATGATGGAAGGAATGAGTTTCATCTCATCTCTTTTCAGATCTAAGAAGGACCTCACCAAGGAGGTCAAGCAAAGAAAAATGGAGAGAAGAAGTGAAACCACATTAGGGTTTCAAGATGAAGAAGGTCCATGTACTTCCTATCAGCAAAAATAAGATCTGATATTTCATAGAGCTCCAAAGAAACATGCTATGCCCTTTCCTTTTGAAGACAAGAGGCATGAAGATGGAGGTAACTTAGATCATGAGATTCTAAGTGAGTATCTTGTAGAATATAAGTCTCAACCTATAGCTTTCAAAGGGAATATAAATCTCCCACAGTTCATCCATCTGAAAGAAGAAAGGAGACCTTGTAGCAATAGAAGGAAAGAGGACAATAGGTTTCTCTTCTACCTTTGATGGGTCATCCTCATGCACAGCAAGGGCTTGGGGAATGAGGTTGGATGCATTTTTCCTGCTACATCCAGTAATAGAGAAAGAATTTGTTGAGATTGTAGCGCTACACCTTGAGGGTGAAGCAAACATTTGGTGGTTCAGCCATTTGAGTCATGCAATAGTGACTGCATTTGTAGATTTTACTCAAAGGTTGAGCAGGAAGTTTGACAAGAAGAAATCAGAGGAGAAGAAGCCTTCACCACCACTTCCTGTAGGAGCACTTGCATCAGGAGAAATAACCCTTGCATCTTTGCAAGATGGTCTTGATCTCTTGAGATTTAGAGTCCCATGCACTAATATAGAGATGCATGAGGAGGAGGAGACTTGTACCAACGCTAATGTAGCCATAGAAGACCAACCATCATCATCAGTAGCTGGGGAAGCCATCACACTGAAGGAAGGAACCCTTGTAGCAGTACAAGATGTTCCCTAGCTTTACCAAGGTATGCACATGTTTCCATTTTCTGTTACTTTAACACATCATATGGAGGATTGTGGGAATGTATCATTGCATGACCTAGGGTCAAAGTACATTGCTGATTTGGAGCAACAAACTATTACTGCACTGAGCAGCCTTGAATTGTTCAAGGAGTAGATATACAGTCATCCTAGTGTATCATTGTTGAGTTGCACACAACTCTTGGGGTTGGAGTGTATATTCTTGGAGGATGGGATGAGTATTGTCATGAACCATGCCATGCAAAACTATGTGTTTAGCATTGAGTATGATCTTAAGACAGCAGATGCACCATTTTGGAGATCATAAACACTATCATTGAGTAGCAGTGATGAGCTGGGGGCCCAACCATTATTGGATCATTCCAATGACCTTTCTACATGTATAGAGGTGGATAGGCAGATGGTTGATGAAGGGAATCTTATGATGGATAAATTATTCCATTATAATGATAGATACTTCTTGATTAGCACTTCACATCTTGATGAGAATTTTTTTCCTACACCTTATTTGGATCCTTATGGGATCAACTTGGTCATTGAGGAGATTGAATTTCAACATCCCATGAAATGAAAAGACATAAATTTGATTTGGGAGGATGGTATTCTACATTGGAGGAATGCTACTTTTGGACATGATTATAGACACTCACCATTAGTTGGATGGGTGATGTTGATGAGCAAGAGGTTGGGAAACCACTTGCAGATTTATGACACTAGGCAGCAGAAAGCAAGAATGCGTTGGTTACTCTTGAAAGAGTTTGATCATCATGTGACTCATTCTATTTCAAAGAGTTGGTTGGTGGATGGAACTTGGCATGGCACTTACATCATATGGCAGCAAGGATTTTGGGTGTATTAGGGTGATGTGATATCTTTCCTATCAACTATCATGTGTTTGCTCCATGATTCATATGGTGATAGTGTGGGGAGGCAACTAGGGCTGTTGTTTCTTTGGTTGTTACTGAAAGAGTATGAGTTGATCTTCTCCCATACTTTGCATGATGTTGCAGGAGTAGGAGATGGCACTGTCATGGTGCAAAGGGACTACTCCTTAGTCTTGGAGGATCAAGAGGTAATTCCACTTTGGAATGAATCTCCCACATATAGAAGCATTATGATTGATGGCTTTGGCATGTGGAATGTCAAAGGATGGAACTATGAGATGATAGGATCCTTGTTACAAAGGCCAACAACGTTGTCACTTGAGTTTGTTGATGGAGTGTCCCTAGGATCACTTCACATTTGATGCACTTGATGGGCATGAAGGAGATGAGAGTGATGGAGTAGTGGATGGAGACATATATTACCATGATATGATCTTCTTGACTTGGATTTCCAAGCATAAGAAGTAAGATCTACTTGCAACACATAGTTCATACCTATTCATGAGACTATGTCATATCACTATGGAGGGCTTACGCATGGATCCTATCCTCATATTGCTCTCAATATATGATAAGAATTATGTTTATGCAATTATTGATTATCTAACACAGTATTTGCATTCTCTTACCTTCCTTATACAGTGCATTACTCCACAAGAGGGCAAGCCTCTATTTGAGCTTCATGGTCATTTTGGGACCAATAACTATGATGGGGAGAGCCATTTATTGTATGGCTTTTGGCAAGTGTTGTACTACTTCCTATATGCTTAGTTGATATACAATGCCATTTACTATTTACTACTAGATGAGATAACATGCACAACTAGCAAATTGTTTGAAGACAACTTGCCATATCACATTCTGAAACTGCAGTGGGAGAAACCGCGCTGTAACTACTTGAATAATTGTTGGTACTTTCCAGCACTATGTAAAACCTTCAATACTTCTCTCATTTGTATTCCATATGATGATAATGTCATATTCATTTTGTATGGGATGATTTGGGCAAGAACCAAAGGGTGGATTTTTGAGGACCCTATTGCCTTTTCTCCATAAAGGCAACATTATTGCAGCCCATATTCAATAGCAACTCTACACTTATCATAAGTGGAGAGAGAGACAGCGTGGGATGGACATTTTGATCCATCATATTCATTTATGCAGCCTGTTGTGAAACCAGCTCCAAAAATAGAAGAAAAGAGATATCAACGCCTTAGAAATAAGCCACTTCGAGGGAGCAACCTCCAATACATTACATGAATGAACAATTCTTCGATGATTCAAACTACAAAAACCTCCTTTCTAAATATAGGAATCCATGGGGCCACAATGTAATCCTAGTCGACCTAACAATAATAATTTAAGGGCACAATAATAACAATATGGGGATTACAGGGGTACAATAATAACAATAAGGGGGTTACACTAACAATAATAAGGGACTATACTAGTAATATAGGGACCTAACATGCCCCTCTCCTTCCAAAAAGTGTTTTCCTAATTGCTTGAGTAGCTCTGGGTGCTTTTGTATAAAATTCTCATCCTCCCATGTAGAATTTTCAGTGGGTAAGTTCTTCCACTTGATGAGATACTCTAAAATTGATCGATTCCGTAGCTGTCGAGCTCTTGTTTCCGTGATCGCTTCAGGTTAGAATATGATTTTTCCTTCCTCATCAAGTTCTGGTAATATTGTTTGAACTAGAATATTTTCACCTATAGCCTTCTTTAATCATAAAACATGGAAAACTGGATGCACTCATGAAGAAGAAGGTAGCTCCAATTTGTATGCCATAGTACCAATCTTTTGCAACACCTTGTAAGGACCATAGTAATTTGGTGATAATTTATTATCCTTCTTATCTTTCTTGAGGGACATTTGTTTGTATGGTTGTAGCCATAAAAATACCTAGTCTCCTACATCAAAACTTCTCTCGCTGCGATGTTGATCTACCTGTCGTTTCATTCGATTTTGTGCCAAATTCAGGTTATCCTTTAAGAGTTGGAGAACTTCTTTTTTATGCTCAATGTGATCTTCCACTTCTTGAACCTTCAAATTTTCTCTTAAAGATGATGTGATGAATGGTGGATGATATCCATAAAGTGCCATAAAAGGGGTCATTTTTGTTGTAGTATGGAAGGAAGTGTTATACCACCATTCAGCGAGAGGTAACCACTTGACTCATTGTGTTTGTTTATCAGATACAAAACAACGAATATATCCTTCCAAACATTTATTTACTATCTCAGTTTGACCATCGGATTGAGGATGATAAGATGAGCTATGAGCTAATTGAGTACCCAAACAAGAAAATAACTCCGTCCAAAAATTTCCGGTAAAAATGGGATCTCTGTCGCTCACAATAACCCTTGGGTTTCCATGTAGCTTTTGAATTGTGTCCATAAATTTAGTAGCAACTGTACTTGCTTTAAATGGATGAGATAATGCACAAAAGTGTGCATACTTGGTAAGTCTATCAACTACCATCATGATGACACTCTTTCCTTTGGACTTAGGTAAACCTGTGATAAAATCCATTGAAATCTCCTCCCAATGTTGACTTGGAATGGATAAAGGTTGTAGAAGTCCCGAGGTCTTAATTGTCTCAACTTTATTCTGCTGGAAAACCAAACATTACGCCACAAAATTTTGAATATCAGATTTAAGGCCATCCCAAAAAAATTCTTTCTTCACCCTGTGGTAAGTTTTTAAAAATCCTGAGTGTCCTCCTAAAGGAGAAGTGTGCAATTCCAAAAGAATCTTTTGTTTTAGTTGGGAATTATTACAAAGATATAAGCGATCTTTGTACCATAAGGAATCATTTTTCCAACTAAATGTATCGGATGTACTAGGATCTTGCTGCAACTTTTGAATGAGTGTCCATACATCTTTGTCCTTCTTCCATTCATCTCTTGCTTCAGTTATCCAATCTGGTTGGATAATAGAAATAGCACAAAGCAATGCTTCCACCTCTTCATTCTTTCTTGAGAGTGCATCTGCAACAACATTAAGCTTTCCTTTTTTGTAGATTATTTCAAAGTCATAACCCAACATCTTTGTGACCCATTTTTGCTGCTCTTTTGAAGATAGTCTTTATTCCAAAAAGTGTTTAAGACTATCATGATCAGTTTTTACCTTGAAGTGTCTTCCCATTAGGTAAGTTCGCCATTTCTTTAGTGCATGCAGTATTGCTAACATTTCCTTGTCATAAATAGGTTTCTGTAAATACTTTCCTTTGATTGGAAAACTTTCAAAAGCAATGGGTCTTCCTTCTTGCATTAAAACAACACCAATTCCATTTCCTGAGGCATCACATTCCACAATAAAGGTTTTTGTGAAGTTTGGCGTAGCTAAGACTGGTGCTAGGCACATTGCCTCTTTAAGATGTTCAAAGGCCTTAGTTACTTCAGGAGTCCATGGAAATGAATATTTCTTCAATAATGTTGTTAGAGGTGCTACTATTCTCCCATAATTCTTAACAAACTTGCGATAATACCCTGTTAACCTGACAAATCCTCGCAACTTCTTTATGGTTGTGGGGAATTTTCATTTCTTAATGACTTTAATTTTGTTAGGGTCTACCTTAACACCCTCGTGAGATACAGTATGACCCAGATATTCTACTTGTTCTACTCCAAAGAAACATTTGGATGTTTTTTCATATAATTGTTTCTCCTACAATAGTTTGAGCACCCTGTCAACATGTTGAACATGATCTTTCCAAGACCTATTGTAGATTATTATATCATCAAAAAAAATTAGCACAAATTTTCTAAGGAAGGGTTTGGAAATGGAATTCATCAACCCTTGAAATGTAGAAGGTGCACTGGTAAGGCCAAAAGGCATGACCAAAAATTCATAATGATCCTCATGAGTTCGAAATGTTGTTTTTGGAATATCTTCAGTCTTCATTCTAATTTGATGATATCCTGAACGAAGATCCAACTTGGTAAAATAAATTTCTCTATGTAATTCGTCCAATAATTCATCAGTCATAGGAATGGGAAATTTATCTTTAATGGTGAGCTTATTGAGCTCCCAATAATCCGAACACATGCACCATGATCCATCCTTCTTGTGTAGCAATACTACAGGAGAAAAGAAAGAAATTTGACTAGGCTGAATTATACCCGCCTCTAACATTTCTGCAATCATATGTTCAATTTCTCTCTTTTGGACATAAGGATATCTATAAGGCCTGATGTTTGGAGGAGCACTTCCTGTAATCAAATGAATAGCATGATCATGATCACAAATAAGTGGGAGCCCTTTGGGAGTTTCAAACACCTTGGAATGATTGTCCAAGACTTTTTGGAGATTTGCAGAAATAGATGATTTTGATGTTGGAACTTCTAGAGAGCATAATTGTGCAATTATGCCTTGTTGTTTTTTCTTTAGAAGCTTTGTCATGACATTAGAGCTTATTATCTTTCCCAGCTTCCCTGCAATACCCCGTAATTCGACTTCCTTTCCTTCACCACAGATCGAACAAGAGTGGTTTGTTCGAAGAGCTGGCCTTTTGTTTTGCCTTTGGGAGTTGCTCAGCTCCTAGTTTTGATTTCGGTTAGAGTTGCATCTAGCCTTAGATCGCAGAAGGTGTTGCTGATTGTTGCGCCCCTGTCGAGGATTTCCTTTAGGATTGGTTTTCCCTTTTTTATTAATCATGTTAGGAGATTAGTTTGGATTCTCCTAGCTATATGGTTGGCACGGTTGGTTTTGGGAGGGTTGCACAAAGTTCACTTGTGCATTATTCTGCATGGGTGGGTCTTTTGCTGGGGACTGAGCATAATGCGGTCCCTAGTTTATAAATGGTTGTTGGGGGGGAGATCTTCTATATGCATGTATATCTGTGTACTGGGTCCCCTAATCTAGAGGATAGGGTGCTCCATGCTGATGGTGATACGACAACACCCTACTGGTCAAATTTTGTGAAGGCATGTGATGAATTTGGTAGCCGGGTTGTGGTATGATCTGGGTAGAATCATACGTTTAACCAAGGTATTGAACACTACTGCTTGTGTGAATCTGGGTCAATGACCCAATTAAACCATCTGCAGAGCTCGACGCACCTGGAAATTATTTGTAAGTTTGCAGGTGCTGGGCATTCGGCAAGATATTGTAAATATACCCTGACTGCATATAGATCAGCTCGAGTTGTTGGGCCTTACTGATGGTGTCCTCTTCGGATATGGGTTTTTGTTGTGCCACATCTTTTGAAATCTCTATGGTGATATTTTTCAGGAATAGGTCTAACAGTACTCGATCATCAAGTTTGGCTTTGCACAAACTACGACGCCGCCACCATTTGTGAAGATGGTTTGAGATATGGACGGCAGGGGTTTGCTTAAAGTGGGTCAGTAATTCGATTCCAGAATCTTGGTGGATGGGTAACTGAAAATAGGTTAGGAATGTAGTGGCGAGGGCATTAAATGTTCCATGTGTAGCAAAAGGTTACTCCACATACCATTTCACTGTCACTTTGGCTAGAGTTCGTTGAAACAGTCTTAGTCGAATAGTACCGTCAACGATGTTGTTCAACGAACACCATAGGTGGAAATTCATAACATTATTTAAAAGGTTACTCCACATACCATTTCATTGCCACTTCGGCTAGAGTTCGTTGAAACAGTCTTAGTCGAATAGTATCGTCAACGGTGTTGTTCTACGAACACCACAGGTGGAAATTCATAACATTATTTTTGGGGTCTTCCGATTGCTTTCCTTCAAACTTTGGAATGTATGAAGGGAGCTTCATGGGCATGGGAAGCCATATGGGGTTGTGTGCAATGGGGTCATTTGTCAACTTGGTTAAATCTGGTAGATTTAACGAAGCTAGAAAAGGTGATTGCGAGGTTGTAGTCATTGCGACTTTTGAAAACACAATGTTCTGGTTAGGAATAGGGTTTTTCTGCGACATACCCTAATATGCGTTCAACTGGCTTCATGAATGGGTAGCACTCCTCTGCCGTCTAGGAGTTGTTGGGGGAGTGGTGTGTGGTGACCCTGTGGGGGTGTTTGCTGGTGTGACATTGGGGGACCGACTCGGGTTCCCAACTAAATATGCCCCAATAAAGGATAAACCAATAATGGTGGTTGTGTTCTATCTTTGATGCCTAAATGGCGAAAGACTTGGAACCCCTCCCGGTAATGGGGGGAGGTCCAAAAGACGTCTAGATCGACGAGGTCCCATTGGGTCCCTTCTGGTGTCAACTAGGTATGGATTTGAAAATATTTGAGAGGATAGAGATTATAATAAAAGAAAAATTCCGATCGCATACATAAAAAAAAGAAACAATAAAATAAATTTTCCTTTTTTATTAATCCTATGTGATCAGTCACTAAAAAAAATATGGTTTTTGTTTTTTTGCGTATGATACAGAAATCCTAGAAGACCTAATCGTCCTCACATGCTCAAATGTAACTGGGCCTTGAGAAGATATGTTGTGAATGCTGGCACAACATCTCGTAAGAGCTGGCGATGCCCCCAGTCAACCAAAGAAAATCTACGAAGGTAAGGGTAGAGGATCTAGTGCTTTCCTGCACCGTCACCTATAGGGAAAGGATACCCTAATTTTGGCCACTAAGCACCATCGTCCCAAATGAGCGTTCGAGTCTTGGGCTTCTTGGTAGTTCAACTAATAGTACCGAGTATTAGTCAGGTCAAGTAGCCCCAATGGATACCACACGCACTGCACCTAAGCTTAGCCCCCTCTGAATCGGGTCTTCGTTGAGCTCGAGTTTTCTTTTTCTTGGGCTGATAGGTGGATTTGAAAGATCCCTAAATAGTCAAATTCTATGTTTCAAGATGAAGAATGATCAAGGCGGCTTATTAGATGCCTACCCCCTTGATCCTAACTTAGACTATAAATTATTTTGTGGCATCTGTGGGAAGAATTTAGTGAGTTTTGTTAGGTTAGTTTTAGGTGTCCTTGCTTTGCTTAGGGTGTGGATATGTGTGAGAAAAAAGTGAACAAGCACATATTTTGAACGTGTGGATATGCAATGATCCTTTTCAAAATCCCCTATTTAAACTATGTTCTATTGTTCCTTGCTCAAAACAAAAACATCTGCGGATATGGGCCGCATTCAATTTTTCCTAGTTAATCTATGTGATCAACTATAGGGAAATGGTGTGTTGTGAACAGATATTTTTCATATGCTTGCCTAGGATCACCAAAGGGTGCAAAGCCAACAGAGATTACTTTCTCTTCTATCGACAATTCAATCCTGGTCCTAAAATCCTATTGCAAAAATTGAACTAAACTAATGACTTTTACACTAGAAAAAGAACTACCTGAGCATGCATGGACTTGGGCCACTTAATTTGGCTAATTACCTAGGTGTTTTGGTACCTAAATTCTCAAAACATAAATTATTTCGGAATGCAAGTTAATTTTCCTCCTACTTAAACTATGTGTTAATTTTTCAAAAATGAGCTTGAACCAAAACTACCACCTAAAACTACTAGAAGAAACTAAAAGTGAGTTGTAACAAGTTGTGGGGCACCTCAACCGGTGCTGGCAGATGTATTATAGGCTGCCAGTCACTTTTAAAAGTAGGAAAAGATGGAAATATTGGAGAAATTTTTACTTCTGTTTTTTGTGCGCAAAAGGCAGAGACAGGTGCGATTTCTATGGCAGGTCACTTCTAAACCCGCACAATGGGGGCACACCTGTCTTTGAGGAATGCGCGCAAATTTCCTACAAAGTAATTTTTTGGAGCTCTTTTGCTTCATTCTGTCACTAGTAATGAACCAGAAAATGAAGGAGAGAAAGGGGGAAATTCCAGCCCAACTCCACAACAAATACGGAGGTCTCTGTAGAAAGGCACAACCATATAAACTTGGAAATAAAAGTTAGTGGAGTCACCAATCTTGTGTTAGTGTGTTTGGTGCATGAATGTACGAAATCACACCAACTAAAGGGGGGTGGTTTTTCCCCCTTAATTTATTGGTCACGGGAAGAAAATAGATGGAGTTAAGGAAGTTAGTGGAACATGCTAAAACATAAACATACTAGATAGAGAAATAACATGTATATTCAAACATAAAACTAAAACAAATAAAGCAAAATCTCTAAATAGAGTCAAGAAACTTCAATAATCCAAACGGAAGCTCTTACGTCCCTTCTTATTGAGTGTTGGTAGGAAATGAGGATGAAACTTTAACCCACTTTCCAAGGGGCCCTTAGAACTAGGGGTTCTAATTCCCGATGCAAGGATGTTGGTGCTTCCGAGTTGCCTTGGCGCAAAGTCTCCCTCTCTCTACTATGGTGGACTGGATTTGTTGGATGGCCAACAACTGAGTCCCCTCTATCTCTGCTTCGAATCACACAATGTTGGTATTTCTTGGGGAAATTCTGGCCATCATAACAATGTGCTCTCATATTGTTCATCTCTTGGTGGCCTTTTATAGGAGAATTCAAACTCGCATTCCCTCTCTTGGTACATTGATGGATGGTGACCAAAGAGAGGAAGATGATTCCATTGTGTGCCACATTATTCCATTATGTGCTCCCTTGAGTTCCTAAGGAGGCTTGGCAGATGTCCTTGGGCAGCCTCAAGTGTGGGATCAATTTCTTGAAGTGTGTGACTGGAAAGTGGCTTCTGCCACTCCCAGAACCGAGCGGCTTTTTGAGGAAAATCTGCGCAATATCTCATATTTTTTAGGGAAACCCGCACAATATATCATCTTTTTGAGGAAAAGCCACACAATATCTCAACTATCGAAGGAAAATGTGCACAATTTTATTTTTCTTCTTAGACCTTAGATATTTTTTAGATTCTTCAGATCCTCTAATGTGCCTCAACCCTATAAATCCTTATGCCTAACGTTTAGTAATATCATATTTTCTTGTCTGATTTTCCATTGATAACGCCATTTATGGCACTTTATGGATATCATCCACCATCCATCACATCATCTTTAAGAGAAAATTCTAAGGTTCAAGCAGTGGAAGATCACATCGAGCATCAACAAGTTCTCCAACTCTTAAAGGATAACCTAAATTTGGTGCAAAATCAAATGAAACAACAGGTAGATCAACATCGCAGCGAGAGATTTTTTAAGGTAGGAGACTGGGTATTTTTATGGCTACAACCATACAAACCAATGTCCCTCAAGAAAGCTAAGAAGGATAATAAATTATCACCAAAGTACTATGGTCCTTACGAGGTGTTGCAAAAGATTCATAGTATGGCATACAAATTGGAGCTTCTTCATTCTTCGTGAGTGCATCCAGTTTTCCATGTTTCATGCTTAAAGAAGGTGTTGGCTCCCCATGATTTGCAAGATTGGCAAGAACAAGTAGCAGAGAACCACATCTAACCACTTTGGAGTCCAACGACCTAACCTTCTTGGGCTCAGAGAGGGTTCTCTCTATGTTTATGTTAAATTGATTATCGTTATGCTTTTGTTTTTTAATTTTAGGCTAGTTATGAAGTTTTGGGATTGTTTGTTTTGTTTGATTGATTTTTTTATTAATTTATTGATTGTTTCAGTTGAATAGATAGACGGTGAGAAGCTTAATCCATTGGGCTATGGAGTCATAAAAGGTTTTAATTGTACATCAGCTCTTCAAGGGTTTTCATAGGGCAAGCTAATTACATCAAATGGATCCTTTTAGGTAAAATGAATATGAGATGATAGCAAGTTGTGAATTTAGTAAAAATAAAGGGAAATTAAGAATCCTTTAACTAAACTTCAAACAAGAAAATCCTTTAGGATAATAGCTTGGTAAAAATGAAAAGCAGTTAAGAATTATTCAGTTATACTTTACTAGAAAAACCTCTAGAAAACAATCCAGCAATCTTAGAAAGCATTTAAGAATTCTCCAGTTATTACTTTCAGACAAAGAAAACTTTCAAGATAATAGTTAATTGAAATTAAAGAGCAGTTAAGAATTCTTTAATTAAACTTCGAAGAAGGCCTTTAAGCATTAGGGGAATTTTGAAGTCTATAATGGACCTCATAAGGAAATAATAAAATAATAGCTAAACCAATAAAATAATATTTATGAATTTACAATTCACTTTTTGCACCAAAATCCATGTAACCATGGTTAAATTCAATCGAAAAGTTGTACCAAAATAAAATTAATATAAAAAATTGTATTTATGTGACTATAAAAAAAATGAGCTTTTCAAGAAAAAATCATTATCATTGAACAACTAGTGCATTTGTACTTTGTACTTAAATAACTTAAAATAAACTATAAATATAAATTCATAAATTCTTAGTGGTACAACATACCATTAATTAAAATTTATATTATTTAAATTATAAAATTAAATTATATAATAACATGTAATTAATATACGATATAAAAATCAAATAATATAATAAAATAAATGTAATATATTATTTTATGTATTAATTTTATATTACATATTGAATTGATTTTATTGATAACATAAGAAGAAATAATATATAATATAAAAATTAATATGAGATATGAAAAATGTGTAAAGACATGAATTTTTTAAATGGATATGCATTGTTTCTTTCAAAAAATATGAAATGACAATAATAATATTTTTTTCGAAAAGTGTGAAATGACATTTATTATGAGTACTTTACTTTGTGACTTTAATAGTACTTAGAATACTACCATGGTTAACCATGAGTTTTTATCCACCATTGAAAATGTGACAAGTAAGTACATTTAACTCAAAAAATGCCACCTCAACCATGGGAGATGATGTGATTCCCTAAAATGTGATTGGTTCTTATAAAGTGAATTTTGATTGTAAATTTTCCTTAGGAGGCCCATTTTTTATCTCAAAATTCTCCTAATGTCTACAACCACTACATCCATCATGGTACTTTTGGTTGGAATTTGAGCCAAGGATACCACCATGTCTTTGATAAGCTCAACACACTTCACCCTTTTTGAATAAAATGAATATAGGTCTCTATAGGGTTTAGTAATTTGTAAATTCAATTCTTTCATTACAGATAATGGCATGAGATTATGTGAAACACCCAAGTCTAACATACAATTATGAAGAATGAAATCATGAAGAAGCAATGATATATAAAATGGGGGAACAGAAGAATCTACCTCCTCCACATGTGGACCAAAAGTGACCACTAGCTTTTCTTCTTGCAAATTCACAATATCACCAATGTCATCAGTCTGAGAAAGAGTGATGAATTATGCAATTTATTTCTTGTAACGTGGTGTCTTAGCTAGTTCAATAAGGGGTACCTGGATTTTGACCTTTTCTAGCTCTTTCGATAAATTGAAAGCTTGATTTTGTTTGACATTTTTCTCAGGTTCTTCTTGATTTTTTCGAGGATTAGAAATATGTTCAGGCACAGTAACAACCTTCTCCAAATTACTAGTATCAATAGACTTGTTTCGGGAAGTCTTAGCGTGTTGTATTTCCGTTCCACTTACTGGATTCATGGGTTGTTTCCCCTTATCTGATTGTTTTACTGAGTTCTTTGATTGTGGAGTCATCATTGGAGAAGGTATTGACTCTCACTGTTGTTATTCATCATCATACGTCCTTGATCTCTTTCTTGATCTTAAATCATATTTCTTATGAAACTATGCTTGCATAAAGTTTGTAAATTGCCTACAATAATCATCCATCTCTTCTTGGTCAAAGGACACCTCATCTTCGGTGTATTCTTCTTCACATTCTTCCTCTTCTTCATATTCTTTCATGTACATGGCAGATATCTGATCTTCAACTTCCCTTTGATCATTTTCAATAGACTGTGAAGTTGCTACTTCTAGATACATTGGTGCCTAAACTTGGTCTTGATCTTTGCTCTCCCTCTACAAGATTTGCAGGGGCTACTTTCTAAATTGAGGATTGAAAACTCCAATGTTTTGTTGTGTAGCCCTTTGGGAGTTTTTATTCTCTAACTCCATATTTACTAACTTATTCGACAAATTCTTGATAGCCTTTGTCATTTCATTAATCCTCTCATCCTGTGGTGATTCTTCTTTGGCCTTGCCTTTCTCTTGAACTAACTGCTTTACTTGTGTTTTCCCAGAAATAGTCATGTTTTCTTCAATTTCCAAAGCATCATTTTGGATTTGTTCAAGAGTAGGAGATCTCCTCTCTCTTAAAGTGAAACTAAAATCTAACTCAAAAACTCCAGCAAAAACTACCCTTGCTCCAACAAGAGGGGGTTTCATTTCTATGGGTAAAATATTATGCAATTTGTTGAATCTTTTCATAAAATCAATCATGTTTTCATTAGACTTTTTCTTGATTGCATTAAAATACATCAATGAGCAACCATGATCTATTTTTCACCCCATCTTCAGGTGAATTGTGTTTCTAATTCCTCCCAATTATTAATTGAGGCATTTGGTAAACCTTTAAACCATTTTCTTGCGTCTCCATTCAGAGACTGTACAAAAAGTCTCATCACTACATCCAGATGTTCCACATTTAGATTCTCAGAAAAAGTGCAAAACAATGGAAAGTGTTGTTCTACAGTCACTTCATCTTCACCCGTAAAATGAGGAAGTGACTTGAGGTATTATTGGGGCATGGCATTCATAGGTTGCGGAAGATTTAACGGAGCATACATGTTCATTAAGAAAGCAGCGACTGCCATGTCTATGCATTCATTAACTGCTCCTTGAGTAGGTGGGGTTATTGAACCAGTTCTGAATCTGAATGAATGGGTTAAAACGATTAATATGGGAAGGGGTTGATGAACTGCAGCAGAAGAACCAGCAGATGTATTTGGTTGAGCTTCCGTGAAGGTAAATGAAACAAACTCAAAGGATTGTTCTTCTAACCTTGGTTCTTGAATATGGATAGGTGAGGAAAGGGATTCTTGTTCCAAGAAAGTGAGTTTCTGGGAAATATCCTTAGATGAAGGGTTATGTGAATTGCTGCCGGGTGCAAATAGTGTAGGATTAGTTTTGGAAGGATTTTTTGGTTTCTAAGCCTTTTTATAAACCATTTTTTCAAGATCTGAAAAAATAGGAACTTTCTGTTGCGAGGTATCTGACCTCGTATGAGGACTTTTATATGCTAAAATTATGGAATAAAAACACAGCCTGATATTTCCTCCTCTCTGAACAAGTAGAGGAAATATAACAAGAACCCAGGGAATGAACTTCGCTTCTTCGTCCCACGCAACAATTCAAAAAAAAAATTGTATCTCAAGAAACAATCCCTTGGCTGTGGTAATGAATCAGTTCTCAAGACATATATGTGTGTGTATGTGTGTGTATGTGTGTGTGTGTGTGTGTGCGCGTGTCACAAAAATATGTTATCAGATAGTCTTTGTTTAATCACCTTTAGAAATTAATTATTAAAACCCTCAAGAATCTAATATAATAAATGCTTCACAATGCCATTATCTGCTGATATTAATTGGAGTGATAGGAAGAACATGAAGGAAGCTCAAATTGATATGCTGATAAATAGGATCTATCACTTTAAACTTCAGAAGAATTTTATGTGAGTGAAACAGTTAAAATGAAGGAGCACCTATTAAGGATATTTAACTCTTATTCACATGCAAAAAGAAACCTGCAGCTACATTACTTCATTTTATTCATAGAAGGAAAAGGACATAATGGAAACTGGAAAACATATCAACAACAACAGATGCAAGAATCTTGATCTTCATTCATTAATCATCAAAAAATTGAGTAAAAAATTTGCAGTAGTCCAAAGGTCCAAAACTCAGAACCCTTTCCTTTCTTCTCTTCCTCTTTAAATACAATGTAAAGTAGTTTGTAACTGCTAAAACTACTCTTAAATTCTCTAACTACTTGAAATTGTTTAAACTATCTATTACATCTTATCACAGTATCTCCTTACAATTGAACTCTCTTAAAAAATATAAATAAAACTAAAACTCTAATCTATTTGTTGAATATGAATTGGCTCCGCTGCTGCTACATTCTCTTGATTGGCTGACTTGTCTTTCTTAGAAGATGAGGGATTATTAGGTAGAATAGCCATCCACGCTCTGCATTTCTTCCATACCTCAATATTTGTCTTAGGAGAGTTGATTATCTTGTGGTATTCCAGCCTAAAGGCAGTGATCCTATTGAATGTTGGTCGCTCTGTAAATAAAGTCTTCACCATCCATAATAACTGAAAATGCCTTTGAAGAAAGTTAATAATGGTTGTTCCTTTCAGGATTTGAGTCTTCTCATGAGTGTTATCCACCTTACTTTTTTCCAATACTAATAATGGTTCATAGGAATCCTATGATAAAAGACTGCCTTTAAGGTCCCATCATGATGGAAATCCTTCCCTGGCTCTTTTTTCATACAAATTATCAAATTTTTTCACTGCTTATTTAATCTCAGTCAACTTCTTTTCATTGGTCTTCATGCAAGTATTTTTAGCAATCAACTTGTTAATCTCTACAGCATATAGGATCCTATATTTAATATCATTTTCCTCAAACTCATGATCAGTCTTTGAATCAATGAAATCAATAAACGTCTTTGCCCATATGGCTCTGTTAATGGTCTTCTGCTTATCTGCCATAACTTTCTCTTCAAAATCTCTGACAATGCTTTTCTATTCTGATACAATGGTCAAATATCCCCAAGTTGCTTTCATCTCTCCAATGATTTCATTCTATATGATATCTTTAGCTTGTATCAAAGTTATATTTCCCTTCAACTTCTCCTTTAGACTCTTGATTTCAACATTAGTTGTTTGATAATCTGTCATGTTCTTATCAATTTCTCCATCCTTGGCCTGCATTATTTTTGTTACTATTTCCAGATCATTATGTGCCTTTTTGAGATATTTCTTTGCCATTTTCAGTTCAGTGTTTAATTGATATAATTGTGCTTCTGTATCATCATTTCCAAATGGAAAAATGATAGTATAGGAATGGGAATCAATTTGGCTTTGAAATTTCAGTACAGTTTCTTTCAATTTAGAAATTTATTCTTCTTTCTGTAAGAGCTGCTGAAGAAGGCTTTCCTTTTCACTTTCCACTTCTACCACCTCTGCTTCCATCGAGTGCTCCCTTGTAGGAAATTTCAACTTTTTCTTTAACACTGAAATCTCTGATTCTGCACTTTGTAGTAACTTATGCATGGCAAACCTATCATTTGGATCTACTCCAATTTTCACAATTATCTTCTTTAGTTCTTAATTTGGGTTGTTAAGGCCATGGAGTTGGCTTTCTCCAATTTCAGTTGCTTGATCACCTTCCCTAGCATATTATTTACCTTAAGGGCCATTTCATTAATTTTGGTCAGATCATTCACTATTAATTGACCTATTTTCATGTGTAAATTGACTTTATCAAGCAACGGAATCTTTCTCACATCAACATTTAAATTTACAGTATTGAAATTACTTGATGACCCTATAGTCATATCAAAATGGTGAGAAAGAGAAATTTTAAACTGATGTTTTTCTATATCCATGGTAGTCAACAATATTGTCTGGTCTAAAGTTACTTGATAATCGGCCTATGCCTCCATCTAGCCTTCATCGTTTGATTCCTTTCATCAATTTGAGAAAATACTTGTTTAATCAAAGGTATTTGCTCATGACCATATCCATGTCTTCTTGGTGAGGTTGGAACAGTCTGTTCATTTCCTAGTTGAAGCAAGAAACCATGTTGAGCACCTGGTATGTCTTTATTGATTTTTTCTCTCTTTTCGGCTCTCTGCTCTTCGTCTTCTGATTCTACAACCACCTATTTACTCCTCTTAATTGATTTTTCAGATATGATAGGAGTCTGTATGCTAGAACTAGCAGAACCTACGAAACTCTTATTGGCTAACTTCTATATGTCAAGTCTACTGTCATGAAAAAATGTTGAGTAACCATTTTCAACTCTCCTGTTTGAAATTACTTTATGAGGATCATAAGCCCATTTATCTCCTAACAATGTGCATACCATATAATATCTTATTCACATCATTAGATGCTTACCTCATGTTGACTATAAATGGACCCACAAACATAGGTAATTTAAACATGTGACCCTTTTTCATTGGTACAAACTGTATTTGATCTACATTCAAACTTTTCTTGATGAATTCTAAGGCAAATAATCGCATAGGAACAAAATTGGGCAAGCCTATATGGTTCTATCCCAACCCCATAATGTCTTATCTTTGAGTAATATTCATACACATACCAATCTCCAAATTTACAATTTGTACCCAACTGAAGAAATTCTTGAGAATTTGGAAAGAAACATGGGGGAGAAACCCCATTCAAAACCTTATAAGCAGTAGACATGAAATTATTTGCAAAATCAAATAGCCCCTCATTGTTCCTCTCTTACTACATCAGTCGAAAACACTACTGACTGCCTCTTTTTATTTATATCCATGATGTTCAACCCCCAATGCAAGAAATATTCCACATTTTGATATAAAAGGAGATAAATGATAAGAGAAGGGAACCTGAATGACCCAGTGAGTGATAAACTCATGAGTTGAGTATTGATGACCTCTTGCCAGTAAGAAGGGATATCTAGCACTACTCCCGACTTCATCATCAACGCAAATAATCTGAGTAATAATTTATCAATTAAGTTGTCATCCTCCTTTCCCAGTATATTTAATATACACCTCAGCATTGGTCGAACTTCTACATCAAAAACTTCTATGGAGAATTCTTTACTATCTGGTGCAAACCGCTTCGTTTCTGGCCTTAGGAAGAAGGTGAACTGGGTGAATTCTTGTCCTGCAAGAATATCATAATATGCTGCCAATGATTCGTCAGTGAATTGAACATAAGATTTAGACTTGGGTAACATAAGGCTGACGAATTAACTGGGCCGAGACTTGTAGAACATTCTCTCCTAGACAATCCATTACAAAACATTTACCAGGATACATAACAGATACCAACCAGTGCACAAACTCAAGAAAAAATATGAGTCCTAGGGATACATGTAGACAATACACCTAACTTGGCCATGGCAGAGAAAATACGACATTCTTTGTTATTCAAGAAAACCTGTTGATAGAATGGGACTCGGTGTTCTAGAGAGAAAATGATATCTCGAATATCCCTCTCATTTTCCATGAGAGGAATATGACAGGATGAGCCGTAGAGGGATGGATGTTTTTCCGTGATACATCTCTGGGTGGCGAACAACAATGGAAAACATTGGTGAAATCAGGGTTCACAAATACAAAGGAATAACATTTAACTTCTGAAAAGAAAAACAGGTTTAAATATATGGCGTGAGTTCTTGAAATTAAATGTTGATTTGATGAAAAAAAGACTGTTAAACGATACAATGACGTGGTAGAAAGCTATCACCAACCAGCAACATACGTCACTGCAGGAGGCCTCTAGGGTACAAAGTGCTCATCGGGGCCTTTCCCCCACAGTGAATCTAGACCGTTGATCAAGATCGGTTGGTCAGTCAATGGGGTCAACTGCAGAGGCACCCTCCCCATTAACCCATGTGTTGAATGTGCCCGCGGGTTGCCGTCTTTGTCCTCTGACAATAAAATCCTCAGATCTCGCTCAATTACTTGCTCGAACATTAACTGAAGCATTAGGAACCACCTTTGTGGATCTTTCAAAGTGTTTAACTTTAAATTTACAAAAACATTAAAACTTTAGTTAAAGTATGAGGAAGCTCTACTTTAACACATATTTTATATATTTTTCCATTTTTTTTGTATTTTCAAAAAATTAAAATAAAGGATATTGCAAATGAGCCACAACAATAACAACAACCATGAATTAGGTAATAACAAGGAAAGGGAAAAAAGAACGATGTTAGGAAGCTGACATGAAGGAGGATTAGTCACTTTACAAAATAATAAGGAATTAAGAGTGAATCATTCCTGACAAAACTTAACATAATAATCATCCTTTAAATACGAGACCTCCCCCAAGTAAAGTATGTCTGCCATCAGTCATAGTTGATCATGTCATAAGTAAAATACCAAATAAGTCCATGGAGTCGGTCGAGGACATACCTGGCGACTTACCTTGGTGGAGTAAAAACATTGGAGGAGTAACAACACCGATTACTTAGAAAAATATCACCATGGAGTAACATCACTGAAGGAGTATCAACATCATAGGAGTAACAACACCGGACACTTAGAAAATTTCCTGGAGTAACAGCATCGGAGGAGTAACAACATCGAAGGAGTAACAACATTGGATACTTAAAAAAAAAAATCGGAGTAACAGCACTGGAGGAGTAACAACACCGAATGAGTAACAACAGTGACAGAGTCACAACAGTGGTGGATTCACAGCACCGATGGAGTAACAGTAGTGACAGATTCACAACACCGACGGAGTAATAGCAGTGATGGATTCACAGTGCGGATTCATAGCATCGACGGAGTAACAACATCAAGGAGTAGCATCATCGTAGAGTAACAGAATCACTGAGTAGCAACATCCAAGGAGTAACAATATTACTGAGTAGCAACATCCAAGGAGTAACATCATCATGAGTAGCAGCATCCGGAGTAACAACATCTGAGGAGTAACAACAACTAAGGAGTAACAACATTACGAAGTAGCAACATCCAAGGAGTAATAGCATCATGAGTAGCAGCATCCGAAGTAACAAAATCACAGAGTAGCAACATACAAGGAGTAACAACATCACGAGTAGTAGCATCCAGAGTAACAACATCACGATACTTAAGAACTCTCTCATTTTATTTAAGAAAAAAAAATATGTGACTTTGAAGTAAACAATACTTGAAGCATAAAAACATAAGAGAAATCAAAAAATAAACGACTTTTTATTGAAAACCAATAAATAAATAAATAACTTAAGTTACAATGGTTATGATTTTTGTTGCAACAATGTTGTTTGTGAATGGTGAATGAATGGAAAAGTGTTTTTTTCTTTTTTCGGATATGACTTGGATCTTCAAATAGAATTCAATTCCCCATTTCTCATGTTATAAATCCGTTAATTGATGAAAATTATTCATGTTGTTTTCTTCGTGTGAGGAAACATCTTTGAAAATATTTCATTATCAATTTCTTCAAGAATCACTTGTTCATAAATTGACATCATTTACTCTACTGGGACCTGCAAAAAATGAGTGTCTACCTACAATAAAAAACGAAATTGTCAAACCAGGAGGTAACTCCTCAAAATCAGAATGTGTATTAGCTGAAGAATGTACATGCTTTTATAGATGGGATGTGAGACTATTGGGATTCATCTCCCAATGACTCTTGGCCTTCCTTATTTCCTAATATTAAATAATATACAAAAATACATATGCACACCCATCCATAGGATTAGGTGTCAACATTCCCCTTTGTCCAGAAGGGATGTTGGTGAGTCCAAACATCGATACGAACTTTTCAAACTTTTCTCTTCCAAGTGTATTGGTGAAGATGTCGAGTTTATTCATTTGTGGAACAATGATGTAGATGGATGGTTTTGGCCCGAACATGATGTCGAATTAGATGGTATTTTGTATTGATGTGCTTTGTTCGATCATGGAACTTTGGGTTCTTGGCCAGCTTTATTGCAGAAGTGTTGTAGATCATGAGTGGTGTGGAATACATTTGTTTCATCTGCAAATCTTCCAGGATTTTCCGGAGCCACACAATTTCCTTTTTTGCTTCAGCTGCTACCACATATTCTACCTCGGTCGTGGAATCTGCTAGAACTGATTGTTTGTGTGATCTCCATGAGATAGCTCCTTATCCAAGACTCATGGTGTAACTTGTAGTAGACACCTTTGTTTCTTTGTCGCCATCAAAGTACGGGCTCAGTGTCCGTCAAGTTGAAGTCGCCTACTTTGTGTATATTTGGGTCAAAGTCTTGAGTCCCCTTCAAGTACCTTAGCACTCTTTTTGCTGCGGACAATGTCCTTCACAAGGTTTTTGCATGAACCTTGAGAGGATTCCAACGACAAATGAAATGTCAGGTCTGGTGGTGGTCAGGTAGATAAGACTTCCTACAAGCTGTCTATACTTAGTTGCATCCTCAAATTCCTTCCCTTCAATAGATGTGAGCTTCAAGTTTTGTTCCATTGGAGTGCTTAAGGGTTTACAGTCATCCATGCCAAATTTTTTCAAGGGATCTCCAATGTACTTCTTCTGAGAAAGAAATATGAATTTAGGATGTTGAATTACTTCAATACCCAAATAGTAATGAACATGACCCAAATCATTCATTTCAAAACCTTTCTTCAACTCTTTCTTCATGGATGCAATATAGCTCTCATTGTTTCCTGTTTATCAAAAGATCATCTACATATACCACAAGATATACAAGCTGTTTTCCAACTTTCTTAACAAAAAGTTGCATCATCAAGATCAAACTGTTTGAAGTCAAGTTTCAGAAGATGCTTTGTTAATTTCTCATACCGGGCTCATGGTGCTTGCTTGAGGCCATACAAATATTTTATAAGCTTGCAAACTTTGTGTTCTTGGCCCTTTACAACAAGTCCTTCTAGTTGGGACATAAAAAATTTCTCCTTTAGATCTCCATTCAAAAAAGCAGTTTTTACATCCATCTAATGGAATTTCCATCCATTCTCAGCTGCTAGGGAAAAGAGAGTCCGGAAGGTGGTCCATTTTGTTGTGGGAGCAAAAGTTTCTTCATAATCGATTCCTTCCTTTTGTGCAAAACTTTTTTCCACAAGCCTGGCCTTGTGCTTGTCAACTGAGCCATCTACTTTATACTTGTTCTTGTAGACCCACATACAGCCAATTGGTTTTGTTCCCAAAGGTTGATCAACTAGCTTCCAAGTGCCTTTATTTATCTAGGCATCATACTCCTTTTGCATCTCTTCTTTCCATTCATTATGAGAAGCGGCTTCTTTGAAGGAATTTGGTTCATGATCTAGTGGAAAAACTCAATTCACAGTTATAAGCAATATCCATATCAACAGGAGAATAGAAATTATCATCACCTTCGATTTCTTGAGTGGAACTTCTTACAATTCTGTTTTTCCAACCTCATCAGGATGAACATCCTCCAGTGTCTTTTTCAGCCATTTGGGAGGACCTTTCTGAGATGGCCCAGGCAGGTCACTTGACTGAGTTGGGATTGATTCAAGATTCAATCTCCCAATTCTGTCAATCACATCATCCAATGTGTCATCCGTGGTTGTTTCTTCATGCGGGGGAGAGAGTGCTTCAGGATATGATTCCACAGTTTAATTCAATATCGGAATCCCCCCTTCAAGGTGTGGAATCACATTATCAAATTCTTGGAAAGACTTTGCATGTGTGAATCTATCCAGGCGATCAAGTTGCCGCTCAACAACTTTGTCACTCTTGGAAGATTCAATAAATATGACATCTCTTGCTATCACAAACTTCTTATTTGCTTCATCATAGAGACGATATCCTTTGGAGGTATTGGAGTACCCCAAGAAGATACATTTTCTGCTTCTAGCACCAACTTTGTTCCTTTGACCCTTGGGTATCAAGGCATAATAGGTGGACCCAAAGACCCTAAAATGCTTTACGAAGGCATGTGGCCATGCCACATCTCATAAGGAGTTTTATTTCTGATTTTATTAAAAGGACACCTATTCTTTATGTACACATCATATAGAACTTCATCAGCCCAAAACGTCAATTTTACATTCTTGAAAAACAGCATGGAGTGAACCATATTTAAAATTTTCATGTTCATTCTTTCAGCTACACCATTATGTTGGGGATTATAGTGCATGATTGTTTGATGTTTGATCCCATGTTGGCGAAGATATTTTTTAAATTTATTTGAAGTGTATTATTTTCCATTAGCAGTGTGCAAAGAGCCAATACGAGTTTGTGCATCATTTTCAATCCATGTATGAAAATTCTTGAATGTTTGAAAATAATCAGATTTTTTCTTCAATAATTAAACCAAAAACATTCAGGTGTAATCATCAATAAATGACATCATATATTTATTTCCATTTGAAACAGCTAGAATTGAGGGCCACATAAATCTCAATGAACAAGTTCAAGTTTCCTATGTGCTCTTGAGTGTGAATCATGAAATGGCTGTTTGCTATGCTTTCCTAGAATACAAGCATCACATTCCTTAGGTTTTCTAGGAATTGTAGGCAGTCCATCAACACCATTTTTCTTCAACAAACGAAAGCTGTCATAATTTAAGTGTCCAAATCTAGCATGCCATA
The DNA here is from genome assembly GCA_034641835.2 of Pinus albicaulis. NCBI lineage: Eukaryota > Viridiplantae > Streptophyta > Pinopsida > Pinales > Pinaceae > Pinus > Pinus albicaulis. Next base: position 266,871,620 of record CM076573.1, read on the forward strand.
AAAGACTTGATGGAAATGTACCTTCATCATGATGTGAACTGAATGCAAAGTTTTGAGCATGAGCAGATGAACCTTTCAGCTTCAAAAGTCTCCCTTCTTCTATTCCCTCCATGACAAGGGAGTGATCTGATGCTGATCTGACCTCTGCCTTGCCATCAAACAAGTGAACTGAGTGTCCTTGCTGCCGGATTTCGATCAGGGACAACAAGTTTCTCTTCAACTTCGGGAGGTATAGAACCTCATGTAGGATATGATCAGGAAGACCAGGCAGTTTAAGCCTGACTGTGCCAAGCCCTGATGGCTTGAGTTTGGATTTATCTGCGAAATATACTGCTCCATCAACTTTGTCAGTGAATTCTTCAAAAAAATATTTTCTAAATGTCATGTGACATGTCGCTCCTAAATCTAGCAACCAATCATCTCTCCATGAAGTAAATGAAACATCAAAGAGGTTTTCAGTTACTCCATTGTTACAATGTGCTAGAACATAGTGAGCGGATTCAGGTGCTTTACCTTTGTCTTTGTCATTAGTTTTACCTTTGTCTTGATTTCCGTGCTGCTCAATTTTGTCCCATGGTGTTCTGCATTTGGATGCATCATGTCCATCTCTATTGCAACGTGTGCAATGAAGATTGGATTTGTCAGCTTGTCTGCCCCCCCTTTCTGTGAAGTTTCTTCTTCCTCTTCCTCTTTTGCCACCTCTTCCTCTGGATGAATCTGGAGCATGAATCTTTTCTCTATGTGCCAAGTATGCAGCCTCTTCGGAAGATGAAGGGACTATCATCTTCCCAAAAGCTTTCTCTCTTTCTGCAAACTTTTTCTCAAGTGTATCAAAGGTGATATGCTAAAAGTTTCCACTTGCTTGCAAAGACTCAAGATAATATGAGTAAGTCGGATATAATGCCTTAACATATGCTATGAGAGGTATGTCCATTTTTACACCAGTTTTTTCAATGTCATGCATTATAGATCTTACTTCTTAAGCTAAAGCAAGGGGATCATCATTCTTCATTTCAAGACTGAACAGCTTAATCATCAATTGAACATTTTCTAATTCTGAATGTGAGTCATAGAGTTCCTTTAGCTTGTTCAAGGCATCATAGGGATTTGAGAATAATGAAATATGGCGACTCACCTCTTCACTTACGGAGGCTGCAATCAAGGCATAGGCCTTGCAGTTCTTATTTTCCCAAATGGCAAGCTCTTTGTCTGAAGTGGGCTTTGCTGGTGGGTTTTCTTCTTGTCCTTCACAGATTCCTTTCCACAGCTCATTAAAAATGAGTGTGTGTTTAATATTCCGATACCATTCAAGATAGTTCTCTTTGCCGGAGAGAACCACCCCAACAATTGAGATGAGAGAATGCATTAGATTGCTGGAAAAAATCTTCTGAAGAGGAAAAAAATTTCTGCTATAAAAAATTTCAACTCTTGAAATCTTTCAAATAAAGGGGCAAAAACTCTTGCTGGAAAAATACTCTGAGTTTAAAAAACTCTTTGCTGGAAACTAATTCTGCTCAAAAACTCTTGCTGAAGACTGAATTTAAATGGACAAAAAATACTCTGCTAAGAGACTGAATTCTGCACACAAAAAAAAAAAAAAAATATATATATATATATATATATATATATAGATATAGATATATATGTATGTATTTTTTTTTTTGTTTGGGGAAAAAATGTATATGAAAAAAAGGTGGAAGAGCGGTATAATGTGATAGGAATGATATGAAATATGAATGGAGGGGCGGTCAAATAGCGTTGTTATAGAAGGCAGACGTATTAAACAGTGATCCGATACATATATATGATCAGAGCACATATATATAAACAGTGGAGGGGTCCATGGAAGAAGAGAGGTGATAGGGCTCTCATAATCCAAGATATATGCAAAAAAATAACAAGTATCTACTCTACAAAATAAATCGACAGAAAAATAAAACAAAATTTATTTGTCACCTTGGGGAGAGCAGTGGTCGAACATACTAACTAGCAGTGTTTCAATCATAACTTCTTTGTTTTTCATTCGATTGATTGATTCCAAATCCAAATGAAAGCTAATTTAAATATATATCACCAATAGAAGCAGGTTTTAAAAATTTCATGATATGATATGTCAAATTTACTTAGAACAACCTGCATAACAAAGTCATTTTCAATTTCCCAACTTAGACCAAAAATTGATATTTTAAGCATAAATTTTTCGTTTGATGAAGGATTTCACTTAATCAAATTTGAAATTAAATTATATTTATTTATATATCTCCAATAGAAACAATTTTTAAGGCATGAATCATTGATGGGTCAAATTCTCTAGTGAACAACCAGGAAAATAGAGTTTCAAGAGTGTTGATTTACGATAAACAGTCAGTATTTGGGTAATAAATTCCTCATACGATGACGAAATAAAGTGATTCAAATTGTGTTATAAACTAGATTCATATGGGAATATATCATAGAAACGGGTTTCCAAAATCTAGTCATTTAGGCCTCCAAAAACGGACTGTCCCAACTTTGTTCCTGAGCTGCCTACTAGAAAATATGCCCATTTGGTCCCTCAATACATGATTATCCCGACGGTTTTTCTAGAATTTCCATCAAGCCCACAAGCCATAAGATATGATAGTTAAGGAATTTTTGTAAGAAGGTGATCAAAATGAATATGAATATTTGTAGAAATTTTATTTTCAATATAATTCATCTATATACATAAATAAATTTTAATATTGATCACCGATGTTAATTTTCATAGCGTGTTGCAACAAAACAACTATTTTTACGTATAAAGAAATTTATTTATTTATCTCTTTATTTATTCTATATTCTAAACTACACTACTCTATTTTGAAAAATAAAATATACTTACATATAAGAGTACTTCCAGTGAAGCCATTTTTGAAATAATTCCTCAAGTATGCACATACCCCGTATTTGAAAAATGTATGTTAATAAATACATGGGCATGAGAGACCAACTTCCCTGTTAAGGATGGTGCCAAGAGTTGCTGAAGTGTGGAGTGATGTTGCAAGAAAACAACAGAGTGAAACCATCCTTCAATATAGTCTTGATTTCTCATATTTGTCGCATCCTAAAGTTCCTTGACTGAGTTCTAAATTGTGTTGATGCTTTCTTCCTTGACCTCATCTTGTGAGTTTTGGGGGTCTTCCTCTGCCTTTTTTTTATATCTATGTTCATAGAACCATAGGAAGGAAAAAAAAATTCAAACAATTCTTAAAGCTCAAGACCTGGAGCAGGGTGAAACTTCCCTCCCATGATGAGAGATTGAGTGTTTAAACACAAATAAAGAAAGAAAATTATTGAAATATTAAGCTCGGGACCTAGAGTAGGGTAGAATTTCCCTCCACGGGATGAGAGATTGGGCCCTAAGAAATCAACAAAAATAAAAGCAAAGAAAAACAAGTAACGTAAGGGACCTAGAGCAGGGTAGCATTTCCCTCCCTAGGACGAGAGGTTGGTTCCTAAGAAATCAATCGAAAAGACAAACAAAACAACTATGCTCAAGACCTAGAGAAAGGTAGCATTTCCCTCCCTAGGACGAGAGATTGGTTCCAAAGAAATCAATCGAAAAGGAAAACAAAAAAACTATGCTCAAGACCTAGAGCAAGTTAGCATTTCCCTCCTTAGGACAAGAGATTGGTTCCTAAGAAATCAATCGAACAGGAAAACAAAACAACTATGCTCAAGACCTAGAGCAGGGTAGCATTTCCCTCCCTAGGATGAGAGATTGATCCTTAGATCAATATGAATCGTGTTCTTGCACCTTTGTTAGCCCCCCCGGCAACGATGCCAAAATGTTGGTGTCCAAGTGTGAATGAATATTCAAACCCTTTCCCACATTAATTATCAATCTGGGTGCATACATTATTTCAAGGTAACGCACAAGGTATATGCAAGAGAAATGGCACAATCCAATATTGATCACAGATCCAATAATTAAAACAACCAAAACTACTGTAATAGTAATTAAAGATAAATTTTAGAATTATAAAACCATTCACAAAAATTAAATAACATACCATAAAAGCAGTTAAAATACTCAAACAGAAATGCAAAAGAAACAAAAGGAAATAATGCAGCACCTGATCAAAAGAGTGGGCCCAACTCCCTGACCAAGGTCACGGTAGAGTCACAGCTTACAGATAAAACGGCAAAATGACTTGCATTAAATTAATTAAAAGTCTTCTGTTACAAAACTTGATCTCTTGCATGCTAACCCTCTATGCCTTCTCCCCTCTCTCTGATTTGTGTCCCTTTAAATATACAAACAACAAAGGGAAATAGATTGATTACAAAATCTCAATAAGCAAGATGAGATCTGAGATATCTTTCCATCATGATTCAGTTGGCACAAGTTGACTTTGGAAATTATAATTGGGGTAATTTTGGAAAACGACCACAATAGAAAATCTACAAATTTTTCCTTTCAAAAACCCTGCATTTCTCTCAATCAAACTGAATTTTGGAAAACTGCTCATGAGAAAACTAATTTGGGTTATTAATAAAAACTCAGAAAGAGGTTATTCCTCTCATCTATAATCTACTTCTCCTGTATGGATTCTCTCTTTACTAATTTAGTCAGTTCTGCACAAAACCCATGTTTCAAATTTTTAGGATTCTTCTCCGTTTTCCCAAAATGTTCAACACAAAACTGTCTCTTGTTATACCAGCGAATTTCTAAGTTGGAATATTTAATTATCAGTTGAAGATCAAATCTGCAATCTAGAAGAGATATTAAGGGATAAAATAGTGAGTGTTATAAGGAATTCATTAATAAACCAGCATTGGAAAAACATGCATAATAATAATTAATTTGTTAAGATAAAGGAGAACAAGTATTATTTATCCAAAAGAGCATAATAATTATGAAATGAAATTATATAATAAATTATGATAAATATTGTGATAAAAGAACATTAGAAATGGATGAAATTGCTGTTAAGAATTGATATAATAATACAAATTAGTGGCCCAACACTAAGTCCCTAGAAAAACCTAATGCAGAAAAACAGGTGCAACAGATCTGATGGTTTTATTATTATGCAGTAGCAATTTCTGAATAAATCTTTGAACGCTAAATAATATGTGAGAAATACCTCACTCAATCACTGAGTCTCTGGTTGATCCAGATGAAGGAAGAACTGTCCTGGACAAGCTTCGCGCAGATCCAACACTGCAACTTCCAGCCACTTTGTCACCCACTTCCAGGTTCAACATTAGCTCTCCTCTAATTTTTTTTGCCTCTATGGATGTTGAGGAACATCCTCCCGGTGCCACTTTCAGGTTCCTGAACTCTGAAACTGATCCACCAACAAAATTCTAAAACCTCTACCTCTGTCTCTGCACTGCTTCTGTATGAGCCTACGCAGTCACTGTGTTAACCCCTTCCTTCAATGATAGATAGGATATATCATCACTGCCTCTCTCTGAGTGATGCTCCATTGACTGAGAAAATATTTCTCTACGAATGTTATCTCTACCCCTCACTGCTCATATCTCTAGCTCGAATTTCTCAGCAAACCACGCCCCAAAAATTTCGATCTTAGGTCAATTCAGTGTCTCGGCATGTTTTCCAAATGAACCTCAAGCCTTCCTTTATAGTATTCTCGTTGACAAATCAACGGCCCATATTAGATGTCTAATCTATGGCTAAGCTTAAAACATGACATTATCTTTGTTCTCTAGAATATTCACACTTTGTTTTATTAATACCCTTTAATTATTTAATTTCCCAAAGTTTAGACTTAGGGTCCCCATTAAAATAATTAATTATTTTAATAAAAAATGAACCGAGTGGAATTTCCACAAACAATTTCTAGTTCTTTGGAATACAAGTGTCTAAGCCTCCACACCAAATTTGAGACTTAGAGCACTTTTCGATGCTAGAAAAATCAGTAGTCTCTGCATCACCTCAAGTTGTCTCATCAGTTGTTGTCTAAGAAATTGACTCTCTTGGCCTCAGGAAACTCTGCCCCAGCTTTCGACCTTGAATCACTGCTTCTCCCCAACATATATGAATTTACCTACTGAATCTATTACGCTGCCACTACGTCAGCCTCATTGTGGTTGCTTTATGTCTCTACAAATTTACTCACCAGATTTGGAATGCCTCCTTCAGCTTCACTGTCTATTCCCCTATCTCACTGCTCCGACCTTACTGAATCTCTCTTCATCAACAATCACTGCTACTGTGGAAATATATTTCCTAGTAAAATTGAACAACTCAAGTGCTTCTTCTACAAGCCTCATCAACTTCTCTTACAATCCTCTGTTGAGACTTCAACGACCAAGAGTAAATCTTAATCGATGGTTAGGATTAACTTGAAATTGATCCATGTGAGTCTATAGAATATTCCAACCATGAATTAATTATTTCTGATTATTTAATCATATTCCCTAAGTTTATACTTATGAAGTGTTTAAAAACTGACTAATAATCTAATTAAGTCGTCTCGAGGTAGAATTTCATAAACTACTTATGGGTTTTGGAGAACTCATGTATTATAGCCTCTCCACAAGATTTCAAGACTAGAACACATCTGATGCTACAAAAAATAACACTCCATCTTAGCGAGAAATGTGTTCTAGAAATGATGCGCCACCTCTGGTAGCAATACTCTGCTTTTGCACCATCTCTTGTCACATTACTAGTGTATGACTATTGTTGCCCACCAACCATTATGAAACTTTGATATGCATTGCATCTGTGCTACTGCTGACCCTGTTGAACTATTGCGAACACTGCATCTGCACTTCAACTCCCTCTCATCTGTTGTTGCTGCAACTGCAACATCTACAAATAAGAAGCATCTGAAATATTGAACCAACTCTGTTCAATATGATGCATCTATCACCCGAGTCCCGACTATTTCTAGCATATGTGATGTCACTGAAGGCTTTGCGTTGCCACCGACTCTACATTGTGCCAACTACAATCTTTCCAACTCTACACTGTGCTCCTCAACTTCTGAGTGATACTAGACTTTGCATCTATCACTCTGGAATCTAACTGCATCAACTTCCACTAGTCCATCTTGCTACTGCGTACTATGGGCCCCCGTAGATTCAAGAGGTGGGCCTACTCAAGAATCTTGCCCAATGATAATGCTATGGGGATACAAAACCATGTCACCCCACCTCACTCTTGGAGGGAGTTGGGTGCTAAAAGGTGTCTTTTTAAAACTCCTAATTGCCTCACATTAATTATCAACCTGGGTATGTATTTTTGTTTCAAGAGTGTACACAATATGTGCAAGCTATAAACCTAGAGAGTAATGGTAAAACCAATCGTTGAATATGGATGCAATCATAAATCTGAAGCTTTAAATAAAAATAATTCATCTACGCATTATAATCCAAAATTGTGACTCAATCTTTAATTCAAATGATTCAATCAACCAAGAGCACAGAAACAGTAACCGAGCTCTTTCAGTTGGATCTAAACAATCGAACAAAAGCAAAGTAAATAGAAAAAACATGCTATGCTTTAAATAATCAGAACCAATTCCTTTAACAAACAATTCAATAAACTAGAAATGCACACGCAGAGGAATAAATACAGAGATCTAAATTATCAAAGGCAATTCACTGTAAAGCATAAAAACATAATATACTTGCAGTAAATGAAAAGGTATAGCACAAAGAATAGCAGTGAATTTCACCAAAGACCGGGCCCTTAGCCGCCAGCGACCGCTGCTTAGTTACTCCAGAAAAATTGAATGAACAGCAACGCAAACTATGTATTAATCATTGCAACCATTACAATATAAATTTGTCTTTTAGAACTACGTTCTGTTCATTACAAAATATGCATAAATGAAAGATACACGACACAATACATGATACAGTCTGATTTACATTCTCTGATTTTTTCTATGTCCTCATATCATCTCTAATGTAATAATCCCCTAATAATTCCATAATTATTCTCATAAAATAATCCCCTTGTTTGATGTCTATTTTTCATTTAAATACAAAGAGAGTAGAGAGAAGTTACAACAGAGATGATTACAAAATTATTCTCATAACAAAATTGGATTGTTCACAACAAATTGATCAGCAAGATCATATCTGAAATATCTTTCCATCAATAATTCAATAAGAATAGGTCGAATTTGGTATTGCAACTGAGATAATTTGGAAAACAGCCGCAACAGCGAATCTGAGAAAATTATCTTCAAAGAACCTTCTGTTTCTCTTAATACGAACCAAATCTTGGAAAACTTCTTTTCAAAAAAGTTAATTAGGTCTATTCTAGACAAAACCCATGTTTCAGGTTTTCCATATTCCTCTCCATTTGCCCAAAACGTCCAATGCAAAACTGTCACTTCTTATTCCCTCGAATTTCTGAGTTGGAATATTTAATGATGAACTGGAGATCAAATCTGTAATCTGGAAAATATCTTGGAGGCTAAAATGGTGACTAATGTTACAAAAAAATTATTAATAAACCATCATTGGTAGAATCATGCATAATAATCATCAATTTATTACAAATAAAGGAGAAGAAATAATATTTATCCATAAGAGCATAAATAATTATAAAATGGAATTATATGATAAAACATGATAAATGACGTGATAAAGAATGGTAGAAATGGATGAAATAGGTGTTAGAAAGTGATAATAATAATGACAAATTAGCGGTCCAACATACCCCCAAACTTAATATATTGCATGTCCTCATGCAACCCAAATCCTCTTTATTAACCAAGCAGTAATACAAAAATTGTCCATCCCAACTCTTGAAATGGATGGAACAAATGAATTCTTCCTGAAATAATGAATACTCAATTTTAGCAATCTTGATGAAGGCGTAACAATTTTTACATTTAACGTTCAACTATATGTATATGAAGTTGCAGCAAAATATGATGTAAGTAACATCAAACTTCATTAACCATTTTCTCAAGAACTAGATTTTTATTTTATTATTGCTTCTATGATCCAAATATAAGATCGTTTTGATGCATGGATCATGAGATATAAACAAAATGGATGTAGGTGATAGTGCATGATTTTCGAAATTTTATGAACTAGTATAGCGTGAAATTATCTAGGTATGTGTATTTTAATGATACCTCTTTGTTATCCAGAAATCACAAGAATTCAGTTCATAGTTTTAAAGATATATGCAAATAAATTTATGCACTATATAAAAATGAAATTGTATGTCTTAAATGAGAAAGAAAGTAGAAAACATCCATCATGTGTAGCAATGCCTCCCCCAAACTGAAGAAGTAGCATGCCCTCATGCAATGCTAGAAAATGAATAGAGGTGGTTGCTACAATCTGTTGAAATCTATGCTTGGTGTAAAACAACATGGAAGAAGGAAGGTGTTGAGAATGAATAAGATAGTCATAATAAATAAATAAATGAAAAGAACACTCCCCTAAACTGAAAGATTTTGTCTTTGAAGAAGGGAAGTGGTAAAGATGTGGAATGAATGATGATAAATAATGCTCAATGGATTTTGCATGAAATTCTCCTAAATTCATAATAAATTAGAAAAGTATGATATTCTTCCTCAATTTTTACCTCCGGAAAAAAATGTGGAATGACATGTATGGACTGGCATTTGCTGAAGCTGATGTAGGCTGAGCGGATACTGAAAGTGATGAAAAATGTGGAAGCCATGCAAGCACATCATGTTTGAACAATTGTGTGCATTCACGAGTTGCGCAAGCCTCTGTTGTTAGGGGCAATAATGTGGCCTTGCTGCAAATAGAATTCACCTCATACTTGTTGTTCTCCTGTAACAAGTCACTATTTTGCATGAAAATTTCTTAAATCCACAGTTTTAGTTTTGAATAGCAACAGATAATATGCATGCAAAAATTTTAATCAGAAAAACTTTTGTATAAATGCAGTACTAATATTTTTTCAAATCATCAAGTTATGGAAGAGTTCAGTAATTATATCGGATGTTATCCCATAATGCATTCATTCCCCCCTTCAATTGGAAAAGGGATTCGAGGACCATAAAGCATATGAAAGGTGTTGTGCTGACAACAAGGCAAGGGAATGATCAATATGGTAGAAATGAAGCATAGTACACATGTCAATGATTGGACGGCAAGAGGTATGGTTATAATGAGAGCGAAGTGTGTAAAGATAGTTATGAATAAGAGATAGGATGCTTTGGATTGATGATAAGTTATGCAAAAAAGAAACAGACAAAAATCTGCCAAAAAGATGCTTTACTGACAGTATTCTAGCCAAAAATTATGCGATTGATCGAAAAACAATTTCTCATGTGTAAAGGTTCAAAACAGGGAAAAATTAAGGAAATAACTTCTCCGATAAAAATAAAATAAGAAAAGGGTATTATAGTAATAATTGACGATAAGATATAACTTCAATGCCATAAGCAAAGCCTTTGCTGCCAGCAGGTGTCCATAGCCTCGGCAGGGTTGCCTTTTAACCTGTATGAGCCAGGATCCTCAATTTATAAGTGGAAAGTTCCAGTGTTGTTCTACAAAAGAGATCAGTGTGTTGGCATGGTAACCAGATAACCACACTACCATTCACTGGGATGTAGCAAAAGTGATCAGGTTGGCTTATGAAGAGACCTCCTATTCCAAGGATATTTTGGCTATCCAATGGATCATAACCCTGGTGTGGTGGCCATAATGGGAATGTCACTTCGTTACAGCCTTATCAACATGGTAGGATGGCTCGTAATGAGACCCCCTATCCTCCATCTGCAAACAAAATTTTGTTGTGATTACACAGTTTTATGATAAAAAGAGGGAAGCTCAGTACTCTGTAAGAGTAGGGATGGTGGAAGAAGTTGAACATATCAATAGAAAAAAAATATACCCATAATCTCATTTATTACAGAAAGAGAAGATTATAACTAGGAAGGGTAGAACCAGCATGGTATTAAGATGATCAATCAATATCATGTACAACAGAAAACGATGCAGTAAAGTAGCATATAAATAACTGTGTCCTCTTTCTTAAAAAGAATCTCTCATCCAGAAGTTGTCCTGTTAAAGATCATAATGTTAATGATATTCACCTACTTCATAAGAATCCATAATTCTTGTCCTCATAGAAGTATTTTACTTCATGTCATGAAAGGGAATTAGAAAAATGGGGTTGAGATGAGCTAGGAATAATCCCAGAAGAGGAAGGAACTGCTATTCACAAAAAACAAAACTTAGAAGAAGAAAAATGTTGTTTCAAAGATGGAACAACAGCTGTTCAAAAGTTGGAACAATAAGACATGCTAAGAAAAAAAGGTGTTGTTCTTTGAAAAGAATAGAAAAAGAGAAAAAAAAAAAAAACCACACAAAAAGTGATGTTCCTTAAAGGGAACAACAGCTGTTCCTTGTAGAGAACAGCAAAAAAAATACGCAAAAAAATGTGTTGTTCCTTATAGGGAACAGCAAGAGAAAATGCACGCAAAAATTGTTGTTCCTTATAGGGAACAACAGTTGTTTCCTGTAAGAAACAGCAAAGCAAGCTACACACAAAAATTGTTGTTCCCAATAGGAAACAGCAAGAAAAAGTACACGCCAAAATTGTTGTTCCTTAGAGGGAACAGTAACTATTTCCTATAGGGAACAACAAAACAAAATTTACACGAAAATTGTTGTTCCCTGTAGGGAACAGCAAAGTGAAATACACACAAAAATTGTTGTTCCCTGTAAGGAACAACAGCTATTCCCTGTAGGGAATAGCAAAGCAAAATGCACACAGAAATTTTTGTTCCCTGTAGGGAACGACAACTATTCCCTGTAAGGAACAACAAAGCAAAATGCACGAAGAAATTGTTGTTCCTTGTAGGGAACAATAGTTGTTCCCTGTAAGGAACAGCAAGAAAAAATACACAGAGAGAAAAAAAAAATCATCCCTCTTGCTCTAAACAACAGAAGAGCGATGATACAGAAAGAAAAACAATAGAAAAAAAGAGAAAAAATGATTATATGTACATCTAAAGAAAAAGTAACTTTTTACAGAATTGGTGTTGCCGAACAATTGCCTTCTACAACTGAAACTTGCATAGTGGGGTCCTCATTGTTCAATCGTCAATGGAGTGGAAACTACAATTTGAATGAAGCAACACCTGAAACACAAAAACATAAGAGAAATCAGAAAAGAAACAACACTTTATTTAAAAACAGGATATAAATAAATTAAGTTACAATAGCTATGATGTTATTTCCTAAGGGAATATCAATCTGTCAGTGGAAAATGAAATGATCTCTTAGAAAAATGTTTTGGCATCAATGACATGAATCTTAGAATGGGAATCAATTCTTCATTTTTTCTGTTATGAATCTGTTAAGTAATAAATTGAATGAAATGCCCTTGTTTCATTAAAATTTCTTTCAAGAATCGCTCGTCCATAAATTGACCTTTTTTATTCTCCTAAGACCTGCAAAAAAACGAGCGTCTACTTGAAATAAAATATTAAATCATGGAGAAAGAGAGGTTATTGAGCTCCCCTAATCTAGGAACTTTGCAAAAAAATAACAAGTAGTTACTCTGTAAAACAAGTGTATGGACAAAATTAATTTATTACCTGCGGGACAGTAGTGGCCAATCATGCTAACCTGCAGTGTTTTAATCATAAATTCTTTGTTTTTCATCCAATTTGAGTGATTCAAAAGTAAAATGAGAGCTACTTAAAAGATATATTACCAACATAAATGATATTTTTTAAAAATTCAATGATATGATATGTCAATTTTACTTAGAACAACCTGCATAATGGAGTCATTTTCGATTACCCATCTTAGACCAACAATGGATATCTTAAGTATAAATTTTTCGTTTGATGACGGATTAAGATGATTCAAGTTGGAAATGAAAGTAGATTCATTTATTTATCTCCAATAGAAACAATTTTTTAAGACAAGAATAATTGATGGGTCAAATACTTTAATGAACAACAGAAAAAATAGAGTTTTAAGAGTGTTGATTTAGGATAAACAGTCAGTATTTGGGTCATATCTTTCTCATACGATATCAAAATAGAGTGATTAAAATTTCCTTGTAAACTAGATTCATAGAGTAATAAACTATAGAAACATGTTTTAAAAATATAGTCATTTAGGCCTCTTAAAACTCACTGTCCGGACTATGTTCATGAGCTGTCTTCTAGACGCCTTGTCCATGTTTTGGTTCTAAATTTTTCGTTTCAAATCCAAATGGAGTAATTAAAATTGGGTTGGAAATTAGACATCAATTTATATTTAGGATAGAAATAGGTTTTTAAAATATTCACTTTTGGTCCCTCAAAACATGACTATCCCGACTCTGTTCCTGAGCTGCCTACTAGACGCCCCGTCAATGTTTTGGTTCTAATTTTTTTGTTTCAAATCCAAATGGAGTGATTAAAATTGAGTTGGAAAGTATACATAAAGGGCTACTTAGGATAGAAACAGGCATTTAAAATATTTATTTCTGGTCCCTCAAAATATGACTGTCCCAACTCTGTTCCTGAGCTGCCTACTAGACGCCCTGTCAATGTTTTGATTCTAAATTTTTCGTTCCAAATCAAAATGGAGTGATTAAAATTGGGTTGGAAAGTATACATCAGGAGCTACTTAGGATAGAAGAAAGTTTTTAAAATATTCACATTTGGTCCCTCAAAACATGACTGTCCAGACTCTGTTCCTGAGCTGCCTACTAGACGCCCTATCAATGTTTTGGTTCTAACGTTTTCGTTTCAAATCCAAATGGAGTGATTCAAATTGGGTTGGAAAGTAGACAACAAGGGCTAATTATGATAGAAACAATTTTTTAAAATATTCACTTTTGGTCTCAAAATATGACTGTCCCGACTCTGTTTTCAGAAATTTCATCAATCCCGCAAACCAAAAAAAGATGATATTCAAGCAATTTTTCCATATTGGTGATAAAAATGAATATGAGTGTTTTTAGAACTATTATTTTCAATATAATACATCTACATACACAAATAAATTAAAATATTTATTTTTGATGTTGATTTCCACAGCGTGTTGCAACAAAAATAACTATTTTTACATAATAATAAAAATGTATTCATTTATGTCCTTATTTATTTATTTTCTACACTAACCTACTCTTATTTTAAAATTGAATATTCTTACGTATAAGAGTACTTCCAGTGGAGCCATTTTCGAAATAAGGCCTCCAGTATGTTCATACCCAAATTTGAAAAATGCATGTTAATAAATAGTAGGGTATGAGAAGCCAACTTCCCTTGAAAAGATAGTGCCAAAAATTGTTGAAGTATGGAGTGATGCTGCAAAAAAATGGAGTGAGACCAATCTTCAATGTATCCCTTACTTTCTTGATTTTCCATAGTCGTCATATCCTGAAGTTCTTGAGTGTTTAAAACAGCTTGTTGATGCAGGCTAGAAGAAACCTCATTTTCTTTCATAACCTCCACAATTTTTGGATTTGATACATTCTGAATCTCAGTAAAAGTTTTCTCCAATGGTACATGTGAGATAGAATGGGTGGGAAGGGTAGGTAAATTTTGCAGTTCAACACTGTAAGCATGTTGTAAGCATGTTGTACTGGTGAGGGCGTGGAATGAGTTGAGCAGGAAATTTTGTAGGGAATGGATCATTTTGATGATGTAGTTGATTGGGTTTAGTGGATGATTTTGATAGGCAAGTAAGATGTTGTGGAAGAGCTGGTGGAGAATATGGAGGATGTGTTTGTGCTACAAGATGAGGGAGAGTAGTCTTGCAATCATAAGATGAATCATGCCAAACTTGTAGACAAGATTGGTGGGGGTTATATCGAGATTGACATTGCTGCCCTAACACATGAGTATTCCATAATGGATTATACAAGTAAAAAAATGGAGGGGAAGTGTTTTGAACCATACATGTAGGTCATGATTTCCATGGTTTTGACATTGTTTCAGCTTCCCCATATTTTTTATATGCTACTTCTATCCTAGATAAAGAAGAGTGAGTATCTATGGGATGTTCCTTTTGACAATGAGGGAAAAACACTTCTTCAATTTCTTGATTTTTCTAAACCTGTAAAACATCCAATTGTGAATTTAGAGAGCTAATAAAATCATATTTAAAATTTTCAAATAAAACATCGATTTCAGCTCTTATGTCTCCTCTTCTTGTAGTAGATTTGGAAAAGAAATAAGAAGCTTCTCTAGAATTCTTACCAGCCTTGGAGATTCCTCTTGAATACCTTATGCATAATTCACAAACATCTGATCATATGATAACTGAAAAACATCGCCTTTTCCTATTAGATTTAAGAGTTCTAAAAATTCATCTTTGATTCCTTTGAGTAGGAGTGTTTTTAAGCTCTTTTTCCAAATACTTATGCTTTGATTTTTGAAAGTTGTATCGAAATCGCTTCACATAGTCCTCCAAGCTTTCATCTTCCCCTTGCATCATATTTAAAATATCTTCATCGGCCTTGCAATAGTCTTGGTACTTCTTCAAGAATACATTCTTCATGTCCTCCCAAGTTTGGATGCAATTCCCACCAAGGTTCATGAACCATCAAAGAGTTGCTCCTTTTAAAGTAAGAGGAAACACTTTCAACCTTCGATCATTAGTGCAATAATCATATCCTCTACAAAGTATTTCAAAGTCAAATAAAAATGTATCTGGATCTTCATTTGTCAAACCATGAAAATTTGGTAGAGACGATGGGGGAATTATGTGCATTTGTGTCACTCCTCCTAGATCTTTGATAGGGAATTCAAAAGTTTCAATGTGAGCCATTTCTTACCATAATAGAATATGTTCTTCATGTGTTTCTTTGAAGATCCTCCTTCAAATGTTCCTATCCATTGGTTAGTGAAATGGGTGGTGCTTACATCACCACTCGAGTGGAACTACAAGATTTTTTCAAAAATTCTACCTCTAAAATTCCTACTTCAATTCCTACGCAATTCTACTAAAAATCGGGTGGAGGAGCAAGTGATTTACTTGCTTGTTACGCAGGTTCTTACCTTCTGTTTTTAATACCCAATTCTTTCACAGTAGAAAAACATCAAACACCTACTTCAACTTCTATGCAATTGTGCTGAAAAGCGGGCAGAGGAGCAAGCACTTTACTTGCTCGTTACGTAGGTTCTTACCTTCCGTTTTTAATACCCAATTCTTTCTCAGCAACAAATATTAAACATACATCACTCTGTGAAATGGCAACACTCTCCCCAACAATGGCGCCAAAATTTTGGGTGCTAAAAGGTGTCTTTTTAAAACTCCTAATTGCCTCACATTAATTATCAACCTGGGTAAGTCTTTTTGTTTCAATAGTGTACACAATATGTGCAAGCTATAAACCTAGAGAGTAATGGTAAAACCAATCGTTGAATATAGATGCAATCATAAATCTGAAGCTTTAAAGAAAAGTAATTCATCTACGCATTATAATCCAAAACTGTGACTCAATCTTTAATTCAAATGATTCAATCAACCAAGAGCACATAAACAACAACCGAGTTCTTTCAGTTGGATCTAAACAATCAAAAAAAAGGAAAGTAAATAGAAATAACAGGCTATGATTTAAATAATCAGAACCAATTCCTTTAACAAACAATTCAATAAACTGGAAATGCACACGCCGAGGAATAATTACAGAGATCTAAATTATCAAAGGCAATTCACTGTAAAGCAGAAAAGCATAATATACGTGCAGTAAATGAAAAGGTATAACACAAAGAATAGCAGCGAAATTCACCAAAGACCAGGCCCTTAGCTGCTAGCGAACGCTTCTTAGTTACTCCAGAACAATCAAATGAATAGCAGCACAAACTATGTATTAATCATCGCAGCCATTACAATATAAATTTGTCTTTCAGAACTACGTTCTGTTCATTACAAATTATACGTAAATGAAATATACACAACACAATACATGATACAGTCTGATTTACATTCTCCATTTTCTGCTATGTCCTCATGCCATCTCTAATCTAATAATCCCCTAATAATTCCATAATTATTCTCATTAAATAATCCCCTTCTTTGATCTTTGTTTTTCATTTAAATACAGAGAGAGCAGAGAGAAGTTACAACAAAGATGATTACAAAATGATTCTCATAACAAAATTGGTTTTTTCACAACAAATTGGTCAGCATTTCCATCAATCATTCAACAAGAACAGATCGAATTTGGTATTGCCACTGAGATAATTTGGAAAACGGCCGCAACAGCGAATATGAGAAAATCATCTTCAAAGAACCTTCCGTTTCTCTTAATAAGAACCAAATTTGGGAAAACCACTCTTTGAAAAAGTTAATTCGGTCCGTTCTGGACAAAACCCGTGTTTTGGATTTTCTAGATTCTTCTCCATTTGCCCAAAACATCAAATGCAAAATTGTCACTTCTTATTCCAACGAATTTTTGAGATGGAATATTTAATGATGAAATGGAGATCAAATCTGCAATCTGGAAAATATCTTGGAGACTAAAATGGTGAGTGATGTTACAAAAAAATTATTAATAAACCATCATTGGTAGAATCATGCATAATAATCATCAGTTTATTAAAAATAAAGGAGAAGAAATAATATTTATCCATAAGAGCATAAATAATTATAAAATCAAATTATATGATAAACCATGATAAATAATGTGATAAAGAATGGTAGAAATGGATGAAATAGGTGTTAAAAAGTAATAATAATAATGACAAACTAGCGACCCAACAGAGGATGTCTGCAATCATGGCAAAGTCTTCCTCTAGCCTGGAGCAAAGCTTATCGATCTTGAAAGAAGTTTCTTGCTGGTCCCGCTTCTCCTCCTTATCCTTCTTCCTGAGAGGACATTGGGAATTATAGTGGCCTAGTTTGCCACACCTGAAGCATGTGACCTTCGAAAAGTCCTTCTTCTTACTATTCTTATCTCCCTATCCGTGACTAGGACCCTTCGATACGAGGGCCACATTCTCCTCCTCCTTCACCTACTTCGACCTACTGCTACTATTGCCACTAATGGTTCTCTTCATCAAGTCTCACCTCAACTCCTCATGTTGCAAGTTTTCCCAAATCCTATCCCATCTTGGCAAGGTTTCTCTACCGAAAATAATTTGGACAAAAACCTGCCACTCTTCTGAGACATTGTTGGTAGCTAATTGCACTAGCTTTGTGGCTTGAGGTGTTGACCCGACAACTGCAAGCTCATCTTGGATCTCTTGAATCTTGGTAAGGAAAGGGTCTATGCACTCCCCTTTCTGCATCCTCATGCATCTCAGCTTCTCCTCCAAGTACATCTTCTGCTGCTCGAAATATCCCTAGTATAGCGTGGAGAGAGTGTCCCACATCTCTTTGTTCATTCCCTGGGTGTGATACCACATGATCCTGAACTCCATTAAGGCTCAATCTCTTTTACTTCATCACCTCCTTCTTGTAATGCTTCATTTGATATGGATTCTTGGGGATAGCTACCACGTAAGGGGATCCTTTCCTTCCAGATAACATAGTTGGTAGCTCCATCCAACTTTTCCTGATCTTGAAGCCCGATTGTGACCATCTTAAAAAAAATGTGGAAAATATCCTCTTCCATTTTACTCAGTTGTTGCTCAACTCTACACACTCCCTTCTGGAGTGATAAATTTTGGCCACAAGGACTGTTGATCTGCAATGGAAATCGAACTTCTTGAGACTAGAAATTCCCTGAGGAAAATTTTGTAGAGATTTATTAATACTAATGTATTACTAGACTCTCCTGATCTCACAATATTTATCTTCTTGCAAAATACATAATCCTTCCATTGTTAAACTTGCAGAAATTTAAAAACTCAATTGCAAACACATGTGAATAAATTCAATCGCACATAACACAGTTGTTTAACAGGAAATCTTAAAGCTAAAAACCCAAACTATCATATTATATATATAAATGGAATCATGTAATAATCTCATACAAAGCTTAGTACATCTAGTTCTTAGTACAATCAACAATCATTACACACTGTCATGCAGAAATTTTCATATCTATGCACCAATTTCTTTCCTCCTGACAGCCTGCCTCCACTACGCAATCCCTACTGAAGAAGACCCCTAAATGAATTTGAATTGGCCTTGCCTTGACTGTGCAATCCTCATTGGCAACTCCAATGTGTGTCAGATGCATTGAATGCATCACTATAGTCACAACGGATAGTCCATCTCACCCTTTCACCTATCTCTCCACTGGGTCTCCATTGGAACTAACATGCACTATAGTTAACTATTGTATTTCTTCAGTTTTTAATGAGTTATTAGTTGTGAATTAATTAACTAATTAATTCACTTAACTATCACTAGTGTATCTTTCAGTTAGATTAGATACAACTAGGTCAACTGAGCTTAACTCCATTAACTGAGTTAAACTGAATAACAACTCCCGTAACTACTCTTCTAACTCTGTCATAAATTTTCCACTTTAGTTCTAACTGAGTCCTCCATGCACGAGCCACCATAAACCCTAGGAATTGCGTAATTCCTTTAGCCCACTGATTTTCCAAATCTGTTCACTGAAATAAAGTGCTCCAAGAGAATAAGTTGTTTTTATTGTTGGAATATTATTAAGAGATAATAATAATCGAAATGCATCTATTTTTAGATTGACCATCTATAAATAGACTTTGCCCAATATTCTAAAAATAGAATTTCATTTAATTTTCACATTTGAGCAACTATCTACAAATAGCATCCTGCAACTTATAGAATATGTTCACCATGTCTAAAAACAGACATACACCTAAAATAGCCTACGAGACCCACTTAGTGAAGGTGCTTACTATTCACTAAGCTCATCATCTTGTTGAATCTCAACACTCCCTCTAAAAAAGATAGGGATTATCCTTCACCCCAATCCTTCCTCTATGGTATTCGAATTTGCTCCTATCGAGCACCTTCGTCAGAAAATCTGCATCCTGATCTTCCATAGGAATGTACTGAAGCAACATGATATTCCGCTGCACACAATCTCTGATATGATGATATCAGATATCAACATGTTTAGATCTATCATGAAACACAGGATTAACCGAGAGTTTAATGCAACTCTGATTATCACAATGTATCACTGTAGGATCTAAATGTGAATTGAACAAACCAACTAGGATTTTCAACATCCAGATAGCCTCACATGCAGCTTGACTTGCTGCCATGTATTCTGCTTACACTGAAGTGAGTGCCATGGATATTTGTTTCCTGCTGTACCAAGAAAGTGTTGTAGATCCGATACTAAAAACCCCTCCTGATGTGCTCTTTATGTCCGTTGGGATGTCTGCCCAATCTGCATCCGTGAAGCCTTGCAACTTCACCTCATCTGTTTGTCTGTACCATAAGCCATACTCAAATGCGCCCCTAAGATACCTCAGGACATGCTTGCCTGCCTTCCAAAAGAGCTTGGTAGGCTTAAGCATCGCTTGTGAAAGTTGGTTCACTGCATAACATATGTCCGGTATTATATTAAATAAATACATGAGCGAACCCACCAACTATCAATAAACAATGGCATCCACTACCTCTATCGATGTAGCATCCTCTTTTCTCCAATATCCTGGAAGAGAAGTATCCATGGGCTTGCAATCCTCCATGTGAAACTTACCAAGTATCTCCCAAGCATACTTGCCTTGAGACACAAACAGTTCACCTTCTCGCTGCCATATTTCCAATCCAAGGAAATAATAAAGGAGGCCCAAATCCTTCATCTCGAACTCCTTTGCAAGATTTTCCTTGCATGAGTGTATCAACTGCTCATCACCCGTTAGTATTAAATCATCAACATAAAGAACAATGATTAAAAGCTTACCCTCCACCACAATTTGATACAGGTTTGCATCCGCCTCACTCTTGGTAAAGCCAAGTCCGGTGAAATATCTATTGATCTGTGTCTACCAAGCACGTGGTGCTTGCTTCAGCCCATACAACGCTCTTTTGAGCCTGCACACATGCGACTCGCTGCTGAAGGTATCAAATCCTTCAGGCTAATCAATGTACACCTCTTCCTCAATGATCCCATTAAGGAACACAGTCTTCACATCCATCTGATGAATGTGCCAACCCATCTGCACTGAGAGAGCAAGGATGGTACTTATGGAAGATTACCGTGCGACAGGTGCAATGGTTTCTTCATAATCAATCCCATCGATCTGTGAGAAGCCTCGGGCAACAAATATTGCCTTATACTTCTCGACGCTCCCATCAGCAGCTTGATTTACCTTGTAGATCCATCTTGATCCTACAACTGATTTACCCACCGGCCTTGGAACAATCTCCCAAAAACTGTTTCTGACAATGGAGTCATACTCCTCCACCATGGCATCTACCCATGTGGGCTTCTATTCTGCTTCTTAAAAATAATATGGCTCTGTCACGATACACTTGCTCATAAGAGCCATGTATCCAGTAAATTGGTCAGGTGATTGTCTCTGTCTGCACTGTGATGTAGGGACTCCTACATTCTATGTCGCATCAAGTTTCAGTCTCTCAGCTTTTGTGGTATGCTTTCTGCCAGTTCTGATGTGTTGGTTCTGCATGAGTGGACTCCTCCACTCCATGAATCTCCTCCTGTGGCTGATCCACATCTAGAGGCTCATCTTTGGGAACAAGAAGTTCCTCCTCTGCATCCAAGTGTAGCTCCCTCTCAAGCGACAACTTCATGGCTTTCACCTCATTGAATTTATATCCCGTCGCACCACGGTTATTCGACTGTTTGGAAAATACACAAGATAATTATGGGGTGTTTCTGTGTACCCCACAAATATCCCAATTTTTGCAGTCGGCTGCAACTTCTTCCTGGCGTCCTTTTTCACATGAATGTAAACAGATGAGCCAAAAATCTTCAAATGAGAAATATCAGGCTTCTTACCAGTAAAAGCTTCTTCAGGTGTACTCATGCCAAGTACTCTATGAGGACAACGATTTTGCACATAAACCGTAGTGTTGCATGCTTCTGCTCACAAGTGCATCGGTAGGCCCTGGTCATGCAGCATAGCTCATGCAACGCCCACAATCGTTCTGTTCTTCCTCTCCGCGACCCCATTCTGTTGTGTGTTATGAGGCATTATGAGTTCTCTTCGAATTCCTTCTTTTCTACAGAAGTCTTTGAATTCATTTGAGATATATTCACCACCATTATCACTCTGTAGAGCCTTCACTTGCTTCCTCGACTCCTTCTCCACCAATGCTTTAAACTCACAGAACTTTGAGAATATTTCACTCTTCTTCTGCATGAAGAAGATCCAACATCTACGAGAATAGTCATCAAAAAATATAACATAATACCTATGATTTTCTATTGAAGCAACCGAGAAAGGTCCACACACGTCTGTGTGAATTCTCTCCAGTATCACCGAAGCACAGTTCTCCTTCTCATGAAAGGTGGTCTTCACAAAATTACCCATAGTACATCCCTTGCACTGATCTGACTATGCAAGAGTGTCCTTGGGAAGTCTAGTAGAAATCTGCTGCAAAATCTTCAAGGTGCCATGGTGAAGATGGCCCAATCTCTTGTGCCATAATTCGCCCTCATCCCAGCTCACCACTTCTTCTTCTTTGCCCATCATTGCAATGTAGCCATCTACCTGCAACTTGTAGAGATTCTTAACTCGAATCCCTATCCTCTTGGTTTGACCTGTTCTTTTATGTCACAGGAAATCTTTTCCTTCACTGAAAACAACATCATAACCTATGTCTTCCAACATTGTGGCCGAGACCAAGTTCTTCTTCAGACTTGGAACATACATAGCATATTTAAACAGAAATGGTTTACCTAACTCCCTCTCAAAGGTAATGGTCCCAATTCCGGTTGCACTATATCTACCATCATTTCCCATCTCTATATGCATTTGGAGATCATTCCCCTCCAATTCACTAAATAACTCCTTGTATCCTGTCATATAGAAAGACGCACCACTATCAAGATACCACATCGATGCTATTGAGCTTGAAACCAAGCATGTGATCAAGGAGAAATCAATTTCAAACTACGAGGCTAAGGCCTCTCCAGCTGCAACTCCAACAACCTTCTTGTTCTTCTTTTTCTGTGGGTAGTTAGTGGCAAGATTCCCATGTTCGTGATAATGAAAACAATTCACTTTCGACAAATCCAGCTTCTTTCCTTTAGCCTTGGATTTTGGAGGAAATTTCTTCCCCTTCCCTTTCCTCGCTTTGGCAGCCAAAGTGCAATTCTCTTCATCATCATTCTTCGATGAAGAGCCATCCCTGGTACTTCGCCTTATCTCCTCCTGCACAAGATCCGACCAAAGTCGCTCCCAACCCGACAGTTTCTCCCGTCCATTGATAGAGTCTTCGTAGTTATGCCAAATATTTGGAAGAGCAAGGAGAGCCAAGCTCACCAATTCATCATCATCAACAATCATCCCCACACTTCCCAGTTCATCCCTATAGTGGACAAACTTCGTGAGATATTTTGGAATACTGTCGCCCTTCTCCATTTTTATTTTTTTGAGCCCTCTGGTCGTTCCTGCTTTGGAAAATATCTGTCAAAGACTTCCACATTTCAAATGGAGTGGCTCTCCCATGAAGGCTTGACACAATATGGTCCTTCACACCTTCCAACATAATTCTTCTTGTCTTTTCTACCTTCTTTTTCCATGTGTCAAGTCCTGCAGCATCGCTAGAAGCAGACTTAGGAACATCGCTATCGATGAACTCCTTCAGTTTATTATCTTCAAGCACCGCATCCATCCTATCCTTCCAGGATATGTAATTCGAGCTTCCCTTAAGGGCATACTCCAATTGCAACCCATTGAAATACATTTCAATGAATGCTCAACTGTCACACCAAGAAATTTCTGCAACAAATTTGAATTTTCCACCAGCACAAAACTCAACAATTATTCACAATTGCAATCTCCAGTAATCAATATTGCTCTGATACCATGTAGAAATTTATTAATACTAATGTATTACTGGACTCTTATGATCTCACAATATTTATCTTCTTGCAAAATACAGAATCCTTCCACTGTTAAACTTGCGGAAATTTAAAAACTCAATTGCAAACACATGTGAATAAATTCACTCACACATAACACAGTTGTTTAACGGGAAAGCTTAAAGCTAAAAACCCCAAATATCATTTATTTATATCAATGGAATCATATAATAATCTCATACAAAGCTTAGTACATCAAGCTCTCAGTAAAATCAACAATCATTACACACTGTCATGCAGAAATTTGCATATCTATGCACCAATTTCTTGCCTCCTGACAACCTGCCTCCACTGAGCAATCCCTACTGAAGAAGACCCCTGAATGAATTCGAATTGGCCTTGCCTTGACTGCACAATCCTCATTGGCAACTCCAATGTGTGTCAGATGCATTGAATGCATCACTATAGCCACAACGGATAGTCCATCTCACCCTTTCACCTATCTCTCCACTGGTTCTCCACTAGAACTGACATGCATTGTAGTTAACTGTTGTATTTTTTCAGTTGTTAGTGAGTTATTATTTGTGATTAATTAACTAATTAATTCACTTAACTCTCACTAGTGTATCTTTCAATTAGACTAGATACAACTAGCTCAACTGAGTTAAATTGAATAACAACTCCTAGAAAAACTCTTCCAACTCTGTCATAACTTTGCCACTTCAGTTCTAACTGAGTCCTCCATGCATGTGCCACCATAAACCCTAGGAATTGTGTAATTCCTTCAACCCAATTATTTGCTAAATTTGTTCATTGAAATAAATTGCTTCAAGAGGATAAGTTGTTGTTTACTGTCGGATTATTATTAAGAGCTAATAATAATCAACATGCATCTATTTTAGATTGATGATCTATAAATAGACTTGCCCAATATTCTAAAAATAGAATTTCATCTATTTTTCACATTTGATCAACCATCTACAAATAGCATCCTGCAACTTATAGAATATGCTCACCATGTCTAAAAATAGACATACACCTAAAAATAGCCTGTGGGCCCCACTTAGTGAAGGTGCTTACTTTTCACTAAGCTCATCATCTTATTGAATCTCAACAAATTTCTACTTAGTGTGTGTTCTTCTTCCACCCGATATTGTTTCTTCTCCAGCAACTATTGCAAAACTATTGCGCCAGCTAGAGATCTACTTTGCAAGAAAATACAGGTTTCTCCTTTTGCCTCTGGAATTCCTCGATACGGAGAAATCAAGTTTTTTTGTCGCTCTCTCAGAAAAACTGAATTTCCTCAAGAAATATGTCCTCTTAGCCAAGGTATTGCACCGCCTCTCTAGGGTTTCGAACTGCTACTCACGCTGAGCATGAAACTCCATTTTTTCTATACTATTGAGCTCTCTGGTTGATCATATGCACTCTGATACCATGTGAAAAATCGACTAACTCCAAATCCTATTGCAACAACTGGAATTAATTCTCCTAATTGTTAAATTAATTCTTAACAATTTATTTATTGTTAACTACAGAAAATACTGAATCAATCACATTGCAACCTACACAAATAAACTGTGGAAGAAAATAAACGCTGGAAGAAATATATGCACACACACACAAAATAAAACCGTTATTTTTGGACCAATGTCCCTCGAAAAATCCAACTTGGGAAAACTAGTGCAATAGCTAAGGGTTTTGACATTATGCAGTAGTGAAATATCCAAGTAGAACTACATGCCCAAACTAGAAATCCTACAGAGAAAAACTGGCAAGAAAATCTACTGAGGAAATTCCTCAGTCCATAGGCGAATTTGAGCATTGACCTCAACTCGAAATGGAGCCGTCCAAACTTCATCTACATAGTCTCTGCTTCACCCTCATGCAGTCTCTGCATCAACCAGCATGGAACTGCGTCACCTCAAGCTGTCTCGTCAGCTGTTGTCTGAGAAACTGACTCTCATGGCCTTTGGAAATGCTGCCCAGCATCCAACGCAGAATCACTGCTTCTCCCCAACAAATACGAAATTTCCCACTGAAGCTACTACGTTGCCACTATGTTAACCTCACTGTGGATTCTCTGCCTCTATGCAAATGCACTCACCAAATCTAGAATGCCTCCTCTGACTTCAATGTCCTTGCCCCTCTCACTGCTTTGACCTCACTATATCTCTCTCCGATAACAAAACACTGCTACTCTCAAAATCCATTTCCCAGTAAAATCAAACTGCTCAATTGTTTCTTCTCCAAGCCCCATTGACTTCCCTTATAATCCTTTGTTGAGACTTCAACGACCAAGATTAGATCTTAATCGATGGCTAGGATTAACTTGAAATCGATGCATGTGAGTCTAGAACATTCACACCATGACTTAATTAATTATGATTAATTAATCATATTCCCTAAATTTATACTTAGGAAATATTTAAAAACTGACTAATAATCTAATTAAGTCGTCTCTAGGTGGAATTTCCAGAAACAATTTTTGGGTTTTAGAGAACTCATGTATTCTAGCCTCTCCACAAATTTTCAAGGCTAGAAGACATCCAATACTACAAAAACTAACAACATGAACATCGTGGATGTTAAAGAGTGGAGCAAATTTGAGTGATCAAGAGGTCAATTCTTATTCCCAAGAGAATAGAGAAAATGCCAGGAAAGTTGTTACGATGGTAGGAGGAGCTATCACATGTCCAATTTCACTTTGAGCATTCATTTAACACATATTATATTAAAATTACACAGACCCAATAATTCTAACCATCTTCTCTATCTAATACTTAAATTATTATGTGTAAATGTTTGAAGTCTATTTGGTTTATCTTCAATTTAAACTTTCTTCTAACCAAGTAATGTCTCCAAATTTTTAACACATGCATTATTGCAATATGTTCTAAGTCATGTGTCACGTAGTCCTCTTCATAGGGTATCAATTTTCTTGAGATGTGGGCTATCATTATACCTTCTTGCATTAGAAGTGCGCCTAATCCTTGTTTTGAAGCATCCATATAAATTAGAATGTCTTACTCCATATTTGATACTTCTAATATGGGATTTGTTGTTAACAACTATTTTAAGCTTATTGAACACTTGTACACACTACTCCATCCATATAAATTTATTACGTTTCTTTTGTAGTTATATGATAGGGTTAAAAATATTTGAGAAACATTCAAGAAATATACTATAATAGCCAACCAAGCCCATAAAACGATGTACGCCATTTACATTTGTAGGGCCAACCATTCCATAATAGGGTATATCTTTGTTGGATCGAAAACAATTCCTTTCTATAAAAATATGTGACACAAATAATGACTCTATAATTCAAACAATGTAATATTCCTAATTGGAAATATTAAGTGAATAACCGAACATACACTATAAAAACAACTAGGAAATTCAACACATACATAGAAAAACAAAACTCTAAAGAAAATGCACTAAAATTTTGAGTCATTTTATTAATTCTAAGTGGAACAAAGTACATATGAGTAGGAAAAGAGGAACTTGGGCTTGCTACAACAAGCTAGGAAAGACCTGGGTTGAAATTGCGATGCCCAAGTGCTAGAATGGCTTCACCAAAAATATTTGTGATGGCCTAGGAAATTCAATACCTCTAATGCTGAAAAGAAATAGGAAATTGGCCCTCAGATGTGCTCAGAAAATTATGAAATTGGAGTTGGTGTTTTTTCTCAACAAGGCCAACAAAACCCAGAAAGGATTTGCGTTGATTCTGAGAGACGAGAGAGCCTACCAAATGGTGCAAGTGGCCCTTTGGCTAGATACACAATTTGTTGTGAAATTGTTGTATATGTTTCTCGAAGGTAGTTCTTGGTTGCGAAATTGTGCCGAGAAACCAACTCAACCAATATTTAGGTTCAAGCTGGCCCTCAAACTAGAGGGGGCTCCCTCAAGTGTTAGAAGGCTTTTTAATGTTATTCGATGTCACTGGAAAACAACCTATGAAACAAAATAGTCAAATCTATGATTTTTTGTATAGGTGGTTTCTTCGGGTCTCCAATCTCTGGTTAACAGATAAAGCCCTCTCTTGCAGAGACCTCATCAAGTGCCAACATTCAATTATAATAGAATAACATAGCATTGAAAGATTTTGGTAGAGGAATAGAAGAGAGATTAAATAATCAAGTATCCTCCCTAAATACTTAATCATCTCACAAGAGTAGATGCATATAGAAGAATTTCTATAGGTGACATTAATACATATAAGAGATAAGAGGAGGTAATAATTTAATGATACAAAGGTACTAATTTAAACAAACTACTCAATTAGCTAATCTCAGTAATGACAATAACTTTGCAGGGGCTATCAGATTTATCAAAACTCGACCTAGCCTTACCCAGTACTCTTATATTACCTCAAAACATATGCAGGAAAACGATATGTATCACAGGAAAATACATACATTAGAAACAAATTATGCCATTAAACTGAAGCCAAAAAACCTTAATTGAAAATTCTATAGAAAGAGTCTTTATAAAAAATGTTAGGGTTTTGACATAAAAAAACCAACCCTTTTACAACGAAAATGAAACAATAAATAGGAAACATCAATCTTAAAATTGTTTCAAACTTTCTACAATAAAAATCTCAATAATAAACTAAAAATAAAAAAAATTCCTAATCAATTGTAAGAAATCTGGAACCGATTGAAAGTCTTGTGCCTTCAAGTATGGAAGGATTTAGATTTTTTTCCATTTAAAAATGAAGTGGTTTAATTTTTTGTTGATATTCTGTTTGGAAATCTCGGCCTACTCAAACTATATGCTGGAAGTCTGGAGATTGATCGTCAATTTGCTGATTTTTTTCTTGGAAATCTGAAGTGGTTTTAGCTTCTCCTGAAGACTTGTTCATCTTCCTTTAACTTTGTTCAACTCCACCACAGGTTCTCTAGCATTGAGATAAAATGAATTACAAAGGATAATTTTAAAAATAGTGAATGTTCTCCCTGCAGAGGCCTTTCGCTTAAGGGTAAAGTTTCCATGAAGGCTATGTAATTCGAGCTACCCTCAAGGGCATACTCCAATTGCAACCCATTGAAAGACATTTCAATGAATACTCAACTGTTGCACCAAGAAATTTCTGCAACAAATTTGAAATGTCCACCAGCACAAAACTCAACAATTATTCACAATTGCAATCTCCAGTAATCAATACTGCTCTGATACCATGTAGAAATTTATTAATACTGATGTATTATTATCAGACTCTCCTGATATCACAATATTTATCTTCTTGCGAAATACAGAATCCTTCCACTGTTAAACTTGTGGAAATTTAAAAACTCATTTGCAAACACATGTGAATAAATTCACTCGCACATAACACAGTTGTTTAATGGGAAAGCTTAAAGCTAAAAACCCCAACTATCATATTATGTATTAAAATGGAATCATATAATAATCTCATACAAAGCTTAGTACATAAAGCTCTCAGTACAATCAACAATCATTACACACTGTCATGCAGAAATTTGCATATCTATGCACCAATTTCTTGCCTCCTGACAGCCTGCCTCCACTGAGCAATCCCTGCTGAAGAAGACCCCTGAATGAATTCGAATTGGCCTTGCCTTGACTACGCAATCCTCATTGGCAACTCCAATGTGTGTCAAATGCATTGAATGCATCACTATAGTCACAACGGATAGTCCATCTCACCCTTTCACCTATCTCTCCACTCGGTCTCCACTAGAACTGACATGCATTGTAGTAAACTGTTGTATTTGTTCAGTTGTTAGTGAGTTATTATTTGTGAATTAATTAACTAATTAATTCACTTAACTCTCACTAGTGTATCTTTCAGTTAGACTAGATACAACTAGCTCAACTGAGTTTAACTCCATTAACTGAGTTAAACTAAATAACAACTCCTGTAAATACTTTTCCAACTCTGTCATAACTTTGCCACTTCAGTTCTAACTGAGTCCTCCATGCATGAGCCACCATAAACCCTAGGAATTTTGTAATTCCTCCAGCCCAATGATTTTCTAAATTTTTTCACTGAAATAAAGTGCTCAAAGAGGATAAGTTGTTGTTTACTGTCGGATTATTATTAAGAGCTAATAATAATCGACATGCATCTATTTTAGATTGACGATCTATAAATAGACTTCACCCAATATTCTAAAAATATAATTTCATCTATTTTTCACATTTGATCAACCATCTACAAATAGCATCCTGCAACTTATAGAATATGCTCACCATGTCTAAAAATAGACATACACCTAAAAAGAGCCTGTGGGCCCCACTTAGTGAAGGTGCTTACTTTTCACTAAGCTCATCATGTTGTTGATTCTCAACAAATTTCTACTTAGTGTGCGCTCTTCTTCCACCCGATATTGTTTCTTCTCCAGCAACTGTTGCAAAACTATTGCGCCAGCTAGAGATCTACTTTGCAAGAAAATACAGGTTTCTCCCTCTGCCTTCGGAATTCCTTAATACAGAGAAATATGTCCTCTTAGCCAAGGTATTTCACCGCCTCTCTAGGGTTTCGAACTGATACTCACGCTGAGCACGAAACTACATTTTTTCTCTACTACTGAGCTCTCTGGTTGATCATATGCGCTCTGATACCATGTGAAAATTCGGCTAACTCCAAATCCTATTGCAACAACTAGAATTAATTCTCTTAATTGTTAAATTAATTCTTAACAATTTATCTATTGTTAACTATAGAAAATACTGACTCAATCACATTGCAACCTACACAAATAAACTGCGGAAGAAAATAAACGCTGGAAGAAATATAAGCACACACACACAAAATAAAACTGTT